>SSNR01000068.1:1253681-1271453 GCA_006937965.1 Callopanchax toddi | reverse complement strand
TCCTTCAACACCTCTTCCTGCAGACACTCAGGCAATAGTAACTGGAGGACTTCCTCTCCTCCATCAGGCCTCTTTAGCCGACGAAACAGTAGTCCTTCCAGCTGCACAATCCGGTCCCATTGTCTCACCAGACCCCGTACCTGGGGCAGCAAGTCCTCCTGCTCGACACGACTCGGCACCCTCTGCTCACTCCAAAAAGACAGGAAAGTCTTTATAGCTGGATCTGACTCCTGTAACCTCTTCAGATCGGCCGGACACCGGGAAGGGAGCACTGTTATCATCGACTGCACAGCCTCAAACTGAAGATACTCATCACCGGCGTCTGCAACAGATACAGGCACAGGGACACCAGAGAAGCAACAGGATGTACTGGACTCACCCACAACAGATGACTGCCGCTGCCTGGAGAGAGCATCAGCGTTCTGATTAGTCCGTCCGGGCCGATACTTTACACCATAATCAAAGGCTGACAGCTCTGCGACCCAGCGCTGCTCTGTCGCTCCCAGCTTTGCAGTCTCCAGGTGGCACAAGGGATTGTTGTCAGTCCAGACAATGCAGCGATTACCCCACAGGTAATCCTTAAACTTGTCCACCATAGCCCACTTCATGGCAGCCATCTCCAGTTTCATGGAGCTATAGTTCCGTTCAGCTGGTAACAGACTTCGACTGCCATATGCCACCGGTCTCACTTTCCCCCCTTGCTCCTGTGACAATACAGCCCCCAACCCCTGGTGGCTGGCATCCACCTCAAGGATAAAAGGTAGAGAGAAATCAGCAAATGCTAGGACCGGTGCACTCACCAGGCGGGCCTTCAACTCCTGGAAGCTCTTTTCACAATCATCGGTCCAAGCCTCACTCAGGGAAACCCCTCTGCCCCTTCTGTTACCAGAACTCGTCAGCTCCGCCACCAGCCGATGAAGAGGGGCAGCCAGTCGTGAGAATCCCTCCACGAACCGTCGATAGTAACTAGCGAACCCCAGAAAGGACCGTAACTCCCCGACTGTCTTTGGATGGAGCCAGTTTAACACTGCAGAGACCTTAGCGGGGTCCGTGGCAACACCTTCTGCCGAAATGCGGTGGCCCAAATACGTCACCTCCCGTCTGAAGAACTCGCACTTCTCCAACTTCACCTTGAGTCCCTCTTGCTGTAGTCGGGCCAACACAATCTCCAACCGTGCAAGATGCTCATCGACTGTGGATGAAAAGACAATCACATCATCCAGATACAACAGTAGAGACTGTCCATCCTGTGCACCCAGCATACGACTCATCAGTCTCTGGAACGTCCCTGGGGCATTGCACAGCCCAAAGGGCATCCGGTTGAATTCAAACAACCCGAAGGGCGTGCAGAAGGCCGTCTTTGGTTTATCACTCTCCGTGACTGGTACCTGATGATAGCCGCAGGCCAAATCCATGGTCGTGAACCACCGAGCTCCGGCCAATGAGTCCAGGGACTCCTCAATGCGAGGTAAAGGAAATGCATCCTTCCTCGTCCTTTTGTTAAGCTGCCTGTAGTCAACACACAGGCGCAGGTCACCATCCTTCTTGCGTACGACCACAATGGGGGAGGCATAGGGACTACTGCTCTCTCGGATGACCTGAGCACCTAATAGCTTATTAATATGAGCCTTAACTGACTCATACTCTGACGGAGGGATCCGCCTATAGCGCTGACGCACAGGTGTATCATCCATCAGAGGGATGTCATGAGAAATAAGCTGTGTACACCCAAGGTCCCCGTCAAACGCTGAAAATACAGACATATACTTCATCAGAAGCGCCCGAGCCTTCACCTGTTCAACCCCAGCTAGCATTGAAAGATCAAGACCTAAAATCTTATCCTGAACCGAGCTCGTTGTGACTGTATGCAACCGCACCGTAGCCACAGCCACCTCTCGCTCGCTGGAAATTTCCTGCAACCCCGGTGGTAGACTAACAACCTGCACCGGGGACACTAGGGCCACTGGACTACGAGCCCTTAGTGTACCAGGAGCTACCCCGACATTTGTTACTGGCACATACGCGGTTCCTCCATCCACTGCCACTAAAGAAGGCAGCACCACTAACCCAGCCGGTAAGCTGAAACCATAGCCCAAAGGCTCGCACAATGTAGCCCGAGTAACGCCAGCTAAAGCTGAACAGGTGGTAGCTACAACCTTAGTTGACCCTGCAGGGATCACTACTGGCCCCCGACCCCGCACTTTAGCCAACATTCTACTGGTTAATGAGCCCCGTACGGTAGCCTGCTGGCACCTTTGAAGAGCCGGTAACCACGGAGCCGGGACCCCCACCCCCGAGGGTAGCTTAAACAAATCAGTCCCATACTGATCCTGGAGCTGTTCGTAAAATTCCTGTATTACGTTCATACCGATAATACCTGGTACGGAGGACGCAATAGACTGACCCGGGGGATCTTTCACTACCAAAACTCCTCTACCAGGGATTACTTTTCCACCTGCTTCTATATCCACTTCCAGATAACCTAAGTAGGGGATACTTAGCCCATTGGCTGCCCTCAACTCTAGCCAACGACATGACTTCAACTTATCCTGAAAGTGCTCCCTCCAGAAAAACTCTGGGATCGTGGACACCATAGACCCTGTGTCCAAAATACACGGAACCGACACCCCAGCCATAAGAACTGTAACCTGTGGAGAAGGAGCTATCAACCCGTCCACATCGTTTCCCCCCAAACCCAATGAGCCCAGCAGACCCCCCCCTAATGTCTGACTCCTGACACTAGGGGATGCTAGTTTTCCCCTAGCTGAGAACTAGAGGGGGCCACGATCGGGGGGGCATAAACAGGAAGTGGCCCACCCTGCGAACGAGCCTTACAGTGCCTAGCAATATGACCCACCTGACGACACCGGTAACAGGTCACCCCCTCAGGCCCCGAAGACGCTACAGCCGGTGACTGCTTAGCAGCAAGAACCTTGGTAATCTGATCTAGCTGTTCCTGCTGCTTCTGCACTAAAGCAGTCAAAGCTGCCAGTTGAGACACCATATCAATAGGAGAGGGAGGCTGTGAGGGCTGTTTAACAGTCTGGCTAGCGCACCAAGAAGATACTACAGAAGGTGACGCAATTTTACCCTCATTAACTCCTCCCTCACGCTCCCACCGAATAGCCTCCCCCCTGACCTCAAGCAGTGTATAATCAGGGTGCTCTCGAACTAACCGCTTCAGTTCCCTACGTAAACTTGGATCATTAACATTTTCAACAAACTGGTCTCTCAACAATGTAGCTGAATTAGTTAGTCTGTCAGGAACACTAGCCGTTAGCTTCTCCATCAGACAGAACAAGGCGTGTGAAAACTCCTGCAAAGACTCCCCCTCCAATTGTCTCCGGGAGAAGAAGTCCTCCTGCAACAAGATGTATGGTTTCTGGCACCCATACATCTCTTTCAGTACCTTAAGCACAGTTTCAGGGTCCTCTCGTTCTCGCTCAGTTCTGTACTTGATCTCATCTCGGGCTTCCCCCTCCAGATGGTCAAAGATAAATGCTGCTTGGTCTGCTGGCGCCACCAGCCTGGCACGCATGCTGGCTCGCACCTCTTCAATCCATTCATCAACCCTGATGCCGTGGCTGCCCCGAAACGTAGGGCACCTCCTCTCCCGGGGCAGATAGATGACTCGCTCCACCAGTCCCTTGGTCTCGGCTCCCGCTCCCCCTTGGCTTGGCCCAGCCTGGGCGTCATCTCCACCCTGTCCCGACTGTCCCCGGCGGCTGGGTCCCGTCTGGATGGTATCCGCCTGTCGTAGCTGATCCCGCTCGACCTCCAACTCCCGGATCCGCTCCCGAAGCTGCTGCAGCTCCTCCGCCATAGTGGTCTTCCAGGAACCAACGACCTCCGTCCACGAAGTGCCAACTGCTGCTCAATTTAGCTCAAAAAACAGAAAAACCGAAAAGAAAAAAAACGCGCCACCCGGTTGCTTTACAGCTTCCTTATACCCGACTAAAAACCTCTATTTACCTTTTAACCCTTAACTACACTCTGCTAGGTTTCTCTCAAGTTCTAATCCTGCTCACAGCGCCAAATGTAGTGATACCGGGAAGGCCAAGGGCCCCTTATCACGCTTGCATACCTTTAAGACCATAAAAAGGTCTGGTTACGCAAAAGAGAACCAAGACAGAGTTGTAGGAAAAATACACAGTCTTTATTTTGGAATTAATTTAAAACATAAGTTTAAAATAACCCTCAACTAACCTGGCCTTAAAGAAAAATAACGAATGAAAACACAACAAAACAAAAGGGAAAATACAAAACTAAAGCTCAGAAAAATAACCCAAAAGCACTTAATGAACCCTCTAAAACAACTAACCGGGAGCGCGCTCCTACACAGAGCCTTGGCTCTCTCGCGCCCCGCCCTTTCCTTTAAGAGCAACAAACTGGAGCCGTAATTGACCGGTGCGCCGGAGATCCTCAGACTGCACCCACACGCAATAACGTCAGTGCCGCGGCGCGAGTCACACACTTTAACGCAGACCCTCCCGCATAAATTGAGCAGCAGGGGCATGGCTGCAATGAATAAAACCAAATCACATTAGGCGCATTAAACCACCATGCACCCGCTCCATCAAAACATGGGTACTCACACGAACATCAACCTGCACCAGGACCTCCAGTAACCCGTACAATCCAACTTGGCAACTGTGCACCAGCTCTGTTCACCTCCAACCATCTGATCCCCACGCCCCCACACACCCGTCTTTATCAGCTACGTAATCACCCAGCAATGTCAGACAGGTGTGCTGAGACGTTCACTGACTGCCGGAGATGCGACCCTCACTGTAACCCATGGTTACACTGAAATCTGTTAGCTGATCTGAAACATTAAGTGACGAGTCAGGGAAAATCATTAGAAATCTATAAGGGCAAATACTTTTTCACAGCTCTGTAACTGTCAGCCCGTGTGTTTATATCATAAAACAGACCTTGACCGGTTCGTCCTGAGGAGCTGTTTGATCAGAGCTGGAGAATCTAACCGGTAGGCTCCGGTGTGACCGCAGAGAGATCCTGATGCTCCGACACGCTGCTGCACCGACCGACATCTTATCCAAAATCCAAACAGAACCGACTAACGTGAAGGTTTCCAGAGCCAAACGCGCTCACGCACCGCGCACATCCAGACGTCCATCCCACCGGATGTTTGGTCACAGACGGGCGGAAGGGAGCGCTCGAAAATCTCATCGGTCTAGCCCGTTTCTCTGTAGGCTGCGCTCGATTTCTGCATTAGTCCTAAAAAAACACACACAGAGAATCCAGAGTGGTGTGAAAATGTGTTTCTACTTTCTTATTTCGAACGGTTTTTTAAATGTTTGTTACACTTCATCACACAATCAAACAGATTTAAATATCAGACACAACAATGTCGTTTCTAAATAAAGGTGTTCAGGTGCGGCATATGTTTAGGTGGCACCACTCAACAGCTATAATAATATAATATAATATAATAACATTATATTATATATCTGCAACTAATTCTACGATGCATACGAACTAACTTTCAATATTAAATTACAAACAAGAAATGACACCAAAAATTATAGGAGGAAAGGATTAGGAAAAAATATTTATAAATACTTTGTAAATTAAAAAAGGATGGAATAAAAAAACAAATAAATTACAGTTTATAAATTGTAGTTATATTCTCCTGTTTGTTTTGAAAATTTGTTCATAAAATGTAATGTTCTCGTTTGTTTTTACTATCACCGCCTATCCCGCTCCGCGCGCGCGACAAAATGAAGCTTATTAAATGTTGGCCAACAAAAACCTAAACTCGGTTTAAAATACAAACACCGTTCATTCGAATCACAGCTCATTATTATAATACTTTAACATGATAATGAGTGGTTTTATCCTAAACTAACCATCCTGTTGTAAATCTTTTCCCACACACTAACGGGGCACATGTTTATGGGGTTAACTGACGCGCACTGAGGAAAGAGAACTCCGTGTTAGTTGATGAGCGGGAGCTGGAAGGTGGAAGGTAGTTAATGTTGAGCTTTAACCAGAGGAGATTCGTCCTTTTCAGTAGAACTTTACATGGCTGTCCGCTGGCTGTGCAGGTAAGAGTTAATTATTAGGCTGTGCTCTGGTTTAGAGATAAAACCCGGAAGGTTGTAGGCCAAGGTGGGGCAGTCAGGTGATCATCCTGACGGAGTCACCGGGTATCAGGGAGGGGGAGCTGCTGTCCTGGATCCAGAGCCTCCACTAAACCCACTGAGCCTGGTGTCCACCTTTATATTTAGAGTAAAGCACCTTAAGGCGAGCTGAAGCGGACCGTGGTGGTTCTGGCGGTGGGAGGGGCGACAGCAGCCCCCTCTACCTCAGCTGGTCGGGCGGTGCTGAGGCTGGAGGAGCATCTCCTCCACCCCAAAACCCCCAGATTTCGGCTCCTTCCTCCGCTCTGGCTGATGGAAACAGATTTCGGCAAAAATGTGCGCCAACGTGTTCGGAGTGCTAAAAAGGTGAGACGCTGTGAGGTGACGCTGACATCTGCGGAGGTGGTGGTGTGTGCGCATTTCTGATCCCCGGTCAGCCGCTATTCTGTGGTCACAGAGAGCCGCAGCGTGTTCAGTTAGCTTGGTCCTGGTGGTATTCAGGTAGTCTGGTCCAGATGGTGTCAGTTTGGTTAGTCTGGTCCAGATGGTGTCAGTTTGGTTAGCCTGGTCCTGATGGTGTTGATTGGGTTAATGTGGTCCTGATGGTGTTAGTTGGGTTAATGTGGTCCTGATGGTGTTGATTGGGTTAATGTGGTCCTGATGGTGTTAGTTGGGTTAATGTGGTCCTGATGGTGTTAGTTGGGTTAATGTGGTCCTGATGGTGTTGATTGGGTTAATGTGGTCCTGATGGTGTTGATTGGGTTAATGTGGTCCTGATGGTGTTAGTTGGGTTAGTGTGGTCCTGATGGTGTTAGTTGGGTTAGTGTGGTCCTGATGGTGTTGATTGGGTTAGTCTGGTCCTGATGGTGTTAGTTGGGTTAGTCTGGTCCTGATGGTGTTGGTTGGGTTAGCCTGGTCCTGATGGTGTTGGTTGGGTTAGTCTGGTCCTGATGGTGTTGGTTGGGTTAGCCTGGTCCTGATGGTGTTGGTTGGGTTAGCCTGGTCCTGATGGTGTTGGTTGGGTTAGTCTGGTCCTGATGGTGTTGGTTGGGTTAGTCTGGTCCTGATGGTTTTGGTTGGGTTAGCCTGGTCCTGATGGTGTTGCTTGGGTTAGTCTGGTCCTGATGGTGTTGGTTGGGTTAGTCTGGTCCTGATGGTTTTGGTTGGGTTAGTCTGGTCCTGATGGTTTTGGTTGGGTTAGTCTGGTCCTGATGGTTTTGGTTGGGTTAGCCTGGTCCTGATGGTTTTGGTTGGGTTAGCCTGGTCCTGATGGTTTTGGTTGGGTTAGTCTGGTCCTGATGGTTTTGGTTGGGTTAGTCTGGTCCTGATGGTTTTGGTTGGGTTAGTCTGGTCCTGATGGTTTTGGTTGGGTTAGTCTGGTCCTGATGGTTTTGGTTGGGTTAGCCTGGTCCTGATGGTTTTGGTTGGGTTAGCCTGGTCCTGATGGTTTTGGTTGGGTTAGTCTGGTCCTGGTGGTTTTGGTTGGGTTAGTGTGGTCCTGATGGTGTTGGTTGGGTTAGTGTGGTCCTGATGGTGTTAGTTGGGTTAATGTGGTCCTGATGGTGTTAGTTGGGTTAGTCTGGTCCTGATGGTGTTGGTTGGGTTAGTCTGGTCCTGATGGTTTTGGTTGGGTTAGTCTGGTCCTGATGGTTTTGGTTGGGTTAGCCTGGTCCTGATGGTTTTGGTTGGGTTAGCCTGGTCCTGATGGTTTTGGTTGGGTTAGTCTGGTCCTGATGGTTTTGGTTGGGTTAGTCTGGTCCTGATGGTTTTGGTTGGGTTAGTCTGGTCCTGATGGTTTTGGTTGGGCTAGCCTGATCTTAGATTCACGATCTAAACCAGTCCTGCTGCTGAATCCTGTGTGTTTCTGCTGAAGGTCCTCATCGTTGGTTCAAACAAAGACTACTGGACCTTTTTCTTGAGTTTTCTTTTTTCTTTTTTTTTTTAGAAGAACCTTCTCAAGTAAAAATCTAACATTTGGCATTTCAGGCCTTTAATCTATAGTGAAAGCTTCATTAAGACAAGCTGGTTTACAAGTCACTCCCATCTCATCCCTCCTGATGGTCGTTAGGACTTTAGTTGTTGCGGTCCACATGCCAGATGTTTTAGTTACAGTGCTGTGAAAAAGTATTTCTCCTTCCTGATTTCCCTTTTCTTTTTGTCTGTTTGTCACACTTCAATGTTTCAGATCATTCAACAAATGGAAATCTTAGACAAAGATAATACAAGTAAACACACAATGCTGCTTCTAAGTGTTGGTGTTTATTAGGTAGAAACAATCCAAACCTACATGACTGTGTGATAAGGTCATTCCTCCCTGTTACACCATAAATTAACTAGTGAATCACATCTTTGGAAAGCTGAAGTCATTTTCTCCAGCCATACCCAGGCCCAATGACTGCCACACCTGTTCTCAATCAATACCTCACTTTAATAAGACCTGCCTGACAAAGTGGAGTAGACCAAAAGATCCTCAAAGCCAGACATCATGTAGCGATCCAAGGAAGTTCAGGAACAAACGAGAAACAAATTCATCGAGGTCTCAGTCTGGTAAAGGTTCTAAAGCCATTCTAAAGCTGTGGAACTCCAGAGAACCACAGTGAGAACCGTTATCCACAAACAGTGAAAACATGGAACAGTGGTGAACCTTCCCAGGAGCAGCCAGGTGAAAATTCCACCAAGAGCTCAGAGACGACTCATCCAAGAGGTCACTAAAGACCCCAGAACAACATCTAAAAAACTGCAGCTTCACTGGCTTCAGTTAAGGTCAAAGTTCATGACTCCACCACGAGAAAGAGACTGGGCAGAAATGACCTGCATGACAGAGATTCAAGACCAAAACCAGTGAGCTTAAGGAGCAGAAATGATCTCAGTTTATCCAGAAAACAGAGGAAATCCTCTGTGGACTGATGAGACAAAAGGTGGACGTTCTGGAAGGTGTGTGTCCTGTTACATCTGGAGTAAAAGTAACAGCATTTCATCATCCTAACAGTAAAACATGGTGGTGGTAGTGTGATGGTCTGGAGCTGTTCTGCTGCTTCAGGACCTGGAAGACCTGCTGTGGTAATGGAACCACCTAAAACATCCTGAAGGAGAATGTCCATCCATCTGTTCCTGACCTGAGGATGAAGCTCACTTGGGTTCAGCAGGGTTCAAATACATATTTTTGTAACGTTCAGTTTAAAACTACGGAGCCCGTCTCATGACATGGTGGAAGAATTAGTATTTCGTGCGCACGAATTAGTATTTCGTTCCCACGAATTAGTATTTTGTGCGCACGAATTAATAATTTGTGGGACCCGGGCTGGACTCCACGCACAGCAGGGCAGCACTGGTCAGCTGTGGCTGCACGTATTATTGCGGGGATGCAGCTCTTTGGCTGCACCCTGATAGAATTACTGGGGACATTTCAGTGATTTCTGGGAGATATTGGACTCTGGTTTTATGTTTAAAATACCGTGTGCCCTTTATCATTCAGCTCTACTTTAAAAGTGCCATGATTTGTGTGCAGGTGTGACAGAGTGGATGTTAATAAGGAGCTCTAAGGCTCATGTTTACCCCAAGGAGACAGGACCAAGGATGTTTAAAATAATTGGGTTCATTTACAAATAAAACAAAACAGTCATAAGCCCCAACCAAACAGTGGGGATCCACCAGCAGGGGGCGGAACCCTGCAGGGCAGCAGACCACAAACCTGAGGGAGCACCACACCACACCCACCCTAGGTGCTGCTCCAGCTGCTGCCTCTGCAGAGGGCCCGGCTCCACCTCCTCCTGGCGAGCTCCACTGAAAGAAATAAATGAAAATGGTTAATGACAACTTGTTAGTCCCTCTCTCCCGACTGTTCCCAAAACACACACACACACACACCACACACCCTCACGAGCACCGTCCCACGGCTCCATAGAGTCCTGCAGTCCAGAAGCTGAACTGCCGTGGTCCAGCTGACCTGTCAGCTGCTACTGGACTGGACTGATCCGGCGGCAAGTGGAGTCCCAATCAATGTCTGAGAGGCTGGAGGTTGCAGCGCTGCTCCACTGAGCTGGAGACGAAAGTCCCCACAGGCAAAAGAGCAGCGTCCTGGCGCGACCAGGGCGGTCACTCCCTGGTCTGTTCGCTCACACCTGTGGCACATAATGGTGTTATCACACTGAGGGACGAAAAACAGCACACACACGTACGTACACACACACACACACACACTCACCAGCCAACGCCATCTCTACCCACCCCCCTGCTAGAGGAGATGGCAACCAAGTGCCTGACAACCTCCCGCTGCTGCACCAGCAGCCAATCCCAGTCACACATGGTGAGCTGACCTGTCACTCCACAGCACACCTTGGCAGGGCTTTGATCCAACCTGCTGTCCTTATAGTAATCACTAAAACAGCTACAGGTGTGGCATATAAAACCAGGAGCAATCATGCTCATCCTGCCACACAGGGCTGCGCGTCCTGCAGAAACACGAGTTTACCACTCCACGCAACAAAACGTGTGGTAGAAAGTTTGAAAGTTGTGTAACAAGTCATACAGCTCATGACAAAGTGACAAAGATAGGTAAACATGACAAGAGCTGAATTAGAAAAGGCACTCAAACATCAGTGGGTAGATCGTTATCACGGCTGGTGCAGATGGATGAGGGACTGCGGGATAATATCATCAATACTATTTCGTTCCCACAAAATACTAATTCGTGGGAACGAAATAATAATTCGTGCGCACGAAATACTAATTCTTCCACCATGTCATGAGACGGGCTCCGTATAAAACACCTTTAGACACCAACTTATCAAACCTAATCGTCTAGTTTATTGATCAGTCTTGTTGCAGCAGAGCGTGTGGGGGTCACGACATGCCTCATATGCCATCAGTGTGTTTTTCCCTCATCCTTCTATTTTTACTCATGCTTTCTTTTTCAAACCATGAGCTCAGCCTTCAGAAGGGAACAGTCATTTCTAAGGTATCACAAAATAACAGCATGCTTGCAAAGTGGAATGTGATACAATCACTTTAAGTGATTGTGTGAAGTGTGTGTGTGTGTGTGTCGCAGTTGCTGTGCACGTGTGTCAGAGATGCTGTGCACATTTGTTAACGGTGTCGTGTGTCGGAGGTGCTGACCGCATGTTGCAGGTGCTACGAGGGGGTGTGTCAGAGGTCCTGTGCTCATGTGTCTACTAGCTTCAAAGGCCATGTGAGCACTCACTCACTGCGCTGCAACAGGATGTGAAGCTCGTCAGATCGTGGGCTGCACCATCAGGACGGCGAAAGCGCTGGTCGGCCAGTAGTTTCTGGTACCATGCATGAAATCTGGTGCACACTGGTGGACTAATTATGTGCACCCTTGTTTATAATCATTTTGTCTAATAAAAAATTAGTGGAAAAGTGAAAAGACAAAGATGACAAAGTTAGAACAACTTCATCCATTTATTAAAGGCCGTATGTGGAGTTTTTCAGCAAGAGAGCAATCTCTGAGTCCAACGTACCACAGCTCCTCCCAAAACACCTCGACACGCGCACACAACACATGACTTTGGTCTGTAAGCTGGGCATAAACTGTGCAACTCCTGCTCAAACTACGATTACATTGTAGGGTTCAATCATTCACAGCTCGCAAATCATGTTCCCACACTGTACGAGGCTGCCCTGTCTGTCCCTGCTGTGCTTATGATGCGTAGCTCTGTAGCAGCGAGCTGCTGCTGGATGGAGAACCCGGAAATAAGAAAGAACTCGGTCCTGAATGCAGTTCTTGGCCAAAATAAATGCGTATCCTTGGCAAGCCTTGCCATTCTGTGAGGAGAAATGTTTAAAAATAAATCCCACAGTAGCCGGGGAATGGATAACTTTTCTGGCTCCTCCATGACGACTGAGACTGTACAGACAAAGACACGGAGCGTCCTGTACGAGAGCGCCCCCTACTGCTACAGGTTTGCTCGAGGCGCGGGCACATTGACTGATAGCTAACAATGCAGAAATTTGAATTTTATTGGCTGAAAAAGTTCGCCGGCCAGAAGGAATGCAAAGGGGTCTCTAGGAGGAAGGAGGGTCTTCAGCAGAATAACAGATGTTGTGGAACTCTACCCATAGATCATAGTTTAGACCTGAAATATTTAAAACATTTAGAAAACTTTGATACAGAGAAAAATGCTGCACATATCAGCTTTAATGTGACCTTTAGTAATTATTCATCAGTTATACTCAGTCTTATTGTCTTGTAAACACAGAAGATGCAGGAATTTTAAAGTCACATTGAGGTTCGGTTTCCAATTATTGTTGATTGTCCTGGTTTTGCCTTTGTTCTGCTCTCCCCCAGCCTCTTTGGGAAGCCCTTTGACGGGGGGAAGAGGATGGAGCATGGCAGCCCACAGGAGCAGCACCAGCAGCATCCAATGGAGCAGCAGCAGCAGCAGCACCCTGCCATGATGCGGCTCTACGAGGTCCAGAAGGAGGTGTTGTCTCTGGGGCCACAGGTCTGCACCTTCAGTGGCCTGCAGAACGATCGGGAATACAAGCGTATGGAGCGTGAGTTGACCCGGCTGCTGCTGGAGGTGGACCAGGTGGACACAGAGGGCAAGGCGGAGCTGCAGGGGGCCCGTAAGAGGTCTGCACAGGAGGTGGAAGGCCTCCTGCGCTACCTGGAGGAGAATGCCACTCATCCCTCCCGTCTGGCCATTGAGGAGCTGAGCAATGCAGCCCGACAGCTGGTGGATGAACGAGTTGTGGCTCCGCAGCGGGCCGGTGGAGTGGTTGAGATCAATGATGAGCTGGTGGACGCTCTGCAGGAGCTCGTGCTGAGGCTTACCCAGATCAAGACCGAAGGCAGGGTTCCACTCCGCAAAGCCCGCTACCGAGCTCTGACGCGCTTATGTGCTGTGCAGGACGTCCTGGAAGGGCGCACGCCACAGCAAACCCTCTCTTTACCGTTGTCAGGGGATACCAACGAGGCTGTGCACCGCATCAACCAGGTGATGGTGAAGGTGAGCATGGCTCGCAGCCAGCTTGTGGCTCTGCTGATGGGACTGAGTGGGAGGGACAGCTGCGCCCACCTGTCCCGCGTCCTGACGGAGCTGCAGGTGGAGCTGGATGCTGTGGACGTCTCTGGAAACGCGGCCATCAGAAACTACAGGAAACAGGTGGTGGAGGAAATAAATGGGCTGCTGAAACATCTGGATCTGGAGGGAGAGGGAGACGACACTCGCAGGTGGGTGAAGTCTGCATGTCAGAATAGCAGCTAGGTTTTATGCTAAGCTGACTGATTCTAAGCTCAGGTGAGATCATCAGACAGAGGCTGAAGGTGTTTTCCTCACAGTGATCCAGTTTTTGTCTCTGTAGGTATGACTTGGCTCAGAACAACTCTATCCGTGAGATTGAGGCCGTGCGTGCTCACGTGTCCCACCTGCGGGAGGGCGTCCTGCGACACTGTTCCATGAGCGACCTCAGCTTCAGACCCAAAGCTGATCTGCTGAGCCTTCTAACACACCTGGACCAGGTGGACACAGCCAAGAACCCATGCATCAGAGAGGCCCGCCGTCGTGCTGTGGTGGAGGTCCAGGCTATTATCACCTTCCTGGACCTACGTGAGGCCTTAGCCCAACGCCACCCGGGCCCTGATGAACACCCGTCACATCGGGCCGTCTGGATGGTGTTGGGGAGCCTATCCGACCTCCAAGCCCAAGTTCTGGGATTCGATGGCAAACGGGCTGACAAGAGCTACATGATGCTGGAGGAGCTGCTGACCAAACAGCTGCTAGCGCTGGACGCCGTAGATGCTCAAGGCAACGACGCGACTAAGTCGGCCCGGAAGCAGGCGGTAAAGTTCGCCCAGAACATTCTGAACTACTTGGACATGAAGACAGACGAGTGGGAGTACTGATTCAATCAGACCTCGCTAAGGGAATTAAACAGTGTAAATTTTTAAAACTTGTACATCGTCATTCCATTGACTGTAAATAGTGACACAGACTCCCAGAATCCACTGCAGCAGCTCGTTTCTTTGTCTGTTTGCGGTTGTCATGGCCACCTCAGCTGAGAAACACGCAACTCCTTTTGTGAAACACATTTTCAATATTGCTGTTGTGTGTGCGCGTGTGTGTGTATCACTCTGTGGGTTGATAGTGATCAGTAGTTCAGCTGATGCCCAGCGGCCTCGTGGGTGGTGTGGTGATACCTGCTGCTTTAGGTAACCAAAAAGTTCGATCTGAGGTTTTCTTGTTTTGACACGTTTTCTCTTGAGGAACTTGAAGGCAGACCATCTGTAGCAGATCAGACGTCTGGTCTGGGAACCAAAGGTCAAAGACCAGAATCACTCTGGTGAGACCAGGCAGTCTGTGTTTCCACTGAGGTCATTACAGAGGCACCAATAAGAGGGTGGTGAGAAAGGACGTACGCTCACTGGGCTGCAACCAGCTTTAAAAGTGCAAGAAAGTCTGCAAATTCTTTTAGAGAATGACACTGAATCAGTATTAATGACACAGCAAATAATGCAAATAAGTTGTGATATTTGCAGGATATTTGTGAACATATTTAATTAGTCACAAGTTCGTTTCCTAGATCCTGAATTTATTTTGTGCAGTTTCTAAGTCACAGAAACTAAAGTGAGATGTCAGATTCCAGACACTTGTAGCAACCCTAACCCTGTCTAAACCCAGTCTACTCTACTACAGATTATTTGTTAAAAATAGAGATTTTTTAATGTTTGCACCTCCCATCCACACATTCTAGTGAGACAAATGGTGCTTTTTAAAGAAAAACACCCGTTTTTTCTTGTGGAAGAGAAGCAGAGCTTTTCATAAAGCACCTGGTGGTGTGGTGAGGGTGTTTCAGCATTTTATCAGATTGTTTCAGGATCAAGAAGAAAAGACCAGGCGTTGTATTCTGAACCCTCTGACTCATGAAAAGAATTTCAGAATCCAAAACGTTTTTTAGAACTCCGCCACGAATGTCGATCACAATTTGTCGCCAACAGTTGCAGCCCAGTGAGATCAACTTCTGTAAAACATGGAACCAAAGTAGGTCCGTCTACAGCAGGAGCATGTATGTAGATGACAGCAGCCTGATACAACAACAGAAACCAGTTTAGGCTCCAGTCTAAGGTTGGTCCCTCTTTGAAAGCTGTCTGGAGGGGCTCCAGGAGAGATCCATGGCCGTTTGCTTTACTGATCTAAGGTCATTGGAGCACAAACGCCCTAAAACATTATGATTTGTGAACTGATTTCTTAAGGAGAAGCTGGATGTTGGTGTCTGTCATGTTTGTTCCAGCTCTGTTTGATCACACTGGGCTATAAATGGATTAAACACAGGAGAGAGAGGTGGTGATGTTTATTTCCTGCTGTCTAATGATAGAGGAGTGTGTCTGTGAGAACTCAGTGATTTCCACAGGACTGACGTTTGGAGGCTGAAGCTTGCAGAGCTGATCCTGTGCAGTAAAACCTGACAGAGATCACAGTCCACTTCTAGAACTTGTCTGAGCTGCTGCTGTCAGACGAAGTGAGGTGAAGGAGAAAGACTCGTCTGATTATCTGTGCCTTTGCTTTTCACCTTTTCACCCTTTGGTTTTTGAGCAGCAGCCTTGTAGTGAGAAAACACTGAATGTTGGATGGAGAGAGAGAGAGAGAGAGAGAGAGAGAGCACCTCGGCCATCATCACCAGATATTTGCACTAATCACACAAGTTTTGTCTAGTGATGATTGCTTTCCCTCTGCACCTGTTAGATGGCAGTAGGAGAAAAATCCGTTGACAAAATCAAACAAACAGAAGATTGAGATGTTTGTATATCAGCAGCTGGTGGTTTCTAGCTCAGCTGGGAGGAGTTTTCAGACATATTTTATCATCACCACCAGCAGAAAAGTTCTAAATGAATGAACTGCTTTTGTTTATTCCTATATTCTCTGGGTTACTGCTTAACTTCCTGTTTAGGTCACAAAAACGGAATCTGAAGTTCAGTTTGAATAATTTAGAAGTTCAAACAAACTTCTAATCCAGGCTGGACTTTAGAACTGATCCAGATCACATTTACAAGATCTGGATTAAAGGTTTACACTGACCCCAAGTTCCTGTTTACAGGGTTTAATGTTAGCAAGTCTTCAGAAAGACAAAATGTTTGATTCTGGGACTTCAAACTGTCATTTGAGTCAAATAGCTGTTATTAGTGTTTATTATGTTAGAGGATGGAACAGGAGCGTATTTAAATTACCCAACTATGACACTCAACATTTAAAAATGATACTTGTGAAAAGGTATTTGCCCCTTCACAGACCTGTTCTGTTTTTGCTGACTCGTCACTCTTTAACGTTTCAGATCAACACAAAGAAAACCTGCAGTTGTCTATTGATGATGTCATTTATTAAAGGAACAAAGCTCCAAACCAACCTGGTCCTGTGTGAAAAAGTACTTACCCCCTTTGTTAAATCATGGATGGATTGTGATTAACCAGATGATTTATAGAGCCGAGTCAGACCTGATCACTGTTTCTCACAGGACCAGGTCGGTTTGACTAGTTCCTTTAATGAATGAAACCCTCATCTAGAAACGAGTTGCTTTATCAGGTTTTCTTTCTGTGATAATAAGTTTGATCTGAAACATTTAAGTGACAAAAAAAGCAAAAACAATAAATCTATAACAGCAATTTAAAAACGAGACTGACGCTAAGATGTTTCTTTTATTTTAGTTATTATTTTTCATTACCACAGTATTTTTGTGTGTATTCCTTCATTATTCTTGTCGTTCCATAATCACTCAGCTCTTTGCTGCTTTTACTTCCTCGTGTTTTCCTCTCTTTGTAACCTGACTGACTAGAAATGTGGTTTTTATTCCTCTGTTTTCGCTGCTTTGTGTGAACTCCTGTTCCAGTGAGCGCCCATCAGCCTTTAGCTGGTGGAGCTCATCACCATCCCTGCCTGCCTGGTTTTCCCAGCAAACCTCTGCTCTCTCAGACCAAACCAACCTCAAAGTTGACGTTCCTGTTTGGAGTTGCACACAGAGAGGAACGTTTATTTGTGGCTCTTCACTTTGCTCCTGTGCTTCGCTTTCCTTTTCTTCCTTTTCGCTCTCTTCTTCCGGCTTCTGTTGAGAGCGGTCTCTGTTCCTTCTCTCCCTTGTGTGTTCCTCCTGCAGCTGTTTTGTCTTCTGAGCATTTTCCTCATTCCTTCTGGTTAAATATTTTTATTTTTCTTGATATGGCTTTGGTTTGCTGGCTTCCCAACAAAATGGATAAAATTTTTTACACTCTCAAAACGGAGGAGGGGACTCCGCGGCTGACTGAGACAAGAGCTGTGGGGTTCGTAATGGATCAGATTGCGGGTCCTGCAAGTCTGTCTCTGGAGGTCTACAACTTTGGATTAATGATGATCGGGTGCACGCTCATTGGAATCTGCATGGACCTGGTTTATCGAAAAACAACGGAGCTAACAGGTGCGATTGACAGGATTCCTGTGCTTCAAAGGGGGCTGATGCGTGCTTTGAACACTGAAACACTCGCGAGGACTGAGTTGTCTCGTAGGACTGTCTGCGAACGAACTCTGGCGTGGAGTGAATTACGATCGATGTGTCGAACTACACGGATCAGATGGGGCTGGCCAGGATGTGGAATTTGGACGGGATGAAGCCAGTGACGGACATTTAAGGCGGCTGCAACAAACAGGACTGCCTGCTCCAAACACATTCTGTTATCTTATCT
>SSNR01000068.1:1233842-1246092 GCA_006937965.1 Callopanchax toddi | reverse complement strand
AGGACTAGGTCTCTAGTAGAGGACTAGGTCTTTAGTATAGGACTAGGTCTCTAGTAGAGGACTAGGTCTTTAGTATAGGACTAGGTCTCTAGTAGAGGACTAGGTCTCTAGTAGAGGACTAGGTCTTTAGTATAGGACTAGGTCTCTAGTAGAGGACTAGGTCTTTAGTAGAGGACTAGGTCTCTAGTAGAGGACTAGGTCTCTAGTAGAGGACTAGGTCTTTAGTATAGGACTAGGTCTCTAGTAGAGGACTAGGTCTTTAGTATAGGACTAGGTCTCTAGTAGAGGACTAGGTCTTTAGTATAGGACTAGGTCTCTAGTAGAGGACTAGGTCTCTAGTAGAGGACTAGGTCTTTAGTATAGGACTAGGTCTCTAGTAGAGGACTAGGTCTTTAGTAGAGGACTAGGTCTCTAGTAGAGGACTAGGTCTCTAGTAGAGGACTAGGTCTTTAGTATAGGACTAGGTCTCTAGTAGAGGACTAGGTCTTTAGTATAGGACTAGGTCTCTAGTAGAGGACTAGGTCTTTAGTAGAAGAGAAGGTCTTTATACTGACCATTGTTGTGTACAGAATCATGTTATAACCATTCTTGAGGTCACTGTTTTATTGAGCTAATCACATTTATCACATTTATGGGTAAATCACCTTTTATGAGTTATATGTTTCACGTTGTCTGTATGATCATGTATTAATCTATTTAATGCTGAGTTTATATGTAATCACTTTGAGTCACTGTTTGATTGTATTTATCACCACACAGGAAGAACTGCATGTTATGTTTAACCATTTGACTAAGGGTTATTATGTGTACTCATGTATTCACTTAGATAATCAGAAATAGTTAGGAACACTCACAGAAATATCACAAAGAACTCAAAGTTCTTCACTCACATTAAGAACAATAACACTTCACACATTTGGGAGTCTGAATAGTTCACTCTCACTCACAGGAGATAGAACAAACACACACACTCACATCTAGGTCAGGAGAGGAGAGCACTCACACAGACAGAGGTCAACACTTTAATTTATGCATCCTAAATCACGGAAGTAATGGTAGAGCACACTCACATAGTTTGTACACTCACGTAAGTATTTACACTAACATAATAACTACACTCACATAGTATTAGGACTTTGGTAGAATGGAGCAAAGCAAAATCTCAGGGTAAAACATTGTACTTTAGAGTTTCAGTCTAATCAGGTTTGGTGTGACATGTACAACAGGTCTGGGGGAGGGAGATCTCCTGGCCTTGCGAGCAGAGCAGGATGCCAGAGTAACAGATAGTTCCCAGGCCTAACGAAGAATAGCAAATCTTCTGTCTGTCTGATAGGAAACTGAGAGTCTTGTTATTCTGTGACGCTATCGTAGAGTGTAAGCAATGAGGGACTGCCCCTCATTGGATAGGAAAACCCACATTCTTACCCTGTGATGCTATAAAGTGTATGCTCTGAAGGACTGACCTTCAGAGAGTGTTTGGAACCTGTTCGAGGCAACATCGCTCTCTCCTTCTGCAGAAGTATATTAAACTGGTGTGTTTAACTATAACGAGTGTGATTTGTCTTCCTGGATAGCTTCAGACTTGTAGAACTGGGTAAAGGCGACCGAGGAGAGTTGCGTGACTCCCGCTCACGACACCATATATGTGTTCTGTTGTTGTGAGTTCCTCCCACTAGGGGGCGATAGAAACCTGTCCCACCAGAGGTATAGAATCTAGTGGTTTCTGTTCTGACTCTCAGAGGCTACATGGACTTTATGAACGGGCTTTATGCACAGAGTACTTAGTAGAACTTCCGGTTTAAAATTAACTCACGGGACCATTTCCGGTTCCATTTGAAACGTGAAGATTTCCAGAGTTAGAGTGCATTTCCAGCTAAAGATATTGTTTATAATCAAAACGAGTAATAGTATAGTATAGTACAGTATGATATATATATTATAGCACTAAGAAATGAAGCCATCATATAAGTATCAGCGGCCGGGAAGCCTTGACAGCTGAACACTGCTGTGCTCCGTTGTGTACTGCATCAGCTGAATAGAATTCATCAGTCCGTTTCCACACATTTCCACTGAATAAATAACTACAAAAAGGAAGGATTGTGAACTTAAGAAGAGAAAACGTGATCATTTCTAACCACACCGTGTCTGCAGTCCACACTTTGCAGCACAGTAGTCAAAGAGCCGAGTGGACGAGGCTAATGGAGGAGGCGCGGCGCCGTTCGTGTGTTATTTCACTGGAACAACTATTCTTTTGGTGAATGAAGACTTGGTGTTTGATAACGTACAGCTAGACCAGAGAAAGTTGAAAGTTGTGAAGCAGTTGGAGCCCACGATCACGGCTATATAGATTTGTCTCACTGGTTTTTGATGATGGAAGCTACGAGCTAACGCTGTTAGCTTACCTTCAATTTCATGAATAAAGCTGGTTATATACAGCTTAAAGTCCTTCACCCGCTTGCTCACAGACGTCTCTGTGTGTTTTTGAAAAATCCGGTGGACATCGTTTACCGTGATGCGCGGCAGGTCTTGAAGAAAACGGGTAAAAAAATCCATTTTGTCCAGTATGTGTGGGAACAGCGTTGAACCGGAAGGGAGCGGCAGCCTCTATCGCAACCAGGAAGTGACCGTGCATAAACCCCATTCTGTCCAAACCACGTGGGCTCAGCTCTGTTTGTTCAGTCTTGTTTCTTTTCTCCAGAAAGCTGCAGTTTACTCTCAGATCACAGGATGCAGCCTGGTTCTCCTCCATGTTTTAAATGAGTTTGTAGCAGGACTGATTTTAGTTTAGAGTTCATTATCAGCAGCAGTCATGTGACCATTGAGTCACACCTTCACGACTCCCTCCCACAATCCTGATGTGATGTCCTGCTCTCAGATCACCTGGATAGAAGACATGTGACATCATCAGCAGCCAATCACCACTAAGGATTCTGTTACCTGATGAGCTGCAGGTTTGTTGACCTCAGGCTGTAAAGCTGCCAGAGAAAAGATATAGTTTTTCTTTCATTTTGGTTGTATGTTTCATTAAAAAGTTATAAAAACATGAACAAATTCATGTTTTTTTTCTGTTTGAATACTGAAGTTTGTAAAAGTTAGACTTTTATTGAAAGATCAGGTCAATCTGTTCATTCCAGGATTCATTTAAACTTCATTTATTTGTTTTTAAATGTATTGATTGTTGACCTGCTGCAGCCTACAGACCATCAGGTCAGATGATTTTACCAGTCAGTCCCAGTAGTGCACGGTAAAGCCAGAGGTGAGAGAACTGAACTATGGGATGTTCTGCTCACGTCTGGTTAAAAATCTCACCTGACTTTAAAAATAAACTGTTTCATTCGACCCATTTTATTCTTCTTTTACTTGTTTTTACATCGTATCTTTTCTACTTTTTACAACATGCTTTGTTTTTAATGTTTGGTCAGCCATGTTGTTGTTTTTAAAGATGCTCTAATTAAATAGAATAGTATGTTTTATACATCTGTTTCTGGACATGTTGCCATGGTGTAATGTCAAACACAGAAAACGGTTCCTCTCCTCTCTAGCTCTACAGATTTAAACTTTAACCACCCAGACAGTTTTCCAGTTCAAATTGTGAGAATTTTAACAAAGTCAGCACAAATATGTCTGCTTTGTTTATTTCTTAATTTTAACAATGCTTCATGGCATGAATCTAATATCGCTGAGAGCCTGATTATTTAATGTTACTATAAAGTATATTTAAAGAAGATTAAAGAATATTCCATCTGTGGAATGAGGTGTAACAATCTGTTGGTGTTTTCTCTGGTTCTCAGCTGATTGGTGGATTGGATGAAGGAACATTCCCTCAAAATCAGAAAAAACACAACAAAACATTTTTACACTTTAATCAGTTTCTACTGTCTCAGTATGTAATAGATTCAGTGGCATGTAGAAGATACAGACTCAGCTAAGCTCCTCCTCCTCATACTGGTCACCAGCCTGGTCCCATTCCTCCACTAATCAAAGGTCAACTATTGGTGCTGAAGGTCACTCTGCCTGACCCATCCAGCAGCCGAGCTGTCAGTCAGGCACCAGTCCTGAGGCTGGACCTCACCTGGCAGCAGAACCAGAGTGAATCTACCAACATGTAGCTGAGCTCCTCGTCCCGTGGAGACGTGATCCTCAGACCGAGCCTCCTATTAGTGAAGGCGACTGATCAGGCCAGGAATAAAGATTACAAAAACTCTTTGTTACAATCAAGAAATAATCAACCAAACACAAACATTTTCTGTTTTTTTATCACTTCATGCAGTGCAAAATAAATACAAAAATTGCCATTTTTATTAATTTATTCCATTGATTTGTTTTCAAGCACAAATACTTTGACCTGTTCTATAACCTATTAAAGACGTAGCCTTTCATGCCGGAGTTTAAAACTGAGATCTCCTGTTTAGAAATGATAAACCGCTGTGTAGAAGCTGCTGTGTGACCTGTTAGCCTCAGAGGGGAGCTGGAGGCTGATTCTCTTGTCTTTACATTTTTCACCACAACAATGAAACTACAGGGTGGAGCTCCAGCAGGGATTCCCCTCACTGCCTGGGTTAGAGCCTGGTTTTCCACACAGGAAGTGGTTTAAAGACATGACTCTTCCTCTAACGATGCTCCAACACCCATTCCATCTGTAAACACTGATCCAGAGTCAGTGATTTGATCTGTCCAATGTAAGAGATGCTTACATTTTCACACAGTTTCACCAAATTCCTTCAGGTAGAATGAGATGAATTAGTTCCGTTTTCTCCTAAAGAACAGTTCTGTTTAGATCCTCTCGGAGCAGAGTTTCTACAGGAGACGATCTCCGAGCTGCACCATCTGTGACAAAGACTCAGCCGACAGCTGGTGACGTCAGAAAGAGGCCCACTGATAACACACACTTATACACACTGGCAGCCAAGCTCTCCTCTGTGGGTGTGAGCACTTCCTGTCTGGCTCCACTGAAGAGGATGTCCAGTTTGAAAGAAGAGAGTCTGACTCATTTTTCTGAGCGTTTTATGAAACTGAGGCCTTTAACTGGGTGGAGCGTTGGAGCTGGAGGGTCTGATGGAGGCCCTGATTAAACCTCCAGTGTGGTTTCCCTCTCAGAGCGACCTCATACCTCACTAACCAGGCTGGCTGAGGTCCAAACGGCCACAGGAATGTTCGCAGCCTCCACGTTAATGAGTTCTGTTCCCAGGAAAAGAACAACAGTCCATCAGAGCTCAGCAGAAACGGCTCTGATTTACTGCAAAAAAGAAACACATCAGTTCTGATCTGATGGATTGATTTTATTTGGTAGCAAAACAAATTTAACTCAGAAGAGAGTCAATCATCAGGTGAGGCTGATGCAACCTGTGGCCTCAGATCTGTGATAATCTGCTACCTTAGAAGGATTTCCACCATCTTCCTCATTAAATATCCTTTGCTTAAAGCCACTAAACCAACTTGGTGCCTCAAACTGAGGTAAATGAGTTTCATTACTGTCATCATAAAGTCAGGACTATACTTAATGCTGCATGAGAAACCATAAATACATTTAAATTAGTTTCAGTCTGGTTTTCCTCTAAATTCATTTCATTCAGTTTAATATTTTCAGAATAAAAATGTTTAAATATGAAATTATTAGACAAATAAAAATAAAGCAGCCGTGAAAAAGTATTTATTTAGATTCCATAGGGCTGTGACTTTGTGACTTAAATATTTAATAATAAACAATAAAATGAGTCCTGGTCCAAAGAGCTAACGGTTTGCTCAGCAGTGAAACGCTTTGCTGTGTTTTAAACATGTTTCTCAAGCCTCGAGTCATTTTTATTGAAATATTGTTCTAAAATGATGGGAAGCTGTTTTTAGAATAACTCACTGTTCTAATTTAGCCCAGCCTTCTTCTGTAAAAACTATACATGTTCAAAAAGATTTGGAGGAAAAAACTAGTAAAGTACAAACTAAACTAAAAACATAGCCATTCTTGATCAAAGCTATAGACAGTTCTTCCCATAAGTGAGCGAAATAAAAAATATGTTGCCCCTTAACGTATTTAAAAATCAAAAATAAACTTAAAAGTCCCTAAAAGCTACAGCTTTTCTACCTATATGCACAGAACCAGGTTTTTATTAGAGGCAGGTTTAATTGTCGTTTTCTCTTTGTTTCTTTTACTGCATCACATTCTGCTGCCTCAAAATGAAACAGTTTGCAACAGAAAGGCAAAACATCTGTAGATATTTGACTGAAAGATGGTGGATTCCTGCTGGATCTGGAGATCAGACGCCCTGAAGGACAGGAAGGAGGGAGCTAACAAACAATCAGCTCAACACTCGACTTATTCAGGATGTGAGATGATGAAAAACCGTTTTGTGTTTTAGTGTCGTTCTGCTGTGGACATTTCAATGAGCTGTTTAAATAATCCGAACATAAAACGTGGTAAAAATCTTAGCTCCTGTTGTCCGTGTAACTAAACAGGTGGGTGTCACTTTAGACCAAAGCTCCAGGAAGCTGCTGAAGGACTGAACTCTGTACTCTGGTTTCCCCCACAGGTCACAACTCGCCTGATAGGTTGTTAGCATTTGTAAAAGTTGTAAGTCACTTTGGATAAAGGTTTCTGCTAAGAAAATAAACCTAAGCTCTGTATGCCTTTGTTTTAATGCTGATTAATGTTGACCCTCCCTTTAAATAAATATGGTGGCGCCTCGCAGCAGGACGCTGCAGCGTCTCTCCACGTATGTTGGGTTAAAAGCTATCATCCAGTGTGAGTATAGGCTGGGTAAAGAAATCGATTTAATCGATTTTGAATCAATTTCATATACATTTTTCAGAATTGAATCATTAGGCCTGAGATCGATTTTTCCTCTTGACTGAAACCTGACAGTTCTGTTTACAGTTTTATAACCACTTGGTTAATTCATGGGTACAGTCAAAGTTTAAACTGCCCAATTTAAAAGTTTGCACTTTAAATCTGTTGTTCAAGATGATAATAAGAATAAAGTTTATTTGTATTTTGGAACACAGTTGATCCTTTTTAATTATTTAAGACCAGACTGAAGTGAACTGAATCAAATTGAATTGAATGGTGATTAATCGATTCAGAGCCTTATGAATCAAAATCGAATCGATTTGGGAAATTGGCCACAATACCCAGCACTAAGTGTGAGTGAGTGTGATGGTTGTTTGTCTCGTTGATGATGGACTGCTGACCTGTCCAGGTGTAGCTCCGCCCCTCCCCTGGTGACTGCTGGAGATAGACACCAGCTGGATGAAAAATAAACAAACAAACCCAGGATGGGGAGTATCTGGGTCAACCCCACACAGAAGAGTGTTGCATCATGGGGCAAATAAACCCCGCTCTGCATAAATATCTATAAAAATGTAATTCTAAAAACCAATCTTCTTCTTTTCCTTTGGGCATTTCCCTTCAGGGTCACAACAGCAAATCATCCGTCTCTACTGGTACAGGTCCAGTCTTGCCGGCTGCAGAAATTCTCTGATGACTCTGCCATTGTGGCCTGTATCAGAGACGTCAGGAGGATGGTGGTGGAGTGGTGTGAGCTGCTGAACCATCTGCAGCTGAACATCGGGAAGACAAAGGAGTTGGTTGTCGACTTCAGGACGCATCCTTCTACTGATATATTTACTATCCCTCCTCTACAGGTCCAAACCATCTCTGATCTGATCTCCTAAACGTCTAACATGGTCTGTCCCTCTGATGGACTCGGTCCTGATCCTGTCCATCTTTGTCTCCTAAAGAGAATCTCAGCATTTTCTTCTCTGCTACCTCCAGTTCTGTGTCCTCAGAGCCACAGTCTCTAGACCAGGGGTAGTCAATTAAATATGCCAAAGGCAAAGGTCCAGGTCAGCACACACGACCCGGTCTGGGGTCTGGGGGTGGCGGGCGTGGAGCGTGGCCGGTGCTCTGTGCGAACTCTATCAAGGGTTGCAGCGGGTGCAATACTCACTTGGCCCCCAGCCACGCCCCCCCTCCCCCTGGACCAAGCACTGAACTACGCATGGAGCGATCCCGTTCAGGGGGGAGGGGACATGCCGGGTGCTGAGCTTGTCGTGAGCCAGCGGTAGCTCCACAGTGGCGCTCGCATGTCTCCCCAGATGCGCCGCCTTCCCCTGAACCAGGGATCGGGTCCTGGATTTGCTGCACGGACCGGACAGAACCAGCTCTGGGTCCCGATCTGGACAGGAGTCTGCCATTTGGCGATGCCTGCTCTAGACCATACAGCATCGCTGGTCTCACCACTGTCTTCTACACCTTCCTTTCATTCTTGAGGAGACTCCTTCTCACACATCACTCCTGATACTTTGAGCCATTCATTCCAACATGTTCCTTCAGCTCTTTTCCTTCATCACCACAGCTAACTGTATCCTCTGCCAATGTCAGAGGAGCTCCTAAATACAAACACGATAAATGTGTGTCTGAACCAGTGGAAGCGTTTCACCAACATACAGTACTGTTGAAACCCAGTGTGACCTCAGCAGGTCACTGATCAATATTTGATCCAGTAATCAGATCTTAGAGGTCAGGTGGGAGGCAACGTGCTCCGTCTGACCGCTGTGGGAGGAACTGGGTCAGACTTTATCAGGTCACATGATGCGATGAACAAAATGTTCCCTTGTTAAATCTGCCTCATTTGTTTCTTCATGCACTATAAAAACCCCTGGTTACTTTTACCTGTTATCTTAAATGAAAACCAAATAGTGTCTGCAGACAGTGAGAAACATCAGTCCACCTGCAGCAGGAATCATCTCAGTGTCCAGCAGCATCAGGTAGCGGCAAAATGTAACAATATTACAGCTTTTAGCCCTAAAACATAAAGTGTGTGTTTATAGATCCTGGTGTGCTCAGGAGCAACAGCTTCACTCCTCTCAGCCTCTAATCTGATCAGGGATCAGTCCTCCTCCTTTCTTGCTGGGTGATGCGAGGTTCTGGTTACCTCAGACATTGAGCCCATCACGGCTCTATTTCAGTTCTTTATGCTCCTCCTGGTTTTTTTCTAAAGATGTGTAAGTTCTGTTTATATCCCGTTGAAGTTGCTGGTCTGCTGTTTTAGCCAGGTGCCACATCTGTTGCTGTATCTTCTCCATCAGGTCTTCTGCAGGTTTGATGTTCACCTGAAACCCTTTAGCTGCCATGTCTTTGGTCCCCTCTTCCACTGTGTTGTATGTACACGTTTCACCCTGGTAGAAAATGTGGAGCTTTGCTGGGAACTCTGTGTCTGGAATCAGTTCTTTTTCTCCCTGAGGATCTTCTTTGCTTCATTGTACTCCCTTCTCTTCATTACCTCCAGAATCCACAATCCACAATCACTCCCTCATAAACAAAACTTTCTTCTCTCATCTTTATCTCATCTCGTCTTTATAAACTCTTCCTTGCATCTGTAGCTCATCAAAAGTAGATAATAAACATTAACATGAACTGGTTGCTTTTATAGAAGGACTTTTTAGGTCCAGCCTCAGAGGTCAAAGGTTGCTTATTTGCAGATGTTGTGGTTCAGTTGGGAGACCTCCACCAGCTGATCTGATCCCAAATAAAAGATGGAACAATCTGACCTAAACCTGCTGTTCTGTCCCATTTTGTTACACCAAACTTTTATCTTAACCTATTTTGAAAGAATTTAAAATAAGTATTTTAGGTGGATCTTCTATAAAACCTGTTTCTATTTTTAGAACATGTCAGAGACATCTTCACCACTTTCCTCCCTAAGTGAAGAGCTGAGCCCTGACCTCTCACCTGTCGCTGATCGGGTCATGTGACGGGTTGTCTCGTGCAGCCTTCCCTCTATCTAAGGCCACGGCGTCTCAGACCTGGATGTTTGCCCGGTTCCAGCGCTCAGCTCAGAAGTTCAGAGGTCAATCTGATTAGGCTGTGGGATTTCTAGCAGCTCAGAGCTGCTATTCCTAGCCTCAAACAGCCAGATTAAAACTAGTGGAGCAGCTTCTGGTCTGCAGAACCATCATCTACCTCCCAGTTACACGACTCGGCTTCTAAAGGCTGATAGAAGATAACAAACAGCTATTAGGAGCCATCTGATTGAATTCAGGTGAAAAATAAAGTGTTCAGAAGCAGCCTGGAAACATGAGACAAGTGTAAGGTCTCTGGTTCCATTCCCCCTCAGCCTCCAGCTGCTGAACTCTGAACTGATGGTTCGTCTGGTGCAGAACTGACCTTAGAGGAAGCTGGAGAGTCCATCTGGATCCGACCTCACCAGCAGGGTCTGACAGAGACTCAGTCCATCCTGAGACCTGGTCAGGTTCTGCTCCAGAACGCTGTTTGATTTAAAGGTGTGGTCATCTTATTTAAGTTTTTCTGAAATGACCCTTCACTGCACCCACTCTCCACCATCACTCCACCTGCCGCTGATGGAACACGGAGTAGTTGAATCCCAGCATTGTTTCTGGGACTGAACAGAACCAGCAGGGTCCATTTAGCATTAGTTGACCCATAAATCACAACAACCATGAACGTTGGAGGAAACCCTGAAGGTGAACCTGTTTTCTATCTGGAGTTTCTAAAACCCACTGAAAGCTCAAAGAGCTGCTCCTGGTTCCTCCACATGCAGCTGTAAACTTTCATAACAGAAGGGATTTTATAGAAGAAATAAACATGGTGCTGTCACAGGATGTCAAATCCTGTCACCTTTTCCTGTAAACTCCCTGCAAAGACAAGCAGGACATGGTGTTCTGGTTGTTCCAGACTCACCGGATCTCTCTAAAGAAGGGGGGCGTCGCAAGTTTCATCAGACCCATCTGAAGTCCATCAGGTAGAGGTGGATGTGTGGACGCCTCAGAGGAGACAAAAGCTCTGCAGCTAAACAGAACAGAATCCTAGAACTTTACCTGCAGAAAAGAAATGTTTAGTATTTTTATAAAGAAACACATCATATCTGTTTTTCATTTAAATTTCACTAACCAGACCAAATGTCTTCAATCTTAGTGTCCAATAAATCCTGAGGTGAACAGTTGGGATGGTCGCCTCTCTTCACCAGATCATGTCGGAAGTTGAGATTATCGTTTTTATTCCAAACAAAAGAGTGAATGATGTGTCCTCTCACCCTCGTCCCTCCCTCACCCTCTGTGTGGAGGATGACCAGTGGAGTAGTGATGAGGACAGAGTGGCTGGATCCTGCTTCAACTGTCCAATATGATGATTATCGTCTTTGGTTTGTTAATGTGAAGGACAGGTCTATCTGCTGTAATATTCTAGGACCTTGGTGAATTAGACTTTTCCTGACGCGCCTGACCTGGTTTGGTGCAGACAACAGTTCAGCAGACTGCTCCGCTTCTTCTCCTGAGACACAAACACCAGCAGCTCCCAGGTACTAGTAAATATTTAATGATAATGCAAACAGAGCTGGGCCTTATCATGCATGTATGTGTAAGTGTGGGTACACACCAAATCCTGGAAAACAACATTCCTTTTAAAATCCAATTTTCTTTGTCCATTTCTTGTGTAGGTTTAGGTGTTTTCAGTAAATGAACAGGTAACGGTGAACAGGTCAGGCTGGTTTATTCTCCACAGAACACAAACCGATTGTATTAGAGAGAAATGTTGACTCAGATCAACTGAATCATTTAACATCCGTTTCGTGGTCTAGATCAGTAAATGACAGAAAAACATTTGATCTTTTACTCATTCTTTGTTTATTTGCACACTGAAGTGTAAAAATAAAAATACCAAAAGGTTTTTACAAATAAGTACAAGTAATAAACTTTTCTCAAAAGAAATGTTTTGTCACCATCTGAGTTTTAAAAAACTCTTAACTTATAAAATGATTCAGCTGTCAGATGGTTCTTCACTCCTGCTTGATGCAAGCAACAAACTGGGGCCAGAAAAGTGAACAAAAAGGCATCAACCACCAGAACCCTGGATCTCTGCTTGGTGACGGTACGGTCAAAGAACGGTAATGTCACCTGGTGACGGTACTGTCACCTGGTGACGGTACCGTCACCTGGTGACGGTAATGTCACCTGGTGACGGTACTGTCGCCTGCTTCAGGTTCTGGGTTTGGTAGCGAATGTGAGGTACCCTGTGTGACCCGGCATTTCTCTGGGTGGTGTGGTGGTTTTCATGGTGAAGGAGGCGGGGTTTGGACTGGGAGAGGGAGAAACCTCCTCCATGGCGTCCGACACAGTCTTAATGAGGGGGTTTGGGCCAAAGTCGGGCAGAGGCAGGGAGACGGTCCGTACGTCGTGGACTCTCAGCAGCACCTCCACGGTGCTGATCTCCTCAAAGGCCTGATCCACCAGAACCTCACACGTC
>SSNR01000068.1:1174360-1233832 GCA_006937965.1 Callopanchax toddi | reverse complement strand
GAGAGTCCATCTGGATCCGACCTCACCAGCAGGGTCTGACAGAGACTCAGTCCATCCTGAGACCTGGTCAGGTTCTGCTCCAGAACGCTGTTTGATTTAAAGGTGTGGTCATCTTATTTAAGTTTTTCTGAAATGACCCTTCACTGCACCCACTCTCCACCATCACTCCACCTGCCGCTGATGGAACACGGAGTAGTTGAATCCCAGCATTGTTTCTGGGACTGAACAGAACCAGCAGGGTCCATTTAGCATTAGTTGACCCATAAATCACAACAACCATGAACGTTGGAGGAAACCCTGAAGGTGAACCTGTTTTCTATCTGGAGTTTCTAAAACCCACTGAAAGCTCAAAGAGCTGCTCCTGGTTCCTCCACATGCAGCTGTAAACTTTCATAACAGAAGGGATTTTATAGAAGAAATAAACATGGTGCTGTCACAGGATGTCAAATCCTGTCACCTTTTCCTGTAAACTCCCTGCAAAGACAAGCAGGACATGGTGTTCTGGTTGTTCCAGACTCACCGGATCTCTCTAAAGAAGGGGGGCGTCGCAAGTTTCATCAGACCCATCTGAAGTCCATCAGGTAGAGGTGGATGTGTGGACGCCTCAGAGGAGACAAAAGCTCTGCAGCTAAACAGAACAGAATCCTAGAACTTTACCTGCAGAAAAGAAATGTTTAGTATTTTTATAAAGAAACACATCATATCTGTTTTTCATTTAAATTTCACTAACCAGACCAAATGTCTTCAATCTTAGTGTCCAATAAATCCTGAGGTGAACAGTTGGGATGGTCGCCTCTCTTCACCAGATCATGTCGGAAGTTGAGATTATCGTTTTTATTCCAAACAAAAGAGTGAATGATGTGTCCTCTCACCCTCGTCCCTCCCTCACCCTCTGTGTGGAGGATGACCAGTGGAGTAGTGATGAGGACAGAGTGGCTGGATCCTGCTTCAACTGTCCAATATGATGATTATCGTCTTTGGTTTGTTAATGTGAAGGACAGGTCTATCTGCTGTAATATTCTAGGACCTTGGTGAATTAGACTTTTCCTGACGCGCCTGACCTGGTTTGGTGCAGACAACAGTTCAGCAGACTGCTCCGCTTCTTCTCCTGAGACACAAACACCAGCAGCTCCCAGGTACTAGTAAATATTTAATGATAATGCAAACAGAGCTGGGCCTTATCATGCATGTATGTGTAAGTGTGGGTACACACCAAATCCTGGAAAACAACATTCCTTTTAAAATCCAATTTTCTTTGTCCATTTCTTGTGTAGGTTTAGGTGTTTTCAGTAAATGAACAGGTAACGGTGAACAGGTCAGGCTGGTTTATTCTCCACAGAACACAAACCGATTGTATTAGAGAGAAATGTTGACTCAGATCAACTGAATCATTTAACATCCGTTTCGTGGTCTAGATCAGTAAATGACAGAAAAACATTTGATCTTTTACTCATTCTTTGTTTATTTGCACACTGAAGTGTAAAAATAAAAATACCAAAAGGTTTTTACAAATAAGTACAAGTAATAAACTTTTCTCAAAAGAAATGTTTTGTCACCATCTGAGTTTTAAAAAACTCTTAACTTATAAAATGATTCAGCTGTCAGATGGTTCTTCACTCCTGCTTGATGCAAGCAACAAACTGGGGCCAGAAAAGTGAACAAAAAGGCATCAACCACCAGAACCCTGGATCTCTGCTTGGTGACGGTACGGTCAAAGAACGGTAATGTCACCTGGTGACGGTACTGTCACCTGGTGACGGTACCGTCACCTGGTGACGGTAATGTCACCTGGTGACGGTACTGTCGCCTGCTTCAGGTTCTGGGTTTGGTAGCGAATGTGAGGTACCCTGTGTGACCCGGCATTTCTCTGGGTGGTGTGGTGGTTTTCATGGTGAAGGAGGCGGGGTTTGGACTGGGAGAGGGAGAAACCTCCTCCATGGCGTCCGACACAGTCTTAATGAGGGGGTTTGGGCCAAAGTCGGGCAGAGGCAGGGAGACGGTCCGTACGTCGTGGACTCTCAGCAGCACCTCCACGGTGCTGATCTCCTCAAAGGCCTGATCCACCAGAACCTCACACGTCGGTGAGGTCACCTGGTGACGGTACTGTCACCTGGTGACGGTACTGTCACCTGGTGACGGTACTGTCACCTGGTGACGGTACGGTCACCTGGTGACGGTACGGTCACCTGGTGACGGTAATGTCACCTGGTGACGGTACGGTCACCTGGTGACGGTACGGTCACCTGGTGACGGTAATGTCACCTGGTGACGGTACTGTCGCCTGCTTCAGGTTCTGGGTTTGGTAGCGAATGTGAGGTACCCTGTGTGACCCGGCATTTCTCTGGGTGGTGTGGTGGTTTTCATGGTGAAGGAGGCGGGGTTTGGACTGGGAGAGGGAGAAACCTCCTCCATGGCGTCCGACACAGTCTTAATGAGGGGGTTTGGGCCAAAGTCGGGCAGAGGCAGGGAGACGGTCCGTACGTCGTGGACTCTCAGCAGCACCTCCACGGTGCTGATCTCCTCAAAGGCCTGATCCACCAGAACCTCACACGTCCTCTGGACCTGCTCTATGCACGGTGAGAAGGAGCACAGCCGACCTCCTGCAGGAGACACAGAAGACATCACTGGTTTGTCTCTGGAAGACAAAAACCAAGCCAGACCCTTTTCTTTCTGACTAGAGCTGGGCCTGAACCAGCCCGTTCTTTAAGAACAAAATAAATAAACATCCCAACCACATTAAAATCCCACTCTGAGGAAACTTTCACACAATTTCTGTATTTGGATTTGTCTCACAGCAGATAAACACAAACAACACAAAGGCAAAGAGAAGCCGAGCAGCTGGCTGTAGTTTTATCAGCTGGTGATCTAATAAACCCACAGATCACCCACTGGCCAGACTCTCCTCTCTAAATGAAACCCCGAGGAGACCTCAGCAGGAGGTCGGAGCAACAAGACAACCAACGGTTTCCTGAGGAGCGTGACCTGCAGCTGCACACAACAAAACCAACTACAGCACAGAGTTTCTAGCTGAAATATTTAAAGGAAGAGGCTGGAGGACGTGGATCAGGTATAAAGATGGCCCCATCAAACCAGTTTCATTTACAAAATGGCTCCAATCCAACATCTGTTCTCTGGAAGAAAAGCTCTGAATTATTAATGGAATTCCTCAGCTGAACTCCCACTGCATTAACTGGCTCAGAACACAATAAATGAATAAAAATAAACTAAAACCTAGAATAACATGAAACCAGTGAGATTTAACGTTCCAACAACAGAAATAAAAGCTCCTCTTTAGGAGACCTGATGTGTCAGCAGTCCATCATAAACATCAGCACCAGCAGGGTGAGCTGTTCATTCTGACTCTTTTCCTCTAAACTAAAGCTGTTCAGGAAGCTACAACAGCTGAGATAGTAATTATTTATACTTTTTACACAGAAAAACACACATTAGCCTTCAGTTTTCTTATTGCTTTTAAATGATCACTGCTTTATGTTTAAAGTTCTAAAGGTTATAATGATGATGTCGTTTCTCTTTTAGTAGGACTAACTACGTAATCTACCAGAGTTCTATTAGTAATTAAATGTGGTTTCTGCAGCATGGCCGAGGAGCTCTTTGTGTGTAGAAACCATCACATTAGCATATTTCAGATATCAGACGTTGCTGCGGAGCTGGAACCGACACAAACTGTCTCCTGGTAACGAACACACAGCGACAGACAGGTCGATCATTACACAGCTCACCATACGTCAGCCACAAACACACCACCTTCTGGTGGAGCTCAGAGTTCAAGAGGGACACGTTGGCTTTATGTTGCGTAACATACATTGTAAGATGGAGGGGGATGGGGGGGGGTTTCACTCAGAGAGCTGGGCTGGAGGCCAAAACATCAGGAAAACTACAACTTAAGGAGGAGAGAAGACGAGAAACGCTGGTTCTTTTCTGTCTTTCTCCACTGCAGGAAAATACTTTTCTATGAGTCTGAGAGAAACTGAGCCTCAAAAAGTGAAACTAACATGGAAAAAAGCTCATTTATTACTAAAGTAGTCCTTTTGACTTGGTGCAAAAACCCACTATGTATTGTTTTATAACTTAACAGTCAGAATAGTGACTTCCTCACAACATTTAGGAGTTCGTCTACAATAAACTGATTGTTTTTAACACAACATGGACGTTTCCACCTCATGTGAGCACAGAACACCAGCTTCTTTGTGCCTAAACTTTTTCTTTCCACTCCAGCATCCTAAAGCAGCCTTTCTATTGGCTGATTTGGCTGGAGACGTTTGTGGTGAACTGGAGAAAACATTTAGTGTGAGCAGGGAAGCTATGAGCCACATTCAGCAGCTCGCAGCAACACCCAGTATGGTCACAGGACTGCCTCTACAGAGAGGACTTATCTCTGTGTGTGTGTGTGTGTGTGTGTGTGGAGACCAACTCTTATTTGAGGAATATGAAGCTGTGGCACCATAAATGGACCTTGGAGAGGAGGTGGAGAGCTACAGGGTGAATTCCTCCTCATGCTGGGGTTTAATGTTTATGATCATGCTGTGTTTTATCCTCTAGGGAGGAGAGGAGAGGAGGAGAGGAGAGGAGGAGAGGAGAGGAGGAGAGGAGGTCGCCCTGGGAGGCTGAGACAGACCCTGTGTATTAGAAGCACATTGACTCCTGGATGTGTTTATGTTTGACTTAAGATTTTCCCTTTAGAGCACTAAAACAAAGTTTCATTCATTAACATATTAATCCAAGTCAGACTGCATTAATATGAGACAAGGTGACCTCTGTGACCTTGATTAGTGGGCTAGAATAAGATCATGTGACCTTCTCAGAGGACACTGACACTGAATAAAACCCTCCTTTACCATGTTGGACAGTAGGTCTAAGTTTCCCATCTTTACTCAAAAACAATCGATATCCTGAATAAGTGGCCCTGCGATGGACTGGCGACCCGTCCAGGGTGTCCCCCGCCTCTCGCCCCCTGACCGCTGGAGATAGGCAACCCTCTGTAGAGGACTAAGCGGCTACAGAAGATGGATGGATCCTGAATAAGTATTTTAATAAACACTCCATCGCTGTGACCTCTGGGGCTGATTAGGTTTCATCTTTGATCGTTTGAGCACAGATGTGGCTAATCGGACACTCATCACCAGAACGAGGCGGTTCTGACGAAAAGTTACCAAAAATTATAAAATAGATTTAAGGCTTCTTCATAAAAATAACAAATACTTGAATAATAAAGGTGCATTCAGGTTGAACTGACCTTTACTTTTTATAAAATCATTAAATATCATGTCTCTTTTTGCAGAACATAAAACTTTACAAAGAAGCTCACTGAATCAATGATAGGCTTCACAAAAAAAACACTGATTATGGTGAAAATGTATGCTTGGTCAGCTGATTTTTCCCTCTACGCTGTATCAGAGTCTGTGGGTAGTACCAGCAACCTGGAAAGCCTAGTTTTATATGTGGAGGTAAAAATGAAATCATTAAAATAGACACACTGAGGTTAATGATGGACCCTAAAAACCTGATGATCACAATCAGCCAATCAGAAACTCCTAAATCTGTTTTGCTATGTGGTCCATGAACACACCATTACCAAGCAGCTTGTAGCAACAACAAAACATGACGTGAAAGTTTTTACTTCCAGGATCCTATCAGGCCTTTTTCACAGCTGACATTATGAGGGCTGCATTCCATTCCTGTAGCTGTGCAGGCTGGCTGTTCTGTCAGACTGATAGGGAGCAGAACACCTAATAAGTGGAATGCAGCCATGAAATAATACGTCTCTTCAAGTTAATTAAAAAGAATATTCCTTCCTGCAGCTACAGGAAGCTCAGCATAAAGAAAGATGGGCAAAATGGACAAAATATAAAACAGAACAGCAACAAAGAAACAAGGACAAATGAGTATATAAAAAACAATCAAACTAAATGGGAATTTGGATATTTTGCTTGCATTTAAATTCCAAATGTCAATTTCTGAAATGTATGTTTTTGTTTGTTCTCAACTCTGTCAGTTTGTTCTATACTGACTGACTGTAAATGAAAAACTGTCAATAAAAAACTGAAGTGATAAAAAAAGAAAGATATTCTTTAATTATAGTTTTTAGATCAATCAGAACTGACCACATCAGACCAGGACCAAGACTACATAGGACCAGGTCCAGGAGGACCACATAGGATCAGGACCACATAGGACCAGGACCACATATGATCAGGACCACATAGGACCAGGACCACATAGGACCAGGACCACATAGGACCTGGGTCAGGACCAGGACCTCTGTAATGGAAGCTCATTGTCTTTAAAGGGAATAAAGAGTTGTTGTAAAGGACATGATTCAAAGAGTTTGGATGGTGAACTAAAGACAAACAAACATCTTTGTCCTTAAAAGAATAAAATGCTTAAAGAGATTACTTGGCCATGTTGAAGTGTTTCTGTGTAAAACTTCTAATTACATCATCATACCTGTTGTAGGCAGCTTCCTGAACAGCCTCAGTGTTTGGAGCCGTTTTAAGATGTCTGGTTCAGACTAGATCACTGCTGCAGCACAAAAACACCATTTCTCTAAACAGAGGCTGTTCAGTTTTCTAAATCTGTATAACCCTCTCTGCACCAACATGTCTTTACTTCCTAGTTACCATGGAGACATGCTGGCTGGGTTTATGTAGCGTTCCTGCCTCTAGGTGAAGGTTATGGGAGAGCAGAGCTGAGAACTAAAACTAGAACTTAAAGGCTGGTGTTTTAAAAAGTGTTCAGTCACTGTCATGTTCCTGTAGGTCAGGACAGGTCACAGGAAAATCACCATCAGGTGGTGGTGAGTGTTTGTCTACTTTATGGTCACTTAAATATCACAAGAACAACACTCACCGGTTCCCATTTGATTATTTTGGGAGTGATCTAGTCCTCATTCCTGTATAGTTTCCTTCCAAGCAGCAGACTAAATGAATCACCAGCAGGTCTTTAGGCTGTCTGAAGCTCTTTCAGGGGTTTTCTGTCCCTGCTTCAACCATGACAACACATTAAAATAGAAAACATAAACAAACGAAGGCTTGATCAGAAGATTTAGGCAGAACTGTAGTCTGGATTTCTTCTGCCTGATCCAGCTTTCTTTAATTTGCTCCCATTTTGAAGTTTTTCTGGTAAATCTCCAGCTCTCAGAATGTTCATGCTGCTTATTGAAGCTGGTAGCAGAGACAGGAGAAACTCCACAGACAGACCTGAGTGGTCGGTGTACTGCAGTGGAAGAGGATCCATTTAGGTTAGACGTGACTCAACTAATGTGCATTAAGACCCAACAGAGGAAGAGGTTTTTACACAGGAAGCAACATCAGTGCTGCTGTTCCAGACCCAGGTGGAGTGAGTCAGGAAATCCTCTAATGTCTCCACCAGATGGAACAGTCCCCGCTGTTCATTTACACAACCAACTCTGTTAAGATATCTAAAATGTACAAAGTGAGGACAGACTGATAAAGCACATTTCAGGATTCTGTTATTTTCTCCAGACTGTTTAATATATTTTCATCTGGAGGTTCCGTTTGCTAGTTCATGGATACTACAGCTGCATGTTTATTTAAAAAAATCATAATCAGTCATTTGGATCTATATTAAATCATGAATGATTACTTAACATAATTACTCATCGAGTTGGGAAACACTGCATTTAATTTTCACCAGGAACACTACGGTGTGGCTCGTCAAAATAAGAGCATCAAGGGACGCCCAGAACTCTAGACTGTTATTATGCCCTGTGGTCACTTCACTGGCCTTCCATCCTATTATAGGCTCATATTTTGAGTGACAACCTTCAAAAGAAGAAACCCTGGTTTTGTCTTAAAGCACAAAGTTCCTAGAACAGAAGTGACTGTTGGAGCTGAAATCATAACTGAAATAAAATATGATCAACTTCCCATCCCCAGTGGACACATGGTTATTTATTTATTGTTCATTCTGCTACAGTCTCATCCTACTTTGTTCTGTTCACTGAAAAACGTTTCAAATGCTTGTGACGTTTTCTCTTACCATGCTTCTTCAGAGCAACCCTGGCGTGTCCCACTGCCTCCCAGGGGCTGGGGATGTCCAGGAAGACGGCGTCCGCCACCCCCGTCACTCCAAACCCATCCTTGCACACATCCTGGTTCCTGACAGTGACCAAGTGATCAACATGGTGCTCCTTGAACTCCTCAGCCACCTTGAGAGCCCGCTCCTGGTGAAACTCCACCGTGTGAAGGTGACCAGTGGGGGCAATGGTGCGCAGGATGGCGTGGGACAGGGAACCGCTACCTGTACCTGGAGGGAGGATGGAGTGGAGATTAAGTTAATCAGCTGTAGATCCAGTGTTGACTTTGAAAGAGCTTTACTAAAATTTAAGATATTTTGCTGACCAACAGACAGAGTTGACTGTAATGGTCAATGTCATGTTTTTAACTAAGCAATCAGTCACAGCTCAGTTTGTTAAATTTTAGCTCCATATCTATAAATTAAGAGTTAAGGGGACGGGACTCATTAAGCTCTGTGTGATACCATTTAGTTATAATTCCATTATAAACCACCTCCCCTCTGTGTGACCACTAGGGACCTTAGGAGCAAAGTATTTTAGATCCAACATTTATTTGCTTCCAATAACTTTTTATAAATGAAACAAACAAAAAAATTGTTCAGTTAAAAAGAACTCTTTGCTGGACTGAAACTGCATCTTTCTTATAAAAACACCTGATCTTATTTTGAATAATGTGACCTGTTGTTATTCATAAATAAAACACGAAGAGATGTCTCACTTAAAAATGTTATCCAAGTATAACAATGGTCATTTAAGAAAGTGAAGTTGTTTTAAGGCAGAAATTCACTTTCAGTCTTAAAGAAGGAGCCGTAATCACTGTTTTTTAATTAATTTAATGATTATTTAATAGAAGCAAACTAGTTTCTCCAGACAAACACCACATTAACAACATCAATCTTCAAACATTCAACATCAAACCAGAAACATTAATGTCTGCATCTCAATGCATCAAATGATAACCATGTCTCCCATCGAGTTATAGCTTAAATAGATAATCTGATGCCAGAACGCTGTGGAGGCATCTAGAATGGGTTGGCTCCAACAGGAGACCAGCTGCAGACGTACAATATATTATCAAAAGTTTTGGGATGTCGCACTAAGTCAGTGCATTCAGGTGATCCAATCACAACATGGATAAGCCAGTCCTGACCTTTAACCTCAAAACACCTTTAGGATTAATTAGAGACCGTGAGTCAGACCTTCTCGGACCTCACAGGAGTGCTTTTAAAAGAAGAGTCAAATGTTCCGATGAACTTTGTGGAAAGTCTTTCCAGAAGAGTTGAAGCCATTTTAGTAAATATTAATAATAATAATAATAAACCCTACAGATTAATAAAGGGATGTTTTATTGTTATAAAAGTGGACGTAGTGAACATCCAATGATTATTTTCTGAATGTTTGAATATCTTACCAGTAGCTCATGAGACATTTTGCTAAAGCAAAAGAAAACAATACATTGACACGCACGCTAGAGGAAGCGGGAGAGCGACAGGCGGATTGGGGCAGCATCTGCAGTGATGGATTCTAAACCAGTTTGTTGAGGTGCAGAAGGAGCTGAGCCAGAAAGCAAGGCTCTCTATTTACCAGTCGATCTATGTCCCAATCCTCACCTGGTCATGAGCTCTGGGTAATGAACGAGATCAAGGATACAAACAGAAGAAATCAGTTTCCTCCACAGGGTGGCCATATTCAGCCTTAGAGATAGGGTAAGGAGCTCGGACATTCGGGGGGGACTCGGAGCAGAGCCGCTGCTCTTCCATATAGAGAGGAGCCAGCTGAGGTGGTTTGGACATGTCCTGTTGGCAGGAGGTCCCCAGGTCGACCCAGGACACGTTGGAGAAAGTACATTTTCAATCTGGCCCAGGAACGCCTTGGGGTCCTGCTGGGGGAGCTGATGGAGGTGGCCGAGGAGAGGACGGTCTGGGACTCCCTACTTGGGATGCTGTCCCCACAATCTGGACCCAGATAAGCAGAAGGTGAGGGGAGGGGAGGCAAGGCACGCACACACATTCCTGCTTGCCTTTCAGCAGCAGGCAATAAGGTTCCAAGGAATCAAATTAAAGTTATTGAATTTGATCCCTGTTTTCATATAGGTGCATCAGAGAAGTCTCTTAAATTACTTTCTGAATGCTGACTTTGCTGAAATACCCATCAGCTGTTTATTTCATGGTCAGAGGGAGGCGTTACATCTGAGAATAAATGGTAAATCTACCCTGAGTGAGTAGAACCAGCTGCTCAGACTACACTCCTTCGTGGAAGGCTTCACTTCTAAGAGGACTCTGTTCCTCTGTTAACTGTCCTGTTGGTGCAGTAAACACTTAGAGGGAGAAGAAAAGTAGCTCTGACCATGTGATCTGCTGTTAGAGGAGGGTGATGGAGTGTCAGAACTGTAGAGAGAGCTCCACAGATCCCATCCTTCATCCAAACTCCTCCTCCTCCTCTTCCTGACATTATGTCACCACAGCCTTTGTCAGGGTGGTAACAAAGAGGGCAGTGTTTACTGTTTGCGTGACTAAAAACCTGATAGGGTTTGAACCAGATGATGAGTAAACTGGGTCATCACAGGACTGAGGAGAAACGGACGTCAAAAACGCATAAAAGCTATTCAATAAACAGCACAACGACACACAAATAAAAGACACCTGATCACCTTCTTCATCCTGGCATAACGAAGACTAATGTTACATTTTCACAGCGAGGGACTTAATGTTCTGCTTTTCTGTCCTGTCACTGAAATGAAAACGTTCTGCAGTAACTGGACTGAAGTCAGATGTTTTATAAAAACAGAAATCTATGTCCTGACTTTAGCAGCAGACATAAGTTCTTCATTATTACGTACATTATTAGACTAGAAGATCTGATGAAACATCTGATGGTTCCTGAGGCTTTCACCACTCACCTACCCTCAGCCCTGAAACCAGTACCCACAAAACCCCATCAGAAACGGAGCCATTTCACAGGTTGATGTTTGAAATCAGAGAAAAGCACAACCCTGAGAACATAAAATGACCAGATTGATATGCTCGTTATGGTATAAAAGGAAATATGAATAGTCTCTCAAGATCCACCAAAAGACAAAATTGATCAGACAGCTTCAAATCATGAATCCTCACTGAATCATCATGACAGCATGCAAAATAAAACTCAGTATTTTACATCCAAACTAAACTATGAAGCCTCAAAGAGTCACAGCTCCTCAGAAACAAAGAAAAAACATTTAATCCTGATGCTTCAGTTTCCCTACACATCATTAACCTACCTGAACACACTTGTGTCTGGAGCTTTGCTGCTAACTCCCTGGTGTTTGTGAATGCTTTGTGATCTACAGTGGGGGGAAAATACATTTTCTGACAATTTTTTTATTTTTCCCACTTAAATAGAATAGAGGTCTCTTATTTTCACCATAGGAACTGTCAACTGTCAGAGACATAATCTAATAAAGAAATTTTAAAAAATCATTGTATGATTTTTAATTAATTCACATGGTATTGCATGAAAGACGTATTTGATTCAATAAAAAACTTAATATTTGAAACCTTAGTTTCCAGTTCCAGAGGTCAGATCTTTCCTGTCGTCCAGGTTACCATCACTGCAGGAGGGATTCCGACCCACTCCTCCATTCAGAGCTTCTCCAGATCATTCAGGTTCTGGTTTTGTTTCTAGGAAACAGAGTTTCAGCTCCTCCAAAGGTCTTCTACTGGGTTCAGGTCTGGAGACTGGCTAGGACACTCCAGGACCTTGAAATGCTTCTGATGGAGCCTCAGGTCATTGACCCATCTTTAATGTTCCGACTTAAAACTTCAGATGGACCTGGACATGTCCCGTCTTCAGCAGGAGGACCTACTGCAGGATGTTAATCCATGATGGTGTAGTGTGTTACTAATGGTGACCTTTGACCCTGTGGTCTCTGCTCTCTTCAGGTCATTGACCAGGTCCTCTCCTGTAGTTCTGAGTTGATTCCTCATCTTTCTCATGATCACTGATTCTCCAACAGGTAAGATCTTCATGGAGCTTCTCACCAAGCTGTTAGCCTGTTGTCCTGTAGCCCATCCCAGCCTTGTGTAGATCTACAGTTTAGTCCCTGGTGTCTTTATATAGGTCTCCATGGTGGAGAGGTTGGAGTCTGGTTGATTGAGTGTGGACAGGTGTTTATACAGGTAACCAGTTCAAAGAGTTGGAATTACGTAATACAGGTAATGAGTGGAGGATAGGAGGGCTTCTTAAAGACCAACTAACAGGTCTGAGAGAGACGGATTTGCTGCTGGTTGGTAGGGGATCAAATACTTATTTAATGCATTAAAATGCTCATTGTTTAAAAATCCTTCAGTGTGATTTTCTGGATTGTTTTATAGATTCTGTCTCTCACAGTTGGAGTGTTCCTATGAAAATTACAGACTTCACTACTCTTTTTAAGTGTGAAAACTTGAAAAATCAGTGTGGGATCAAATACTTAATCCCCCTGTATCTGACTCAGTTTGACCGTTTGATCGTGATAGATGGGTTGGTCACCCCTGCCCTAAATGACTTTTTACCCACAGAATTATTGTTTTTTTCTAACACTTTAAACTATTCTTGTGTGTGTGTAAGTGTGGCAAATATAAAGGGTGGGTACTAACACAAAAACCTGGTGAACTGCATTTTCCTTGGTGTTTTCCTGGTCTGAGTGTGACCTGTGTGTGAGCTTCCTGTATCAAACAGCTACTGACACTGAAGTTTCTCCTGGCATTATTTCTAGTCAATGATTCAAGTGAGAGTCTTTCTGTTTTTTGATGGTTATACTACAGTTTCAGAATGTTTTAAGTAACAAGTGTTTACAGCAGCTATGGCAGGAAACACACACCTCAGTGTTTCCTCTGTAAATATTTATATTAGTGTGTAATTCATGCAAGTAAATGTACGTGGTGTAATATTAACATATGAAAACAAACCTTATGTCATAAATATGATCTGCTTTTCATTGCTGTAAAGCCATCCTTTACTTCATTTCACATCATAAAGTCACTGCATTTCTGTTTATGGAGTAAAATTATGGAATGGATTAAATAATGAATTAAAGCAATGTCCAAGTATGACCCAGTTCAAAAAGTGGTGCAAAAATATGGTTTTCATGAGGTACAGGGAGGAAGAGGGATTCTGACTGGACCAGATCCAATGAGTGGTGTGGGGGTGTTAAAATATTTGTATATATCAGTGTATATACACACGTGTAAAAGAAAATGGGTTATGTTTGTAATTGGGTGTAGTGGTGAATGTTTATTGCTGTGTGTGGTTGTAGGTGGGTAAATGGGAAAAGGGATGCTCCAATATTTTGTATGTAAAGGTGTACGTGGGACATTTTGGTCAAAGACAATTATAGAGAATGAGGTTGAACTGATGTAAATAAGGACACTGTTCTTTTTGATTTGTGAGGGAGACGGGAAAAGGGGCAGGAAATTAAAAACGCTTATGCTTCTTCCTGCTCCCTTTGAACATATCAATTTTATATACATGTATGTATATGTGTGTGTTTATAAATATGTATATATAGAAGATTTATTTATTTACTTATTTTATTTTTTCTCATTGAAGTATTATTCTCATTATTATTGTTATTTTGCTGAAATTATGTTATTATAGTTCAAATAAATCATTCATTCATATAACATTTATTATTCTGCAGGGTGTGCTGCTCTGACAGCTGCACACTCCCCCACTCTACTATGTGTGCCAAAAACAACATTTTACATGTCTCTACCTTATCTAGAGTTTCCAACTTGCATTCTGCAAAGTTCCACATACTTGGCATTAAAATATGATTTTTTTAATCATGAAGAGGAGAATCACATGTTCAGGGCATTTCTGCCTCTATTCGAGGTGTGAAGAGGAGGGGTCTGGTAGTCCCTCATGCAAAATATTTCTATGCTGATTGGGATGCATTTTAATACACCTTGAATTGTTTATGGATGTCTCTTTTTTTTTAAATTATTTGAGCATATATCATGTTTCAGTAGGAAATTCACACATACATGAGACTGTGGGTAATTTTAGTCTTTAAACAAAAATAACTTGCCTGCACAGGAAGTAAATGATGCAGACTCATACTGTATGTTTCCTGGCAGTCTGAACCTACTAAAATATAACACTCATTTAATACATGACAAGTGTGATCTGCTGCAGTCATGTGAACGTACAAACACACAGAGCAGTGGTAGTTTAACTGGGTTTCTTATCAGCACTTCAGAGGAATCCAACAGTCCGTTTTATTAGGACTTCTTCCTTTAAAGTTGAAATTTGCTGCAGTACAGAATAAGGGTGTGCCATATATAGTTTTCAATAATGCAAAAATTCCTCTTTTGACATGGAGGCAGCAGACATTATTAAGTATTTACCCCACTTTGCAATAGAGTACCACAAAAATACCCTGAAACGTATCCTATATCAGTCATAGAAGTGTTCCTGCTGCTTCCAAGTTGATGCAGCTTGATGTCAGAAAAAAGAGTAAGACAAACTTGCTAATCTAACAGCTTTGCAGCTGTCATCATCTTCCTCTTTGGACTTGTTGCAAGACTATGGTGCAGAATTAGGGCCAAAATTAGGACTATTGCATACCCAGCAGTGGCTATGTCTTTGTAGCAGGAGGCTATATCTGTTCAAAAGTCAGCTACTGATCTGATTATTGATAGGCTGAGGTAATACTGCACTGGCAAATGAGATGAAGACTACTCACTTGTGTTCGCATTGGAGAGGCTAGTCACTAGCGTGCTTAGGATGGACACCCACTGAAATGCATACTCCCTCTGCTGTCTATTAGCATGGATAGGCTAGTGACTAGTCACACCATACAATCTGTGATTTATGTAGAACAGTGGTTGCAGTGAAAGACTGAGTGACAAAAAAACGTTTCACCATCTCTAGACCAAATGCTGACTGTAGCATAAGCTGAAGCAAAAGCTTCAGGTAAACCCATGGTAGCGATGAAGGAAAGTATTATTAGTGTAAATATTATTCAGCAACAGGAAATAACCTATTATCAAATGAACAGGTAGAACATAAGGCTTAACACCTCTTCAGGTTATTAAAATATTGTATTATTGTTATTGGAAAAATGGAAAAATACATTCTTTTTGGTCAATTTCAAAAATCCCTAGTAACCTACTGAACAACCCAGTCCTAACCTATCCAATCGTCACTGTTTGGTTTTGAGTTTACAACAATGCAGCATACTTGTTTTATACAACATTTAGAAAAAATTATATTCTGAAAAACCCACTTCCAGACTTTATGTGGTGATGCTTCTGAGCAAAAAAATATGGCGGAGAAGTCTCCACAGTAAGCAAAATGTCTAACAGCAGTTACTGACATGCAGGAAAAGAGAACAACCTGCACACTCAGCATGCTGCTGATAAGAATTGTTCTGGTCTGACGTGTTGGTGTGAATCTTCAACTGGCAGTCTCCATCACTTTCCCAGGTATGTGTGAGTGAAGCCATAGGAAAACTGATTCAAACAGACTGAGGAAGAAACTGAAATAACATGTTGAGTAGGGGTGGGAATTGAGAACTGGTTCTGACTTAGAACTGGAATCGTCTTTACCAGCCAAGATGAACTCAAACAAATGCCGGATCGCCCTTCTGCTTTTTCCACAAATGCACACAGATTACGTCACGCTCTTTGAGACGACTCAGGGTATATGTGCGTGTGTGTGTGTGTGTGTGTGTGTGTGAAGGTGCTGCAGCGGTTCGGGTCCTGACCCAGTTCTGGTCCCATTCAAACTGCATGGAGCTGCACCTAATCACGCCCTCTTCCCTGCTCGCACTGCACCTCCGAACGCGGGGAGTGGATTGTCAGACAGAAACCGGGTTATTGCTTTGTCAGGCCAGTGAGAGGTGTATAGAAGTCTATCCCCATGTAATGATCAGAGGAGGGTAGGGCTGGGCGATATGGACAAAATTTCATATCCCAATATAGCTCATTTTATATCCCGATAACGATAAACATACGAAACATAGAACACCTCCTTGTGAATCTCCACCTCTACTGTGGCCCGACATGCATCAGATAAATCAGGTAACATGACTTTAGTCATGTGTTATCAGCTGGGCACTTCATATCTCAGTTCTAGTGTAACTCACTAAACTCAGGTTTCTCCACCGTGTAGATTGGACCCATATCTTTACAGATCTCCTTCTATCTGCAGGAGCTAGGAGCTACATGGTGTGTGACGAGTAAAAGCCTGTTGCAGCGTCTGGAGTTTATTATGAGCGCTTACACCAAAACTCAACGCAGCTTTTGCTCACTGACCGTCTCTGTATTCTTTGTCATGGTTTTTGCGCAGGTGGTAAAATAAATTTGTGGTGTCAGAGTCCGTTGTTGAGACCGGGAGCCGGCAAACTTTACAAACAACAGTTCTCTGGTCCACGTTGGTCTTTTTATATTTAAACCACATCCATGAAACAGAGGTTGTCCCTCTTTTAGTTACAAGCTCCTCGTTTTGGGTTAGCTGGTTATCCTGTTGACCCTGGTCTAAAACGCATCCGCTACCGTCTGCCTCCATGTTTGTTTATGCTTTGCTGCGTGGCGCGTGCATGGGCATGCTGTAAAGTGCATTTTGACGTAAACGTATTGTGGCGTAAACAATAGATCTTTATATTTGATGATAGACATTTACTATCATTGAGATGAAATATTTCATCATACCGCACAGCCCTAGAGGGGGGACCTTAAAATCAGATGGGAGTGAAATCAAACAACGTTACATGAGTCACTACCAGAATTTTACCAAATCAGGCTCAAACTGTGCAACATCTTTATAAAATCAGACAACACACAGCTTAAATTCAGCTCAAGGGGTTTTTGACTTCATCATATTCATAAAAAACAATAAAAAATAATAACCTGGTGGTTGATAAATCCACTAATAAGTACACTTTACAGCAAAGTGGAAACACACTGCAGATCAGTTTGTCTTTATGTGAATCATGCACTCAAGCAAGGCCTGGACTTGAGAATAATTAACTTTGAAAAATTAGTTAAAACCAGATAAGTTCCTGAAGCCTAAGTTAGAGACGAGGAATCCTGAGAAAGATGAACATGTGAGCAGCAGCTGCAGTCGACACGTCAGCTGCTGGAAATACTTTACAGTAAAAAAAAGAAGCAGAAAGGCGTGAGTAAATGTTTCCACCAGGCAGTGGTGAGTACAGAGTACTGTAACACGACTCTGTTTGGACCTACATGTACAGCTACACTTATAGGGCTGATGATAATACACTTTTATGAGGTTGTAGTCTGTTTTTTTTCTTTTCAGGAAACCCAACTGACACACTACTATACAATTTTGGTAAAAGTATTTATCTAAGATGTTTGCATAAACTACATGACAATCTGAGCAGTTGTAGTTAATGACTTTCTGGGTTTGACTCCTTTATACTGATTGGTAAGTGAGCTACATCATTAACTTGTTAAAAGAGTAATGCATGTAATGGTGAAGGTGATAAATCGAGTATCACTTTGCCTCGGTTTGTAGAGTGGCAGCTGGGCTGCTGCAAGAGGTTTTCTCAATGTGTCCAACAGAAAAAAATGTTAAAGTGCCTGTGACTCCATATTTAAATCACTTTATATTAAACAGGTGTAATCTTTGATGCCTCTAGATCAGCGTTGCACCATTATAACTCAAAATACGCTGTAATTATTTCCTAACGAGCAACTCAGAGATCAGAAGAAAGCGCCGCCTTCCGGTTCTGCTGGGTTTCTCCTTATTTGGCAGCCTGACACTTCTGCTGCAGTAGGGGGCAGTGCCCAGTAGGGGGCAGTGCCGTCGCGTGAAAGAGAAAAGAAACTGAAACTAAACACTACACGGTCTATGGGCAATGGCGGCGGCACTGCCTCGCTCCAGGTGTCGTGAACGTGCATGTGGGAGGAGAATTGACCATATAAGCAAGTCCGGATCACTATGACCTCATAGCGGGCTGGAGTGAAAAAAACTGTTTGAAACCTGGGTCTGAAACCTGGAAGAGCTTCTCACTGGCTGGACTAGGAGACAGATGGACGCCGTTTTTTGCTCTTTCTGGCAGGTTTAAGGTGAGAACTCAACGTTGCAACATGATAGATAAGTCAGAAAACATGGAAACTGATGTCATGGGCACTTTAACATTTATCCAGCTGTTTGAAAATGAAAGTTTTAAATCTGGTTAGATCACCATGGTAACAGTATGAACTGATAACAGCTCCAGAGTAGGCTAGGTTCACAATTCCAGCTTGAATTGTCAGAAACATTATTCTTTAGATCTCAGACAGAATAGACTGAAACATTTATTATGTCCTCAGGGAAAAGAAATTCATATTCATGTGTGATATTGTATCTAAATATCCATCCATCTCTTGTTACTTATCCAAGGTTAGGTCACAGAAGTACCGGGTTCAGGATGGAAACCTAGACATTCCTCTCTCCAGCTCCTCCTGGAGGATCCCAAGGCCTTCCCAGACCTGAGAGGATGAATAATCCATCTAGTAACTCTAGATCTGCCTTGGGTCTCCTCCCAGTGGCACACACCCAGAAAACCTCCAGACAGAGTGATCAGATGCCTGAACCACCTCGGCCGACTCATTCTGATGAGAAGCTACTGCTTTACTCTGGATGACAGAGTCCCTCTGAGGCTGAACCAGGCCATCATGTTTATTTTAGCAGTTATATCCAGGATCTTGTTTGTGGAGGGAGCTCAATAAACACATTCTGTTTGTATCCTGTCATTACAGCTCAGGACCAGAAGCGAGGGTCCAAATGTAGATTGATTTGTAAAGATACTGCCTTGGGGCTCAGCTCTTTCTTCACCATGATAGATTGTTGTAGCATCCATAATTCTGCAGACAAAGCCCTGGTCCAAGGAGGCTCCTTTTCCTGTTTGAGAACCATAACCTTGGATTTATTGGTTTCCATTATTGTGACCCTTTGATTTTTGTGATGGTAGAAAAAACACTGAATTGCCCCCTTCTGTGGTGTGATGGAGGGTCCAGTCCATTTCCATTAGCTGGTGTGCTAACTGGGTGGAAGTAGCCCAGTAGGTGGAGCATTCGTCTAGCAACCCGAGAGTCGTCAGTGGGTGTCCAGGAGTCATTCTGACCAGAGACAGTGCCTCAGCTGACTCCTCTTGATGTGGAGGAGCAGTGGTTGTACTCAAGAGTCCCTTTTGAAAATCTGAGAACCTCGTAGGCTCAGATTGGAAGGTGCTGATCCTCATGTTGTGAACCTCCCCAGTATGAGCTGAACATCGTAGCTTGACAAAACCAAAAGAACTGCGTCATTCTCAAAAAGCAGAGATGAGATTCTCATGTCATCAAACTCAACACCGTCCAGTCCACGCCACTGCTGCATCCAGAAATTCTGTCCATAAAGGTTATGAATAGAAATGGTGACAAAGGGCAGCTCTGGAGGAGTCCAACCCTCACCTGGAATAGGTCAGACTTTTCTGCCGGCTATGCGGACCAAACTCACTCCTCTGGTACAGGGACTCAAAAGACCATCCACTCCGTTCTCCTGGAGCGGCCCCCACAAGGCGCCAATTTGCCATGTGAGACCCTACCCTAGGGTCAAAGTTCAAAGTGTCTTGGACAACATAGCTCCTTGGATCATCAGTGCACTCAAACTCCTCCACCACAGTAAGGTGGTGGTTTAAGGAGAAGGCTAACCAGATGTGAGAATAGAAAACTTTTGTATCCAGATAAACATCTTAATTCCAACCCCCAGCCTTTATGCTAGCAGATCAGCTCCAACTCTAACCTCAAACAGAATAAACAACGACTGCTTAAATGTTTCTCTGGTTTTATGTTCAGATTTAATGCTAAATCAGAGCTGCCTCTCAAAAGTTAACATTTATTCATGATTTTGAAATAAATGTGAAGTGAAACTGTTGAACGCCATGCTGATAAATTAAAGGTTGCAGTAACTATTTAGAGACCAAATCCTCGACACCACCCTGCTTCTAAGGTGATCATTACACAAACAACAGTCTCCTCTCTGGTGTCTCTGCTGCTCAGACATCAGTAACCATACTGACAACACTAACATTAAATAAACTGCTGAGCAGCGCGCCTCAGTGGCACATGATAACTGATATGTGTCTCTGATGCATCAAGTTATTTATTAACATGAAATTGTATCTTTTATTATTGCTGCTTGACTGGAAGAAACTCTGACAGCTACAACATCCAAACACAATGATGACTGAAAACAGAGATAATATGATTTAAGGAAACATAAGAGAGGCTTAACTGGACAAGAAAACAGAAACAAACATGTTACATAAAGTCTGAATGCTGTGAAACATCTGCAGCTGTTTCCTAATCCCAGCTGAGGCTCTGCAGGTGAACACATCTGGCAAAATGAAAGCTGTAATCTGGAAGAGTGAATCTAAAATCTCTATGGAAAAGTAAAAGAAGAAATGCTGGCTGCAAAAAAACAAAAAACAAGTTGTCTCTTAAGAGAAAAATTAGACAAATAGAAAGGTTTGGATTTTGAACAAGAGCCATGTTAAACTGCACAGACCAACCAAAATCTGATGATACAGATACAGAAAATTATTATATTGTTGCTCATTTAAAAAGTGGGTCAGCTACTCAACACTTTGTCTGTAAAGGTTCTCAGAACCAGGGCATAAACTCCTGTTTTATTTGTGTTTCAGCAGCTGCAACACCAAGTCTTTTTCTGGGGTTTTATGAACATCACTATGAACTTTTTACGAGAACTTGCAAAACAGACAGCATGACCTCAGCCAGTAGTTTGTAAACTGGGTTTCACAAACCAGAATTCAGTTTGTTAAAAGGTAGAGGTGTGCATTTAGTGAAGAAAGTGGGGCTGGAGAGGAACAGTAATCTGACTACACAAAAAGAACACAACTGTTTATTAGCTTATTTCACCAAAATGACAGCTATTTAACTGATCGTTAGAAATAATGATAATTAATAGCAATTAAGTAATTTTGCTTCATTACTTGATTTATCCTTCTCGTGCCTTGAATAGTAACCATACTATAGTAAATATAGTAGAAATATAATTTACTAACTAAAGTTTGCAATACTCCTTTAATTTATCCCCAAAACATTTAGCATTAACATAAAAATTCCACATATTAAAGCAGCATTCTGGAGGATTTCATCAAGAGAGCAGTTTTTGAATCTAGCGTCCAAAGGCTCCTCCTCAAAACATCTCGACACGCGCGTCCGGTCGCATGTGCGCGCGGCGCATATACTTTGGGCATGAACTGTACCGCTCAATGTGTAGGGTTTAATCACTCACAGTTCACAATCTTATTCCAACAACACTACGAGGGTCTGAAGAGCCTCTCTGTCCCTGCTGCTTCTGATATTAGCTCTGTTAGCAGAGAGCTGCTGCTGGACTCTGAAGCTGAACTTGACTCGGCCCTGGATGAACTTTCTGACCAAAATAAACGCGTAACCCTGTCAAGCCTTGCCATTCTGTGAGGTGAAAGGTTTAAAAATTAAAATAAATCCGTCTTTAGCTGGAGAATGGGTAGGTTTTTAGTAGAAATGAGCCGTGAGTCCTCAGTGAACGGCTGAGACGGCAGAGAAACAAACAGAGCGTCCTGTACGACAGCGCCCCCTACTGGTACAGGTTTGGTGGATGCGCGTGCATGTTGAGAGAATGCAGACATTTGAATTTCATTGGCTGAAAAATGTCGGCGGCAAGAAAAAATGGAAAGGAGTCTCTAGGAGGAAGGAGGGTCTTCATCAGAATGACAGATGTTGTGGAACTCAACCCATAGATCATAGTTTAGACCTGAAATATCATTTAAAACATTTAGAAAACTTTGATACAGAGAAAAATAATCCAGAGAGCCGCTTTAAATATTAGAGCCAGCTATAAAATACATAAAATCAAGAATCCAGCAAACTCCTGTGATTTTCATTTCATTTTGTGGTTGGCCTTGATGGTAACTTCTTTGTTAAATGTGTAAGTCGCTTTGGACAAAAGCATCAACATTTACTCTCAACAGCTGATCCTGCCCAGAAACCTGGGTATGTGAGAACTCGGAGTAAATTAACCCTGAATTTAGGGAAACTTTTTTCTGTTCCAGAAAGTAAGGTTTGTGAATCTCTGAATCTATCACCATGGTAACTGACTCTGAATTAAACATGGCAGAAACCCTGCCACTGGTAAACAGTCTGACTGATATGAAGCAGATTGACTCTGTTTACACTGGGAGAGGATTTTACCACCAAGAGTGAATTAGCTCTAATTCACAAATATTTTTCTTTTTGTCTTTTCCTCAGATTGACTGATCTCTGTAACCTCACACATCCAACATTACACTCATCAGAGCAAACTTTGAGCTGTTTGGTTGAATGAGTTCAACTCAATGTTATTCCTTTTTAAATGTTGAATTTGAACGGATTTTACACACATCATTATAGTCTACAAGTCAGTGAATCTAATATAAATGAATTTGTGCTGAATAAATATGTAATCACTTTAATTGTGTGAAATGATAATATAGTAGTGAGAAAGCAGGTGAGAGGAAGGAGTTTGGAGTTTAAATTACACTTCTTTTATTAATGGAATCAAGTGTGATTTTTGTCTGATTTTTTATCATCAATCCATCACTTTCCCCTCTTTATTCTACAACTGGAAGTGCAGATAACGCAGACTTAAATCTTCTCTCTCCTGGAGGCTGCTGCTACAGTTCTGTGTGTGACTGTAAGCTTTAAAGGGATACTCCACCACAAGTTATTTTTTGTCTATTGCCATATTCCTCAGAGTTAGATAAGTGGGCAAAAACTATTTGTAAGCAGCCCAGCTGTTTTCCTGATCCGGCAGTACTCTTTTTGCTTTAGCTTAGCTCAAACACTGTAAGTGAATGGTACCAGATTGCATTGCTAGAAAAAACGTCCTTAAAACTCACTAAATAGTGATAATAATTCGGCCTAGTGACCTCAGTAAACATATCGACTGTAAGGGAAAATAAAAAGTAACACAAAGGAATTACATGTACTATTTTTAACTCGGGACTACTTTTATGACAAAGAGCAGCTGTAACCCTCCGCTGAACGGCGCAGCTCCGGGGAACAGCGCAAGGACATGACGCACGGCCCCAAAGACACCTACTTCCATAAACACGTATTCACACACGTTTGCAAACCGTGCATCATAGCCTTTTATCACTATTTAGTGAGTTTTAAGGACGTTTTTTCTGGCAATGCTATCTGGTACCATTCACTTACAGTGTTTGACACTAAGCTAAAGCAAAAAGAGGACTGCCGGATCAGGAAAACGGCTGGGCTGTTTACAAATAGTTTTTGCCCACTTATCTAACTATGAGGAATATGGCAATAGACAAAAAATAAATCTGAATGGTCACATGCTCCTTTTGACACTTCCTTTGAAAAGTCGTCCTTTAAACCACTGACAGATGTGACGGATGACCAATAGATCTGATTTATGTAAAAACATCAAATTTATGAAAAATGGGTATATGGGGTTTAAGTTTGACAGTGACAATATTCCCTTTTATTTATACTTACTGAAATTGCATAGAAGACTTTTATATTTGGTTATATTAACTGTTGGTTATTAGAGAAAACGGAAAGCTTCTATTGATACTGTAAAGTACAACATTGAAGGAAAAACTCCAATCTTCTTTATATTTTTATAACAAGGAAAAACTGCAGAACAGACCCTTCAGAACCATTTACCTTCACCTGTCACAAACACATTTAATATAACTCAGCTCTCACCTGACTCACAGACGATAGACCCAGGCTTCAGCTCCAGCATCATGGTGATGATGGAGATGTCTGTGGTGTACAGGATCTGGGTCCGGTGAGGCAGGGAGACGGTCCAAAGTTCTGGTGTGGGGTGAAGCACTTGCACCCATCCACCTTTGCTGCAGGTTACTTTTGACCCATAGGGCTGTCCGATGAGCTGTGTGGAATGACGTATCACCCCGTAGCGCGTCTGAGTTTGGGCACCATGCTGCACTTTGACAGGCATCAAAGAGTTGTGACCCAGGTACACAATGACCACATCTCCGTCTCCAATCAAATCTGAATATTCCACAAAACTCATGTTGTGCACAATCACCCTGTAGGATAAAACAAACAACTTCATTTATACTTACAATAAAAAATATACACTGCTGTGAAAAAGCATTTGTCCCCTCACAGACGACTTCTGTTTTTGCTGACTTGTCACTCTTAAATGTTTCAGATCACTCCAAACCAGCTAAATCTACTAACGGTAGAAACTCCTGGTTAGTGATAACTAGTAATGAGTTTCTCACGTCTGTGGAGGAGTTGTTCCACTCTTCTTTACAAAATTGTTTCAATTCAGATTCATTGGAGGGTTTTCCAACATGAACGACCTGTTTAAGGTCAAAGGTCAGACACTCTCCTTCAGGATTTTCTGGTAGTCAGCAGAATTCATGGTTCCATCAGTTCCAGCCAGTAGTCCAGGTCCTGAAGACCAGACCATCAGACTACCACCAAGTGGCGGCCCGTCCATAGGGGGCGCTCGGGCGCCGCCCCACCAGTTCCAAGAGGAAGAAGAAGAGAAATAGGGATCACAAAATATAAAAAACTAATATAAAAATAAAACTAAACGAGCCATCCATTATATATACAATAAGTGCTGTGTATAATCTACATTTAGGTGTAGTTTAGAAAGGTTTTCTTACTATTTTTAACTGGACCGATAGGTCGTGTTTCTTTGGGTTCTACTGCGCATGTCTGGACGGGACGCCGTCCCAACATAGCGCATTGTTTTTTGCCCCTGACGCATGCGCACTGGCAAATTTTTCCTGACGCATGCGCACTGAGTGCAAAAAATAGGAGATCGCTCGGGACGCAGGTCTTCAGCGTCCCTGTGTGACATGCGCACAACAGCAGGAGACCGGAGTGTTGCTCACACTGAAACCGGAAGTTCTTGCTCTCTTTTTAATGGAGGGTAGAAAATGGATATTTATTCAAAGAATCCTTCTTTCCTGCTTGTGAAAACAAGCCGAATGATTCCATTTGTCCTGATTACATCAAGTCAATGGTGAGTGACTTCGTTTGTTTGTTTCTTTTTCTTAATGACTATGTGTCTGTCACGGATTTTCCCATTCAAAAACCCCATAGGCGGAGCTAGCCGCGGCTAGCAGTGCTAAGTCCTGATGAGTGAATTTATACCTTAAATAGCGATATGTGTTTGTTGATGTGTATGCCGAATGTTAGAGAAATACAGGTACTGCTGATTGAATACGTTGGTTTATGTAGTTTAGCCCGTTTTTCATGCGTTTACTCTACTTTTCATTAAATTATTATGGCGTTTTAAGGAAGTTTGGTCTGACTGGTTTTGATGGGACTTATCAGTGGATTTGACTTTATTTTGTTGTTAATTCACTTCATTAGTTGAGCTGATTGTCATGACTTGCTTGGTTAGTGGTTGTTGTCTGAATTGTAACATTAATTATCTGACTATTAGTTAGAGATGGATTTATTTGTTTGTGGTGTCAGTAGAAAGCTAACTGTGAATATTAAGTAATGTTTTTGACTTTGCCAGGTTGTTTTTTCCTTGAAACTTTTACAACTTCTGTTGTGACCACATTGTGGTTGTTTTTTATTTGTATCTGATTATATTGATATTATTCTAAGGTCTCCTCATGAAGACTTTATGATTTCTTTACTGTTTGATGTGTAGAATTAGACCTAACAGCTCCACATTTCTAGAGAACTGGTGGTAGGGATTTTTACCAGAAAAATATTCAGTCAGATGAAAATATTATCATTCCCTGCCCTAGTGGTGATATGTGATTTTTTTTTTTGCGCATCTGAAAACTGACTAGCAAAAATGCGCCCCACCCAAAAAAATTTTCACCAGCCGCCACTGCTACCACCACCATGTCTGAGTGTTGATGAAGAGGTTTGATGAAATACAGAGTTAGTTTGACTCCAGGTGGACCGGGACACACACTAAGGTAACTATACTAAGGTAATATTGCCTCACTAAAGGTGAAAGTAAATGAAATAAGAAAGAGATGTTACATTTAGTATTAATATTTATATAATATTAAGTGTTATTAAACTGTCTCGAACCGAGTTTGTTAAAACTGCTAAATATTGTCACGACAGTTAGCTTGCTGAAGTAATTTACTTAAAATTTTATTTTAAATTAAAACGTACATCAACCTCTAACCCGATACTCACGGAATGGTCACAGTGTAAAAGTTTAATAAAGTTTTATTTATTTAAACGAATGCTTTTGACTGTTTCATCTGATCAACTCTGTGCTAATGTTAGCATAGGTAGCTTCCATTAACAAGTTAGAGCCGAAAATGTCAACCTACCTTCTCTTTACCGGTTTATCCTTCTTCTACCGAGTTAACCAAACCAAACCAGACTCAATAAATGACCAACTGGTGACAGAAAGCAACCAGAGCTACGGTCATTCATTCCCCGGACATGTGCTGCACCGCTTGTGTTTTTAGAGGAAGTGGAGTCCGACGGATCGGATGTTGATCCGGACCGTCGTCACACACCGAGCAAAAATAACAGTTCCGCTGCTAGAGCGTCAACACAGAAGAGACTCTACCATCATCATGCTTCATTCTGGACATTTGTATCTATTTCAGCCCTTTTCCGTTTTCCATCAGTTCATCATGTTGTATTTTTGTGTAGCACAAAATGTTTTGTAACAAATATTTTCTTCAACAAACAATAAATCTCAAAATAAAACGGAAACCTCTGAAGTAATCAGAGGAATAAAGTGTCCAAAAACTGCTAGAAAACATTTGTGGTGAACATTTTTCTTCTTTTTAGTTTGAATCTTTTATTCAACTTTACTCCTGATCAGAACAATCAAATAAATGATCAGGATTTAAACCAAATGCCAGTTTGTTCACATGATGCCAATTTTTAAAATAAAAAACACAAAAATTAGTTATTATCATAAAATAAATGTTGGGTGGTTGGGAGACGTTTAATAAAATCCGTCTTGGTTATGATTGATGCAAAATTTTATCTTTGGTCCATTATTAGTTTTTGTGCAGCACCAGTTTTATAACGATCTCCCCTCTGAGGTCACTGGAGGACACAAAGTTCCATTAAAACCAGATTTTATTTCCATAAAAATACCAATAAATAATCCTGCATGTTGTGATTTTTTTTAAAAGACCATTAACCCATTATAAAATTTCAATCAATTTTATAGTAAATACCGGTAACTCTTTTTTTCATAAATGAAGTACCATCATGTAGTCAAACTGGCATTTTAAGAGTTAAAATCCTGACAATAAATTAATATTGTATTGTTTGATTGGAACTGCAGTTGATTCAACCCAAACCAGAAAAAAATAGTCATCAGAAACGTTTTAGAGCAGTTTTTATAAAGGGATATTTTGTCCTCTAATGGCTCAAAGGGAGAACTGGGCTTTACTGGGCCAGAGGGGAGTAAAGTACTGGGGTTAAGGTCTAACAGATGTCCTACCTACAGCATGTTGAGCAGCAGGTAAACGACTAGAACGGAAAGCTGTCCCAGCAGAGCGCTCTCTCTCTCTCTCTCTCTCTCGCTCTCTCTCTCTCTCTCTCTCTCTCTCTCTCTCTCTCTCTCTCGCTCTCTCACGTCCAATTAAATGAATGGACTACATATAGCGACCAATGAGCTCCGAGGTCCTCCGGTATAAATCCGGTGTTCAGTTGTAGAAATCCTCTTAAGAAGCTGGTTGAGGCAGCAGGCGCTCCTCCGGAGGAAACTAGGAAACATCGGAGGAAACAAGGAAACATCGGAGGAAACATAGGGATCTTTGTGTCGAGTCCTGCTAGTTCTAGTCTTCAAGTCCGGAGTCACCAGGTAGGACCTGATTTCAGTGGGTTTTTTCCACCAACAGGGCGGATGATCTGGAGTCTTTAGGTGACAGCTGCGTGGCTCCGGATGTTAAATGTTTCCTGTCTTTACCGGGAGTCCGGTTGATGTTTGAACGTGGCTCCAGCTGATCTCTCCTCCTCCCTCCGTCCAGGGAGCAGACATGCCTTTCGGTAACACTCACAACCAGCTGAAGCTCAAGTACTCCTTGGAGCAGGAGTATCCGGACCTCAGCAAACACAACAACCACATGGCCAAGGTCCTGACCCCGGCCATGTACGATCGGCTGAGGAGCAAACAGACACCCAGTGGGTTCACTCTGGATGACGTCATCCAGACTGGGGTTGATAACCCAGGTAAATGTTTCATTAAAATCAAAGCGGCTGAGCTCCAGTGATGCTCAGAGGGGATCCTTTGCACTGTGACCTCTGTGGGTTCAGGGTTCCGTTCCAGACACTGCAGATGTTTTCTAGAAAACGGGTTTCTGAATGTATCCTGCTGTAGGACTAGTGAGGCATGTTGAAACTGTTGTGACAAGCAGCTCAACCTGTACAGACTGTCTGTGTTCAGCTCAGAGAAAATGTCCAAGCTGTCAGCTGAGGAGGAGGTTCTTGACCCTACATGTACAGGAAGCTCAGAGAGAGGGCCACACCCAGCGGCTTCACCATAGATGGTGTCATTCAGACAGGGGTTGATAATCCTGGTACTTGTGTGCATGAGTGTTTATTGTGTGTGTGTGTGTGTGTGTGCATGCACACTTTGCACAGTCTGTGCTGTGACCATGCTGACCTTGTGCTCAGGTCACCCCTTCATCATGACTGTGGGTTGTGTTGCTGGGGACGAGGAGACGTATGAGGTCTTCAAAGAGCTGCTGGACCCTGTGATTCAGGACCGACATGGAGGATACAAACCCACAGACAAGCACAAGACTGACCTGAACTCTGCCAGCCTGAAGGTACTGCATCTCTGCACTGGATGAAGCTCACATAGAAGGGACCCTAACAAGTGTTGTGTTTAAGGGCGGTGATGACCTCGACCCCAATTATGTCCTGAGCTCCAGAGTCCGAACAGGCCGCAGCATCCGGGGCTTCTGTCTGCCTCCACACTGCAGCAGAGGGGAGCGGCGGTTAGTGGAGAAGCTCTCTGTTGAAGGTAAAGCACCCTGGGAGGGTGGGTTCTAGACCCACCCTCCACCCAAAAACAAGCTGCCTGGTTGTGATGAGAGCAGTCAGCCAATACATTTCCATTCCTGTACGTAAACACTGTATGTTAGAATGGCTGTTTTATTTACAGTTCTTTCTTTGCACCCTTATTTTTGATCTAATTGGCAATAAAGTTCATTATTTCACCCAGGAAGGGACACTTGTTTAGATTGCATGCCCCCTGCTGGTAGCAGTTGGAAGAACATGTCTGACTCATCTTCAGTCTAAATCCTAAAATTGTTTCTCAGTTTGAATGCTGAAGCCTTTGCTTTGAAACTCAACTTGAAGCCAGACCTGGTCCAGTGTGTTTGTGCATGTTGAACCATGACATGTCTGCTTGAAACTTTCCCCCAAAGCTCTAGACTCTCTGACTGGAGACCTGAAGGGGAAGTACTTCGCACTGAAGAACATGACTGAGGCTGAGCAGCAGCAGCTCATTGATGACCACTTCCTGTTTGACAAGCCGGTGTCTCCCCTCCTGCTGGCCTCAGGAATGGCCCGCGATTGGCCCGATGCCAGAGGAATCTGGTAAATCTTAATCGAGTCCATCATTGCCACCATTTTTCTTCATGGTCTTGGTGACGAGTCTAATGTTGAAACTTTCAGGCACAATGATAACAAGACCTTCCTGGTGTGGGTGAATGAGGAGGACCACCTGCGTGTGATCTCCATGCAGAAAGGAGGAAACATGAGAGAAGTGTTCACCCGTTTCTGTACTGGACTCACCAAGGTAAGCAGGAAACACTTCAGGTAATTTTAAGAAGTAACTTCTTGGACATAAATCTGTCTAAAGATGAACTCTTCACTGTTCAGATTGAGAGCTTGTTCAAGGAGAGGAGCCATGCCTTCATGTGGAACGAGCATCTGGGTTACGTCCTCACCTGTCCATCCAACCTGGGTACCGGTCTGCGTGCAGGTGTGCACGTGAAGCTGCCAAACATGAGCAAACATGCAAAGTTTGCAGAGATTCTCAAGAAGCTGAGACTCCAGAAACGTGGAACTGGTGAGCAGAGCCGCTCCTGGTTTTGGATGCATCGCCTCTAGCCCAGTTTGACCCTAAACCGGGTGACATTTTCTCTGCATTCAGGTGGTGTTGATACTGCTGCTGTGGGTGGAGTCTTTGACATTTCCAACGCTGACAGACTGGGATTCTCTGAGGTGGAGCTGGTGCAGACGGTGGTCGATGGAGTCAACCTGCTGGTGGAGATGGAGAAGAAGCTGGAGAAGGGCCAGACCATTGAAGACCTGATTCCTGCCCAGAAGTGAAACCCAGCCCCTTCCTGAATCATTGACTGTCCTAAGATGCACTTAATAGTTTGGATTTGTGTCTTTAAAACATTCCTGTGAAGTTAAATCTGAAGGGAAATAAATATTTTGGTTTAAGTTAAATAGTAGTGATTATTCCTCCATTGTTGCCACATTAGTGACTTTACATTCTGCCAATTAAAGTACTTTGAAAACTGAAATGAGCTGGTAACCACTTCAACTCTTGAGGCAGTGCTCCAGGTTTCCCAAACGCAGGAATGACATTTGGTATGTAGCTGTATTAACATGCATGTAATATCAGACTGTCTACTTCAGTTTTAGTCTGTCAGGTGTAGATTAACTCATCTGGAGTTAAGGTATTCAGGAATAAAATCATTGATCATGGTGGCAAAACCCTCTGTTCACAAGAGACTAAAAAAGGAGCAAAAATGAACTAATTGAAAATGTCTAGACCGCTTTAAAAAAGGACAGGATTCTGACAGCTTGGGAGGAAAAGCCTACGTGGTGATGTGGTCGGTAGCACTGCTGCTTCGTAGCAACAAGGTTGCAGGTGCAGATCCAGGCTGCAGCCTGTCTGCATGACATTGGTTTGTTTCCTCCCACAGACCAAAACATGCCTGATGGGTGTTTCGTAAGCTGCTTTGGATAAATGTGATTATATAAAATCTTAAATGGTGGCTCAAGACTTTTGCACAGGACTGTGGGTGTATTTGATCAGCTGTTTCTACTGTATGATAACATCAAGTCTAAAGATCATTTAAAGCACTGAAGACCTTCAGCGATGAAGCAGATTTATGGGTTAAATATTCATTAATTCATGGTATTTATATAAAGCTACTAGCATAAACTGAAATGAGGCATTGTGGATCAATTTAATGTGCAGCTAGTAAATCATTTGGTTGATATATTTAAATTGATCCCAGATCTGTGATGAAACCACTCCTGTATCTAAAGCTCAATATTCAGCTCTGTTACTACAGGGGCCTCTCCGCAGCAGTTCCTTTAGATCCAGACGTTCTGCCGTCCAGACACTAATGATCAGTCAGGACGTTGATGTGAACAGACATTTTAATTGAGACAGTGACCCAGAACCATGTGGACCTTTCAACCGACTCCCCATCATTTCTACTTTAACAAAATACAAAAAGAAAAATAAAAGAGTATAGTGGTGAAACCATCTTCAAAGTAAGATACATTATTTACATAAAAACAGAAAGCTACGCCGTTTTTCTTTCTTTATCCGGGGGACAAAACAAATGAAATAAATAAGACCAGAAATGCTTTTCGTCCACGTTCACAGCATGACGAATCATTTAGTTAATGCCGACCCCCTGTGGTGAGAACAGACTGATATTAGTAGGTAAGTCATTATTGCCAAAAGCCTTTATCTATACATTATAATATTCAGTACATACTCTGTATTTGTTTAAAAAAAGGAGACATTTGGAAACTGCTACTTGGATGATTGTACAGCTTAAATACCTCTTCATAGATTTATTTATAGACTTTGAAACCCTTTTGTTCATAGTTTTAACTCATTGGCAATTTTGGAAGCAATGTTTTTGAAAGCGATGGATGATCCGGATATCCTTTTGAACCGGACGCCGTTGAGGGAGAGGCGAGGCAGTTTGCAAACCTCCATCTCCCACTGCACCAGGTTTTCAGCCCGCCCGTCTCCATGGACACAGAGGAGGAGGAAACTCTCTTGCTGTTCATAGTCGCAGTTGTTGGCATCGAGCACCTTGCGAATCTCCCCCATGATGTCGCAGGGCTCCATGGAGCTGGTGGTTCTCATACTCCAGGTGAATCTGAGGGAGCGGGGCTTACCGTCTTTATTTTCCCCTTTTTGATCCCCAGGTACATGGCGACTGTCGGGACAAAAACAAGATTTTAGAATGATTCTCTTTAATCTCTGGTGGATAAATGACATCTTAGATGCATAAAGGTATATTTAGCTGAAGCCGTGAGTATCATCACCCGAGACCCTTCTATTCCCAGTTAGTAAGAGTTCAAGCTGTTCAGTCAGAAACAGACAAAATGGAGCAAAAAGTTCAAGTTTGAAAAAGATCAAATTAAATTTAATACAATCGATTCCAGTTCAGTTGTGTATATTAATTATTTCCCTAACACAAGTATCCTTTTAACCTTTCATTTACTGATTTATTCTTTGTTGGACTTCAGAAAACAGCTTCACTACATTTTGTCTGACTTCAAACTGAAACTCAGGGTTTTTTTTTTGTTTTTGTTTTGAGAAAAATGTAGATCTTTGAAAAACCCAGAATGTTAATCTAACATCCATCCTGTCTATTAAACATCACAATTAGCTTTAAAACTAAAGATCCACTTGTTTATTCTAACTTATTCAGTTTGGTTTTTTACTATGACTATTTGTCGTTTTAAATGAGCTGGAGTTTGAACCAAACAGTACGTTAGATGCATCAGGCTTTAACTGATTTAGTCACTGGAATGTTTGATAATCGTCTGAGATCTATTAAAATAAATGAAGTGGTTGGATTTTTCATTAATGTGTTGGCGTTCCCCAGTCTCTGATGTTTCAACTTCCTTCCTCCTGCAGCAAACCTGAGTCCTACATGTTCCTCCCAGGCTCCCGTATTCAGTCACCTGAACCAGAAGAATTCAACTGAAGGTCATTTTTGACCATTTAAGTCATGTTTCACATTTATTACTAAATATCTCTTGGATATTTCAGAGTGTAGAACATATTATTTAGTAAAACAAACTAAAAAGACATTTTTAGATCGGATTAAATAAAAACAGAGTGAAATGGTTCACTATGTTCATGTTTTAAATGCTCTAACCCAAATTCAAAAAAGTAAAACAAAAATCTGAAACATCTAAAAAACAAACGATTTCCCCCTTTCAGTCTGGAAAGAGTTGTTTGGAGGCTCTCTGGGTTTTTCATAGATTAAACAATCATTTATTAATGAATACTTCATTAATCCTGCTGTACACTGGAGCTGGACACATTTCATTAGAGGTTTCAGGTTGAGAACAGAAACATGCCATGCTAACAGAGCAGATCAGAGCCATGCAGCCAGAAAAACTACAAAATAAAAAACAACAATCAGTGGCCAAGCTTTAAACTCAAACTGCAGCGAGACAGTCAAACATCTCACAATAAAACAAAGACAGGCTCCTGTGTATGTCTACATCCAGTGGAGGGGGAGGAGGAGGGAGGAGGGGGGAGCAGGTAACCTCACCTTGAGCCCTCAAGTCTCCCGTTTCTCTCAAATTCTGTTGAGACTCTGAGGCACATGAGAAGATCAGACAGGGAGGTGAGGGGGGTCAGAGTGGTGGAGAAAGAATAAAAAAACATTTTGGGTCGTGCTCAAGAGAAATCACCTTCCATCAAATCAGTGAATGAAAAAAGAGAAAGTGATGAGCGTGAGCGACAATAAACCAGCAAAAAGATAAAGAAAAGGGAGGATCTGTCTTCCACGGACATGAGGAGGAGACGGTGATGAGTGTCGGTCCCAGACTGGAACCAACAACACAAACAGTGAAGCAGCAGTGGTTCAACCCAAAACTCAAGCTAAACAACAGCTGGAACAGAAAAAAGCAGGAAGCAGCTGTAAAGAGTCTGAGCTACAAACATCTTGTTTTATATCTGTGATGTGAATATTAACATGATCATGTCTACTAATGTCAGACGAACCTACACAAGGTGACAAATCAACCCAGGAAGTTTGAATCTGATCTGGTTTAGAGGATCGGTCTCCTTCCACTCTACCAGCCGTCCCTGTGACTCAAGCAGCACACGCTTCAACACTCATCATCTGACTCAACACTTCTATGATGCTTCATCCCAGAAGAATCTCTACCTTCATGTCAGATTCAGAGGCCACATTTTAGTAAAACAGGAAGCTGAATTAGATTTCATTTATCCTCAAGATGAACAAAAATGAGCTGAGGGATAAAATGTGGACATCACAGATCATCCAGTAATGAGGGGAAGTATTTCAACACACAAAGATTAGGACTTCAGCAACAGAGTACTCCACTGAACAACCCATCAGGTAATGAAGAACATGCATACATGCTAAGCTAGAGACGTCCTGCTGTGACGGTGTGTTAGCTCCTGGGTTTGGAAGGTGATAAAGTCTGGACAGGGAGTGAGAGAATTACCTGAAACAGTGATTTATAACAGCTGTATCCTTCAATAATCTAACACATTCTATTTATGATTCTGGAGACAGAGGACTTCCTCCTCACAGATCTACCAAATCCGGTATTCTGGTAACTCCTGAGTCCTGTTAGAACAAGTCAAAATCATGGATAGAGATCATTTTTTATCGTTGCATAAATCGATTTTCTTCTCTCCTCTTTAATCAGGATGACCCAGGAATCTGTGCGTTTCTGGTCTCATGGTAAAAACTGATTGTATCTGTGTAGAAAACAGTTTGAATCAGAAACTCAGTTGTTTACAGAAAGTTGTTGACGTCACACCCAAACTTTCGGCCCTTTCCTCTGATTTTGTTGTTCCTTCATCGTACAAAACGTGAGCCTGCTGTGCGACAGTAAAAACCGTCCCTGTAAAACGTGACCCCTGAGCAGGACGAGGTCATTTAAACGACAGTGACCCTTATTGGATGAGGGTTAGGGTTTAAATGAAGCATCAGATCTAAGAAATCTGCTTGTTTTCTAATTAAATCAAATTGCTTTAGCTCTAGTAAAAACAGACACCTTTATATTTTGGTTTCCTGAATGTGAGCGGTTTAGACCTAACTTCATATTGTTGGTGCAACAAAAGATTTAAATAATCCCCGAGGTTTTATTAGAGGAACTTTTCAACCTGTTCTCATTTATTTTACATTAAAAGAACAATAATGATGTCCTGAAAGCTTTCAGGTGAAAGTGGGTCAGTTTGTTTTAGTATAAATAGCATCTATGGTTCACAGGGTTTTTAACAGCTTGTGCTGTAAAATAATTAATCAAACATCAGAACTGAGAGCAATCTGATCGACTCTGGAAGCAGCTCTAGTTGTTCCTGCCCCAATTCTGTTTATCCCAACAGTTTCCAGGAAGAAGATTTTAAAATTCCACCTCCAGAGAGGATTTGGTCCTGATGGCTTCCTCCTCGACTTGGAGACTGAACGGTTTGGTTCAGTGCACCTGTTCTCCTCCTCTGGCTCTTCTCAGTCACATGTTCTGATTTAAACCTGAGCAGACCTAATAAAACATCTCCTGTCTCAATAACACACCACAAGATTATATTAAAGCAACATCAATAAGGCTCCTGCTCCAGGGACAGGACTCATCATGCTGCAGCCAGCGGGACACAGAAACAGGACGGGTGGAGGAGGAAGAGACTCCCAACAGCTCAAAAGAGTCGACAACAAGAGGGAGAGTGAACAGACGGGACTGACAGCAGGTCCTGGATCAGCCAGAGAGGCTGTTAAACAAAAAAACATGACCAAAGGAGTGAGGCGGGGGAGGAGGGAAGTCTGAAAAACAGACTTTTAACAGTTTTCTGAGGGATTCAAACAGCCCTTACTCTAGATCTTCATCTTCCTACAACTCTCTATATCTTCTGCTTGTGAATCTGAAAGAAAAAAATGGGCATCTGAAGAAATGGCAGAAATTGTAAAGGACACGTGACAAGAAAAGAAAGAGGGACAGAATATTTAAATGATGCTGTGAGGACAGGCCAAAATAAGGAGCAGAACAATGGAAGGATGAAGAGAAGGAAGGAAGAAGCTGTTAAAAACTGAAGGGCAGAGGACTTACTAAGGGTCTTTCCTCCCTGGGTAGAAGGGTTGGCCGGCCCTGTTTTGGCCATCTGCCGCTTGGCTGGGTCAATACTGACCCTGGGCAGAGAGGAAGAGGAGCAAGATAAAGGTAAAGGTTAAGAACACAAGAAGGTAAGGAGGACACAAACACAGAAACTGTGAGGAGAAGAGTGGAGGTGGGAGCAGGAGGTGACTCAACCTAAAACATCCTGAGAAATAAAAAAGAAGGCCAAAACTCACTGATCAAGTCCCAAGATGTGAAGAGCAGTATGTAGTCGGATCATATGGAGACCCAGAGCTGACAACATTTAGTAAAAGTTACCAGATAAGTCTGGACAGGAGCAGAATCAAACCATTACAGACCAACAGGAACTGGTTTACACCTTTTACTAGATTTTTTCACCTCGGAGGCTCCATAAAAATGATAACAGAAAAAAGTGAGAAGGTGATGAAACCAGTAAACTGATCACACAAAATGGGATTTCAAGTCTGGGCCGGGACTCTAAAGATGAACATCCACAAGTCAGCCACTAGAGGGAGCTATGAACCTTGAGACGGAACCTGGTGAGGCCCAAAAAGCTCCTTACCAACATCTAAACACAGGTTCATATTGTAATCTAAAAATCAGTCAGACAGGACTCACATTATGGGGTGTTATAAACTTTCATCACATCCATATTCTTCAAAACATTTTCCAGTCCAACAGTAGGACTTCCTGAAGCAGCAGAAACTATAAAACGTCCAGTCAGACATGAACCTGGTTGGCTGCAAAATCCAACAGAGACCAAAAACTGCACCTTACTTCATCCTGCATTACTGACGGAACTCATTAGACTGAAAGTCATCAGCTGTTTATAAGGCAGTGTCTTATCATTCCCTCTGTTCTGCTGAGACAGATTCATCAAAGGCTGGTCCAGTTTGACCAACCCCCCCCCCCCCCCAACAGGAAGAACCCTGAACTCAAACCAGTTCCTGAGTGACAAGCACTGGAAATAAATCTGCCTCTTTTATGAAGTGAAACAAGTAGAACTTTACACCAACTCCTCCAGAGTTAACAATGTTGTGGCACCATGAGAGCACTCAGGTCAGCTGGTAGGGTGAGACCAGAGTCAATTAAACCAGAGGTCAATTATACCCAGAGTCAATTAAACCAGGGGCCAATTAAACCAGGGGCCAATTAAACCAGGGGTCAATGAACCCAGAGTCAATTAAACCAGGGGTCAATGAACCCAGAGTCAATTATACCAGGGGTCAATAAACCCAGAGTCAATTAAACCAGGGGTCAATAAACCCAGAGTCAATTAAACCAGGGGCCAATTAAACCAGGGGTCAATAAACCCAGAGTCAATTAAACCAGGGGTCAATAAACCCAGAGTCAATTAAACCAGGGGCCAATTAAACCAGGGGTCAATAAACCCAGTGTCAATTAAACCAGGGGCCAATAAACCCAGAGTCAATTAAACCAGGGGTCAATTAAACCAGGGGCCAATAAACCCAGAGTCAATTAAACCAGGGGCCAATAAACCCAGAGTCAATTAAACCAGGGGCCAATTAAACCAGGGGCCAATAAACCCAGAGTCAATTAAACCAGGGGCCAATAAACCCAGAGTCAATTAAACCAGGGGTCAATGAACCCAGAGTCAATTAAACCAGAGGTCAATAAACCCAGAGTCAATTAAACCAGGGGCCAATAAACCCAGAGTCAATTAAACCAGGGGTCAATTAAACCAGAGTCAATTAAACCCAGAGTCAATTAAACCAGGGGCCAATAAACCCAGAGTCAATTAAACCAGGGGCCAATAAACCCAGAGTCAATTAAACCAGGGGTCAATTAAACCCAGAGTCAATTAAACCAGGGGTCAATAAACCCAGAGTCAATTAAACCAGGGGTCAATGAACCCAGAGTCAATTAAACCAGGGGTCAATAAACCCAGAGTCAATTAAACCAGGGGTCAGTAAACCCAGAGTCAATTAAACCAGGGGTCAATTAAACCAGAGTCAATTAAACCAGGGGTCAATAAACCCAGAGTCAATTTAACCAGGGGTCAATGAACCCAGAGTTCTAGAGAGGATCATGGTAGCATTTATAGATTCATACGTCTGATTTTCACCATTTACATAGTTTACCATCCATCCATCCTACTAGAATGGATCTCTTTTTTTTTTTTTTTTGGTCAAGAAATTTTTTTAAAGCCTGTTTAAGTTTAGTTTTCTGGCTCTAAAACCAAAATTTTTTTATTGTCTCATATGAATTTCAGGTTGTCCAATTTAAATTTGACCCGCATGAACTAAAATAAACTTAAAAATAATAAACGATATTAGCTACAGAACATTTATATCACTGGAAGGTTGTAATGAAGTCAATTTGGTCATTTAAATGCATTTGACTTTAAAATTGTTTTATTTAAAAAGATTTTGTAAAAACCATCTAGAGATGGTGGTTTTGTAGAATTTATGGCATTTTATTAGTGAGTAATTCATGTGTAAGCTAATTTCATTTCATTTATTTTGATCTCCATTAGCTGCAATCTGTACAGTTACTCTTCCTGGAGTCAATATAATATGAATATAAATCTGATGAAACTGATGTGAAAATAAAAACAACAAGAAGAAAACTACCCAAAGTGACACAATGCACCTCTCAGAAGAAATTAAACCCAAACTCTGAATTTGAATGTGAAAATGAGCTCTTGAACCTAAACCTGATTTTACATAGGAGAAGCAGCATTGGTTTAGTGGTGAATGAAGCAGCAGAGTAAAGGTTGAAGCACCCGTCTACTGAAAGAGGTCAGCTTTAACCAGAGAACAACTCGGTGGCAGCTGGAAGAAGCAGGCCCATGCATGCAGTGATTATTAGTGTTAGCTGCTTCGCTGTTGGTTCGTCAACTGATCGTTCAGTAGGACCAACTACAACCACGCTGAGAGGTCTACACACACAGAAATACACCCGTTACTCCTCTAAAGGCACACTTTAGAAACATCATGCTACAGCCAGCAAACAGCCACCTGACTGGGTGTCGTCCCACCTGTTCAGACTAACAGTTAATCCTCCAGTTTAAAGAAAAATAATCAGATGATCTCTAAAAACATTTCAGCAACAAAACAACTTTCATGATGGGAGGATGTACTTTACGTAGATCTAGGATGTCCAAACTCCTCAAGAGGTGGGTCAAAGTTTAATTCCAGACTCAGAACCGATGGCGGACTGATCCAAAACTGGCAATAAATATAGAAAAAGTAATGGCTTGATAAAGTGATTAATGAGCCAAATACTTTGCCCTAATAATGAGACATAACTTTGTCTTTATTTGATTTTACCATCACAGTGTGACATAAATTCATGTTTATCATTTTCAACAATATTTATTTTAAATGATCAGTTATTCAATTTCCTATTTTATTTTTAATCTTATTATTGAATTATTTTCCTGTATTACAAGATTTTTTCCCCAATTGTATTAAATATATATGAATTTACTCATATAGTATCATTCAATTTTAAAAATCATCCTCTTAATATTTCCCTTTTGCATTTTCTCGCCTCCTGTTCCCATTTTGGAATCCTTTCAAAATAAAATGCATGTCAATTTTTTTCTGGCAGATGTGCTGAAAAACGCACCCCTGCCTGGAAAAACCCAACACTTAGTGCCAGCGTTAGCAGCATCTTACTACCAGGTACTGGTGTAAAAAACAGCTGCTTAGACAAGTGATTTAAACATGTAGATTTCAGTAATTCTACCAATATTCAAACATGTCTGTCCATCCCTCCTAACAGCAGGAACTATTACTGTGATCTTTAAAACTTCTTACTTCAGGTGTTTAAATCCATATCAACATTAGAAAATATTCCACCTGAGCAAAAGGAATGCTAGCTACAATCAATGCTAAGATGCTAAAGCAGATTTATAGGCTGGCTGCAGCTTCATTAACATTAACAGGATCAACTAAAAGCAGCCAATCGATGAGGCCAGGAGGCGTCTGATGGTGACCTGTGTGTGTAGACGCCCTCAGTCGTCGTCCTGCTAAGCAGTGTGTTAGTGGAATGCCAGCAGCCCCGCTCACCACACACTCATTCTTCTTGTTATGGTCTTTATTTGGAACACAGTGCATTAAGTCCTACCTTTTGGTAAACCTGAATGACATGTTTCTACAACAGAATCAGACAAAGAGACAGTGAAAATGATGAAAGACACGTGGACTGGGGGTGGGGGGCATGGGGAATCAGCATGAACCAATGACTGGAATCATCAGCAGTGAAAGTGAGGATTCTTTTATTTTTTACTGATTTGAGGTCAGTTATTGCAGGCCTGGCTGCTGCTTCCAGAAAGCTAACCCAACACCATCAGCTTCAACGCTTCAGTCAGGATTCTGGTTTAGTGAAAAGCTGAACTAGCGTCAAATCTGATGCTATGGAGCACTGCTGGTCATGTGACTTGTTTATGACGCCATGTTGGCAGGAATGAAACAGACATCCCTTTATGAACAGTTTAGTTAATTTCACACAGTAAATCCTGATCCCAATGAAACTGGGACAGAACTTAGACTGGTGCCAATAAGTTCAGTAACTTGACCTGGATAAACCCCCGGAAATGGACAACATATGGATTTATAATTTCAGAACATTTTGTTGTCAGAATATGAACTGTAAAGTTTAGTGGTCATTATTCAGAAGGTGGTGTTGTTACAGATCATCATATACTACTGTACAGCCATGGCCAGAGGTTTAGAGAGAGACACAAATATTAACCATCTCAAAGTCTGATGCCTCTGTTTTAGAAAAGTTTGCATAAACTCCAGAATTTCCATGAAAATGAACTAAATCACAAAAAGCATTTTTCCACTGCCTTTATAAAGAAGGCCTCAGGGCGCATTGAAGATGATCTGAAAAGAAGAGAAGAAGACTTTAGGAGGATGGTCTGGTGTCAAGAAGGGCAGCAAAGAAGCTTCTTCTCTCTAAGAAAACCAGGAACAGAATATGGACTGGACTGCTGAGGACTGGAGGAAAATCATTTTCTCTGATGATTCTCCTTTCTTTCTGACTGTTGGTGCTTTTGGGTAAAGGATCCTCTGGAGAAGAAGAGGTGAGCATCCCATCAGTCCTGTGTCCTGCCAACAGTAAAGCATCCAGAGACCATTCAGGTGTTGTTAAGGTGGCAATGCAAGGTCCCATATCTGGGGAGGCGCAGCCTAGTGTTCAGTGAGTGTTCTGAGACGTGTTTGTGTAAAATAGCTAGCTATATCTAGCTTTTCTGAAAGTTACCGAGTGCAGCTGTCAAAAAAAAAGTCCTTGAAACTTGAAATGCTGTAATTCTACTTCTGCAACCATAGAAACATCAGACAGAAAGATCTACAAACAATGAAGCAGCAAACTTAGTGAAAACTGAAAACCTCTGGCCTTGGCTGGACGTCCATCCATCATGTTCAACCTCTAACAGTCACACAGACACCATTCCTGCTACAAGGCTGAGATTTAAATCAGATTCATTCTGGCAGCGCCTCAAAGTACGGCCCATTAAAGAGAAACCCAAAACAGACAGAGAGCATGAGGCTTGAAAAGCTGCTATAAAATTATATGTGATCAGAATATATAAAATAAAAAAATGATTTCAATCATCAGGAATGAGCAAGAAATGGTGTGTGTTTGTCCAAAGGCAGTGAGTCATAAATGTGAGCAGGCTCAAAGAAACAACACAGGATGAGACACCGATGGGTCACATTCACACACAACTGTCACTTCAAAAACCTACTGAAGATAAAAACCGCTTTAAAAGAAAGGAACAGGATGAAGAGGTCAAGTCATTTGGGCTCTACTTTGTGCAGCTTTAGTCTACAAAAACTGGTCAGATTGAGAATAAGAAGATGAACGTGTTTAAAGCTCTGATGTGTTACCGCTGAGAGGAATTTCATGGTGTTGGTTGAATTTATGAACGACTCCTTTAGACAGGTTTGGTTTCTCTGGGAAGCAACCAAGCAGCAACAAATCAAGTCTTAATTTAATCACACGAAACAGGATGGTGAGGGGTTCCCCCATGATTTATCTGGTCACAGAATTTGAACTTGAGGGAACGTTTGGAGTAGTTTTAGAACGAGTCTGCTCTTTAAGTCTGGCTACAGAGAAAAGAGAACAAACTCCAGTTTGTGGTAAACCCGGTGAACCTCGTGTCCTCGCCTACCTGCGGGTGAGTTTGGATGTGAGCTTGGAGAAGAGGTTGCTGGTTCCACGGCTGCGGGTTTGGGAGAGAGGGGTGGCGTCGTGGGAGAGGGTGGGGGAGGCCGGTGGCCCGTTGTAGGTGGCTGTGCGGCGGTCCCTCAGCTGGCCGCCGTGGAAGGTGCTGCGGCTGGCGGTGCCCCGGGGGAAGCGGAGGCGGTCGGGTGTAGTTGTGTTGGTGATGCTGTGGGTTGATGCCACTGGATTCCTCTGGCTGCTGGGCGACACAGCAACGCTGCTGAGGAGAACCGGGATACAGATCACAACTCAGACGGGCAAGCGTCCAGCTGAGAGAACATTCTCTAATTCACTGAAATGTCCAGGAAGTCCAACACAGACCAAAATCCAGACCCCAGGAAGCATGTCACACAAATATGGAGGGAAAACATTAAAGAACCACAGTTTTTATTTTAAAAATCTGCAGGTTGTTATTGATGCATGAACTTTGAAACTTGCAGGAGGTTCTAAGTAAATGTACACGACATGTATGACACTGACAGGGTGGGAAATGACATCGAAATGATTATAAAAACCAGGAAGAGATGTTTGCAGGAAGAGTGATAAAAACATCTCCTCTAAGTGTGGGGAGAGAAAATTACTAAGCGGTAAAAACATTTCCTAGAACTTCCTCCCCTCCATCACACTTCTACAGATTTACACTCCAGCTCAACAGGTGGCGATAGAGTTCTGGTTTATCGACAGCTTTCCCACCGTGAAGATCAAGTTGTGTACAATGAAAAGAGTGAGTTGTGTTCCTGCTGGAGTCTGAACAGGATGACAAGGGGCTGAGGCTGCCATCATGTAGGAGGTGACCAGGTGGAGGTCAGAGGTCAGGGCTCAGAGGATGGAGGTGAGGTCAAGAGCAGTTTGTTATTATACAAGTCTGCCATGAAGGGAAGAGAGTCTCTGGTTTATGACAGACGGAGGAATGATGGGAAATGTTGAAAAATATTATCACACAGCCCTCTGGTCCGAGAGTGGCCTCTGGATGAGAGAGGAGATGAATATTTTCCTCTTTCAGCAGCATCTTAAATCAGAGCTCAGCACGATCCAAATGCAGGTAAAACATCCAGACACATCACAGCTGAACATTTCTATACTAACCTCATTTTGGAAGATAAAAATTTAATTTAGAAATCAAATTTTTAAAAGTCCCTTCCATTAGGGAGATGGGTTTTATTTGGAAACATTTAGGATTCTTGTTTTTCTTCCAATTCAACATATTTTGGGGGTAACAATGTATAAAAGATGAGTTTTGTTTGACTCATTTTATGTGAATGAATCATTCTGGGCTGAATCTCTGAAGGAACGTAAACAGCTGGGCCTTTTTTACTGTGTTTTCTACATTTGTCTCACCTTATTTTGATCCTGAAACCATTAAACTTTGATCAAATAGAAGATGTCAGAGAGGAAACTGTAAACAGTATAAAAAATAAGGTTTGGGAGAATATCCAATATGTTGTTAATGTGGATGTTCTTGTCTTCTAGAGGTGTAGTGGGCATTTCAGTGTTGATTTGTTTTTGTTTTTAGAATAAAGATTTTTACCTGCTTTTGAGTCAAGATGTGCATACATTTCAGACTGTCACTAAAAACCAGTTAGCATCGTGTTTTCTGCAGGAGATGAAGGTCAGGCTTTAGTTGTAGGGTTACAGAGTGAGAAGCTGGAGGGATGTGTGGGTTAGCCAGGGGCCAGACGGAGACAGACGGGGGGGTTGGAGGCCCTGCCGTCTTACTTGGCCGAGCACTGATCCAGAGTGTAGTAGGAGTGGGGCAGTGTGGCCCAGCCGGCCGGACAAGCGTACAAAGGGCCGGCGGTTTGATACCTCTGCCGCACCGAACTGGACGAAGCACCAAACGCGGCGGCAGCAAAGGCAGAAGAGGGACTAGTGGAACAAGCCATCTCAGTCATGCTGGTCATGCCACAATGAGGGAAAATAAAACATAAAAGATAAACACCACACCCCGAGTGACAAACAGAACAGGCAGAAAGGAAACATGAGATCAGAAAAGGAGAAAACAAGCCAAAGAAAAAAGGAGGGATAGAAAAAGAGCTGCACATTACTAACAAAAGGAAAAAAAACAACAACTCAGATGATTAAAGCTTCAGAGTGACAGGTCTTTAAATCTCACCTGTTCTCCTTCCCGTTGGGGATGACGGACAGGCGGTCCGTGTTGTTTCTGTCACTGCAGACGTACGTGTTCCTCCTGGTCATACCTGCTGACGCTGTGTTATTCTGCAGAGCAAAGAGAAAAACTTTGAGGTCAAATGAAGTCATGTCACAGGATCATGCTCTGCCAGGATTCATGCTTGATTTAACTCAAGGCTGAGCTGCGATATCAGACCCAGAGCTGGTTCTGTTCTGGTGTCTAAAGAAAGAAACGGACACTGGCAAGGAAAATTAGACCACTTCCTCTTGAGGCCACTGAAACACAGAGAGATCAAGGAAATGCTGCCCATAAACAAAACTAACAAAGACAGGAGCTCAAACAGGATATATTCATATTACTGAGGGATGCTGACGGAGGGGGGGCGTTCCTAAAAGGACAGTCCAGGTAACTCACACTCGGCCCAGTGGTGGCTCCTTTCCTCCGGTCAGGGATGTCAGCCTTGTTGGGGTTGTTGGCGTTGCCCAGCAGAGGGCTGGAGGGCGGAGCACCTCGGCTCCCGGGGGTGCTCGGTTTCCGGAGCTGAACTCCACTTTCCTCCTTCACACTGTTGTCAGCTGTGGTGGTCTGACTCCTCTTTGGATGAGCCATCCCCGGAGGCACGTTCTGACCGACTAACGAGAAAAAATAAAGACAGAAAGAAAGAAAAAAAAATCACGTTTAATACTGAAACTCTGACAACAAAAGATTTGAGGCCAATAAAGTGCAGACAATATGTTCATTAGAACACTAAGGCCTTCTTAAATTCATCACCTTTCCAATCCAGTCCAAACTTATTATAAAGCACTTTAAAACAACATCACAGATCTTTACAGCAACAGAAGATTAAAAACAAACACAGAATTCACACTACAAACCATAATGAAACAGATGAAAGACAAGATAAATAAAAATAGATCTATATTAAAAACAACATAAAACTAACATTAAAAAATCAACATCTCACAAGGTGTCTAAGCTGAAGAAGTGGGGTTTGCCCGGTTTTGTCATACAGCTCTCTGGTGATCGTCTAAAAACCACAGAATGAGTTGTTTTTAAGGATGGATCCAAGTGGGAGGAGATACAGCGAGGTCATCAAGGCCGACACTAAAAGTCCTCTCTGCCAAATAAGACCTGAACCAGACCAGGGTTACATTAAACATCCCACAGATGATCTGACCCCTACGTTTACCCTAGAGCCGAGTCGCTACAGTAGAGGTGAGCTGGGATCCCAGCAGATGAAGGTCAAAGTTATATGTCTGACTTTTTCCACCTTCATCAGAGCTTTACAGTCAGAGGAAGATCGAGTAGTGGTGGGTGATCAAACAGTTAAAGTAAAACTCAACACAATCAGCTGAAAAATAAATAACGTAGAAAAATAAATGTACTGACTTTCTTTAGTTATCAACACAGCAGTTTTAGATGATTGTAGTTGATATCCTTTCTTGTAATTAAATGAAATAAAGTGAAGGGGGGAAAAAAGGAAAAACTTTGCTGAAAATGTGATGCCTGTCCTAGGATCCCTCAGAAAACACCCGGCTGTAGGGATGTCCCAATCAGGTTTTTTTGCCCTCCAGTCCGAGTCCGAGTCATTAGATTTTGAAGATCTGCCGATCCCGAGTCCCGATCCGATCTTTTTAATATGTTGTTGTGATCAACTTTATAAAGCCTCCAGACACAAACATACTCACACTTTCTGCTTCAAGCTGCTTCTGCATTCTACTTTGTCGATGTTTAACTAATAAAAACAAACAAGTAACAAAATGATGTCATGCTGCAGACATAAATCCATCCATCTGTATAATCTATCATATCCATATATGTTTAAATACTTAAACATAATTCTCTGTGCACAAAATTAGTTTGTGGTTAAAGTAACTTTTTGAGGAAAATCTTTTTTTCTACAGCTGTTCAGGTGCAGAAATGTCAACATTATTTTAACACTGTGCTCCATTTTTTGCCCAGAAAGAACAAAAATGTTAACTGACAATGACCCGGATCATTTCTTAAGTCATCAGCTCCTCCTTCACTCCTCCTCCTGTTTTATCCTCTGACTGCAGCAGCTCTGAACAACTTATTAATTAGAATATTTGGAGAAATACGTCAGTGTTGTGCGCATTTTTGAGCGACATTTAATCAGGAAGCTCCTCCTCAGAAAGCGCTTTTTAAACATCTAAACATCGCTCAATTTATTTCCCGACGGGGGGCGGGTGTGGTGCTGCGCACGGAGCAGAATCTCCTCCTGAGGCAGGAGGGAGACGCGGCGTAGGGGGAACGAGTTTGCGCGGGTATGACTCGCTCCACGACGGCTTCTCCGCCTCCTCCAGACAGAGTACTCCCGTCGGTGCTTACTTTCCGTTCAGGGGGAGGACGAGTCCTGGCGGCGGGTGTGGAGAGAGCGGCGAACCCGGTCGCTGCTCCATAAGCTGCGTGTCTCCCGGTCCCGGCCCCTCCCTCCTCCTGGACCGGCGGAAAGTGATTCAAACTCTGATTATGGTTAATAAAAGTGCACAAAAATAGACTATATATAAATCCCATGTGCTTTAGATTGTTTAACATATATTTAAAAACCCAAACTTCCTTCTGAAGGCATAGCGGCTTTTATTTTGGCGGGGAGGTGCGCATGTAGAGGAAACCCGAGTCAAAATCGGGAGGTGACGTCCGATACCGATCGAGTCCAAAATCACGTGATCGGGGCCGATTTCCGATCACGTGATCGGATCGGGACATCCCTACCCGGCTGTCTCCTCACCTTGCTCGCTGTAGCGCCGCTGTTTGTGGTTGGAGGAGGCGCTCCTCTGGACTTTGAGGTGGGAGGGTGACTGGCCGTTGAGCTCGCTGCTGGGTCTCGGTTTGGTCAGAGACAGGTTGCTGCTGGAGGCAGACTCGACGGGCTCCAGCTGAGAGACAGAGTCAACACTAAATCATTCAAAGCTGGCATTTAGATTTTATAAACAGTGGCAAAGTAAGAATGATGAGCTGGAGATAAATAATTTGAAATTAATTTTGGGTGATCCTCCGTTCCACCCTGATATTTCTGTCTGAACTAAACTCCCAGAAGCAGCTCTGCTCTCAGATCACAGTGGTTTCCACGGTAACGTGCGACCTGTTGGCCTGATGTTTGTACCTCAGACGCCTTCCTGCCCAGCAGCAGGTAGGTGGCTGTGATCTCGTCATACTTCATCTTGGCCAGAGACTCCTGGATCTCCTCCAGGTTGTAGCCCATCCCCACCATCACATCTGCACAAACACAACACAATAAAGAGAATGAATCATTACAAAACACACAATCCAACAACTAAACACAACCTGCTCACTGAGGTAAACCGAAGGCATCAGACTTTAGCTTACAATGGAAAACAACTGGTTTTATGTTTCTATGTATCAAAGTTTTATAAATGTTTCAAATGATAGTTCAGTTCTACACTGATCTCTGGGTAGAGTTCCACAACATATGTTATTCTTCTGAAGTCCCTCCGTCCTCCCATAGACCCCTATGAATTCACACTGACCAGCAATTTTTTAAAACCAAATAGAATTCGAGTTTCCGTATTGTTGGCTGTCAATCAACGTGCATGTGCACAGGATGCTCCATGTTTCCCTGTTTATGTTGCCATACCCGCAGAACGTGGCTGTGGATCTGCTAAAAAGTTAGCCACTCCCTGGCTACGAAGGGACACATCAATTTCACATAGAAAAGTTGTAGAGGTGTGTGTGTGTGTGTGTGTGTGTGTGGGGGGGGGGTGCTGTGGTATGCTGGATTTAAAAAGTTCTCTCTCGCTGAAATGCTCTGGACTTTAACACGCTGGTCAGTTAGCCATTAGCCCATCAGTCCTTTAGGATGGAAACTATTTCACCAAACAGAGGCTATGTAGAGGGCTATCTATAAAAGATCAAATGTAGGGATGCACCGAAATGAAAATTCTTGGTCGAAACGGAAAACCGAAAATGAGAAAACCCAGGCCAAAAACCGAAACACAGAAATAAATGATTATGTAAACTATTAGCATCATAGCATTTATGGCTACGATGTGTACTAACTTCACTAAAATCAAGGCATTGCAATAAATCACAAAACTATGAAAACACCGATGAGAGGAGGGAAAATACTGTCTGTAACTTGGAGAAGCCTCTGTCTGACAATGTGCAGGGTTTTTTAGTTTCATCTCAACGCTGCTGAAACAGATAGTTCATGTTTATTCATGCAGCGTCCTCATCAGGACCTTGTTGTTGGTAGAAAAAGATAAAAGGTGACCTGACCGGTTCAACCTAACCTACAAAGCTAATTTGATGTTACCTGCATTTTAAACTCCTTAAGGCCTATTCATACTCCACGAGAAGAAAGATATTTGTTCTCGCTGGGGAGCGCCGAGAACAAGAAAAAAGTTCGTTTCGGCAGGGAGCATTCATACTCCCCGAGAACTCAGCTGTCGAACTGCTTCAGTGACGTATCAAATGGGTGTGCGTATCAGGTGTGTGTGTGTGTGCAGTTTAAAACATCCGTCCTCACTATGTGAGGAGCGGAGGCATATGGGTCTCCGGCGCAAACCCTCGCGGTTCGCGCTGGTCCTCCTAGCTCGGGTCGATCCAGACCGTGACTCGGACTCCTCGGTCCGTCCGCACAAAGCAGCACAGCAAGCGCCGGAGAAAAACGTCAACCGCTACCCGCAGTAACCACGCTCATCCTCCCTTTCTGACCAATCACAGCAGTTGTTCTCGGACATCCTGCAGAAAAAAGTTCGGCCCGGCTGATGTGCACAAGAACACGCCGTTAGCGCTGCCGAACTGGGTCTGCGAGAACCAAACGACGTCATTTTGTTCTCGCAGCCCCCCAGCGAGAACAAAATTCTTTCTTCTCGTGGAGGATGAATAGGCCTTTACAGTGGAGATTATTTTAAGTCACTGTTAAACTGTTTGATGCAATTTTGAAGAGTCAACAATTGCTAATTTCTAATGAAAAAGGTTAACTTTTCTATTTCTATTCACTATTCATTTTTGTCCAATCTTTTTACACATAATCAAGTCCAGCAAACAAATCTGATCCAAGCGCCGACGGTTATAGGAAAAGAAATCATCTCTATTAGAAAAACAACAGAAAGCTGGCACTGAGGTTTAACCATCTCTGGCTCTGAAACCCGTCTCTGCATGAACTCCTCTTCCTCACTTCTTTAACTCTCAGCAGGTAGAATCCCATTCAGGCAAAAACAAACCTAACAACCCAGACCTTTAACAATCCGATACTGAATAATAAATACTTTATTCTGTGAATGGTGCTGTATAAATAAAATTTACTTTAATCATTTAAACTCAAGCATTTTCAAGGACTTCAAGCACTCATAAAACCCGACTGTTCAACTTTTGACGTCAGTCCCTCTTTTATGAAGGTTGCTCCAGCAAACTGACACAAGAAAACTCAACCCTGGTTTGTGTTACGGTTGATTTTGTGTGATAGTGTGTGTTGATGGGGGTGTCAGCCCCAACACCAACTACCAGGTCAGAGTCTAAAGCTTTGGTATGAAGGCGGTGGGCCTGATTAATAAACTCCATTAGTCTGACTTCAGCACTTTTACACTCACATGACTTGGAGCATCAGGGTGAAACCAGCCTGATTCAGTCCCTCTGATAGGGATCAGTGTGACTGACTGCAGTCCCAACAGTTACATCTCTGCTATAAAGTTTAATTCACCCTTTGGAAAAACTTTGTTAGGATTCAGTGAGTTCTCAGCAGCATAAGAGCCAGTCCCCTCAGTGTTTTACTTCTGGGTGACAGTGAGTTCACTCAGACACGTGTTCAGGTCCAGCCAACCACAGCTGCTGTTATGCAACCACACACGCACACACATGCATGCACTATTTCCTACAGGATGTGTTGGGGAGCTTTCTGCTGCTTGGACGCAGCAGCGTTGCTCTCTTTCATTTATTCATCAACATTTTTCAAAATCTCTTGTTTTGTCCAGGACAAAAATAAAGCCACTGCTTTATCACTTCGCCAGCATTCAACACATTCACACCTCATCTTCCTGCTGGACGCAGACCACAGCCAAACAGTTTGTAAGAAATTTAAACAAGTAGTTGTGAACTTTCTGGATTATACAACTACACTTGTCAAAGTCTCAACAGTCACAAAGCTTGCTAAAAACACCATTTGAAGTTGAGAAGCTCCAGGAGCTTTACCTATTCTCTTCTGATCGGTGATGTCCAGTTCTGGTTCGGTGTACGGTTTCAGCTCATCCTCCTCAAACCCTGAATTGATCCATCGATCTTTCATGATTTGCTGCAGAAAGAAGAAAGACACTTAGAGCCTGGATGATTCAGGATTTTTGACACCAAAAGTTTAAAATAAGCTTCTTTCTTTAATCATTTGTACATATTTGTCATTCAGATACGTGTCCCAAGGCGTTAACAGATTGATCTGATTTCACTCACGTTCACATCAGCATTCTGCTCTTTCTCAGTAACATCCATATTGAACGACGCTGCCTCCCATTCGGTAACACTGTTACTTTTAATTTTCAGCTGATCAATTTCTCTCCGGGGTTTAACACGAGTCGAGCCAAAACTAATTATCACCGCTCTGATGGAAGCGCCTCAGATCAAGTCGATCGTCTGAAGCTGACAGATGTGACACCCAGAGTGGAGCCAAAAACATTCGCTTCGAGTCCGTCGAGCTACAGAATTCAACAAAAGGAGAGAAAGCTCTCTGCTTCAAGTGTGCTTCGATGTAAAAGTTAAAATTACTTTCTCAGCCGTTGCAGACAGCTTTCTAAATGTCCTCAGTTTGGAGGAAAAGAGTTTACATTCCTCCTGACTGATGAGCTAACGGCTGGTCGGAGCTCAGCCAAGGACAAAGTGTTGCTGCTGTCTTAAAACAGCTCAAGTCTCCTAAATTAAACAACAGCTACTGTGTCATTATTTTATAAACCATATTAATGTCACATTACATGGAATTAAAAGGTTCTGTTCAGGAATAAAAAGCTGTAAAACACAGCACATCTGATGCATCCTGATCGAGTCTAGAGGAATGTTGTCATATTTCTGCCAAAGTACGAAAAAACAATTCTAAGGTTTATAGTGTTTTATTATAGCCTGGCAAAATGACTTTAATAAGTCTTATAAATAAAGTTAGCCAAATTTCAAGATGTCTTAAAAAAATAAGGTTAAGAGGACGATGGGTTGCTGTGGAAACGACAGGAAACACAGAGGAAGGACTAGTACTGTGTAAGGATCCTGATGCTTCTGCTTCCCTCTGTTAGCTACAAACAACCCCTGAGATCAGACCTCCAGCACAGACCTGAACAGACTCAATACAGGTGGGCTGACACAGAACTTTCAGAGGTGGTTGGTTCATTTTGTAACATTATTATTATATTTTTTTAAATAACCCTTAGGTGACATGCTGATTCTTTGATTACTGTTATTATAAACCAATGTTGTTTAAATGATGATGACCAATGATTTATAACCATGATAAAACAATAGTTGTCTGTAGCATTAACCTAAAAACAACGTCAAGAATCCCTAAAATTACCCAAATTACACCTTTCTATGCAAATGATTACATCATATACTGTTAGAATTTCAGGAGATTTAATTAAATTAAAAATAAATACCACCCAACCCTGACCCCAACCGTTACATTTAAGGGAGGAAAGATGGAGATGGTTTTATGAATAGCTTTCAAATTTAGATTCAAGTTTACCGTCATTGATAGTTTTAAAAGTCAGACCATGAAAATCAGCTTAAATCCACCCAGAGAGGAAACAGCAGCTAATTAAAGAGCAAAACAACAACACAAACGTCAGGTGGAAAGCAATGATCTGGATGATGTAATGAATATTTTCAGGAAGCTGCAGCAGGTCAGATTGTAAGTAATAGAACTTTTACACAGAAACATACTTCAAGGAATAACTTAAATGAAAGATGAACCCCTGCTGTTTATAGAAGAGTTCTTTAAAAATAGAATAAAGAGGAGCAGCTCGGTGTGAAGTGGTGAGGCTGAGGTCTGATAAGTTAAAGGAGCTCAACACTTCTGCAGGCTGGTTTGGTTTTTAACACAAGTCCCCTCAAAACGACAAATCAGACCATTTCAGGTCCAGATTCAGGACAAAAAACAATAAACAGGCTAGTGATTAAATACTCCTCTAATGAAATATCAACTCATCTGTCACACTAAAGACAGAAACACACAAAATCCTTCTGTTGATTTAAAAACTAGAAGACGACGATTCCACATCAGTGAGGAAGAGGAGGAGTGTGGGGCACAAACAGAACACCGTGGGCGTCGGAGGAGATGATGCAGTGGGGAGATGCATGGACAGGGAGGAGGAGGATAGATGGCATTCTCCAATGATGCAGACGGACTGGGGGGGGATTAAGAACTGAGAGGTATATTTACATTTTCTGCGTCCTCCCTCACCTCGAGAGTACCACGCTTAGCCGGGTTGAGCACCAGGAACCGTTTGAGAAGGTTCTCACAGTCTGTGGACATGTAGAACGGGATGCGGTACTTTCCTCTGAGAACACGCTCACGCAGCTCCTGCAGAGAGAAAAGGAACAAACAGGATGTAGAAGAAAAGAAAAAAACAACAATGAGCCTCTTCAGATCTGTGTCAAAGTCACAGCCAGTTTAAAGAAATGAAGGGAGAACAGAACAGCGTCACTGGTTTTTCACACCAAGAAGAAGTATGAACTGGACATTTTTTATCTCTTGATCAGTCATCAAGCTTCAGGATCTGGTGTCAACATATAAAATAATCTGAAGTCTAAGTTCGCTGAAGCCATTTTACATTGATCCCTTTAGAAATGGAGTTCTATTAACATGGCTGTAAGACGTTCAAACCAACATCCACACACACCTTGAGGTTCTGTCCGTCGAAGGGCAGGGAGCCACTGACCAGCGTGTACAGGATGACACCCAGACTCCAGACGTCCACCTCCGGCCCATCATACTTCTTCCCCTGGAAAAGCTCCGGCGCCGCGTACGGCGGCGAGCCACAGAACGTGTCCAGCTTGTTGCCCAGAGTGAACTCGTTGCTGAAACCAAAATCTGCGATCTTGATATTCATGTCGGCATCAAGTAGCAGGTTCTCAGCCTGGGACACACAGAAAATCACTTCTTAGATGCTGTTTGTAACCAACACACCGGGTTTAGGAACTATTTTTAGACCTTAGTTAAAAGGCTACTTAAAGACAGACCCATTATTTGAAAACTTTTACCACTAGTCATTAAGTATGCCATAACCTGAAACCAACCATCACCAGTTCAGGCCCAAACAGAACCCAAACCCACCCTCAATCCTCCAGGACTTTAGAAACAGTTCTTTAGCTCTGGTCTCTGGTCCACATGAGGTGAACTGGTTCTGAAGAGGTCTCAGTCTGGACTTAGAGCTGGTAGTGGTCATAGTCAGGAAACCAGCTGGGCCTAATGGGAGCTTTTATTAGCTAGACAAGTTCTTACAACATGGTGATGTTGAGAAAACAACTCGCTCACTAATCAACAGATTTATTATGTTTACAGTTTATGAGACAAACTGTGACCACTTCATCTAGAAGAAGCAACCAGGATGGGTTTTCAGGTCAGGAGAGTTGTACGTACACGTCCTCTGAGATGAGTTTTATCCATGAGAGGGTCACATATAGGGCTGCAACAACGAATTGATAAAGTCGATGAAGCTGTGCAGCTGTTATCCACATTTTTTTGTCACAATTAATCAAAGTGTCTCAATTATGTCTCAGTTTGCTCAAAATTTACTCTTCCTTTAGAATGTAACCCCTCCTAAAGTTGTCTCACACTTTCTGACTCAGAAACTAACCTGAAAAAGGGTGGAGCAGGTTTCAGACTCCAACACTATTTAAAGGGAAAGTTTCTTTTGAAAGATGTTTAAAATTCTAACAACTCAACAGCGAGGCTCTGCCATTTGTGAGGAAATTGAGAACCCTCGCAAATGTTTACAGACGTTTTGGTCGCCTGCAGTCCAGTGAAGTGTTGAGCTTTCTATCTACAGGTAACTGCAGCAGGTAAACACCTGGACTGATTTGAACCCGACACCTGGTTGGTGTCAAACAGACTGTTAAGTTTTTAATCAAACACTGGGTGTAAAGAAATATGTTAACCATTATTTATGATTGCATATTTTATCAACTGAATGAAACAATTTAGGACAAAAAGTACTAAAGACCATACAAATGTCCATAGTGTGGTGTGTGTGTGTGTGTGTGTGTGTGTGTGTGTGTGTGTGTGTGTGTGTGTGATATCAGATCAGCAGTATTGTAGTAACATGTTTTTCCTCTAAAATCCATTCTTGTGTCAATCTGCTAATGACACCTATCGATCTGCTCTAATCTGATAAGAAATAAACTCTTCTAATGAATCTGAAGGCAGCAGCTGACATGTAGCTGAGAGAAAGCACGCAGAGAAATGTTCCATTCAGTCCAAGTGTTTAACTGACACAGAGCTGAGGAAGTAAACAACACTTATTAGAGCGTGACTGAGCACCATCCAGACAGCTTTCAGGTCTTTGTCTTCCAGCGCTGAAGCTGAGAGAAGACTGAAAACATGTAGCCAATAAGAGGGACTTAGTTTGTTAGGTATTTAAAACTGGACCTCTTAATGATTATATATGAAGAGTGTGCATGTACTGTGTGCAGAGCAGACGGACTGCTCCAAGCTCTTCTCTTCACTGTCTTCATGGATCAGTGAGGAGGAAACACTTCAGCTGAGAAGCTTCTGTTCCTTGAGTGGCATTCACCAACAAGGAGTTTAAGTATTGATATTTATACTAAGTAAAGCAGGGAGGAAGTGCAGTTACAGCAGCTGATGGAGAATATGAGCGCATCAGATTGTGGTCTGAGGATCTCGTTCAGGGATGAACAGGTCGTCAGGGAAGTGAAGAGAGGTCAGACTGTCCAGGAATTAGGCGTGGACCACTGAGAGCTACGATAACGGTGAACACAGATCAACGCCGTGACCTTTTTAGCAAAATGAGTTTAATGGAACGAGCCTAGTTTTTCACTTTAGCTCTCGTTACTGATGAAAACAAACACCGTCAATGTTTACACATATACATCTTTCCATGAAGCTGTTAAAACCTAAAAATCAGACTCAAAGTTCCCAAAATGTTTAGTAGTTTCAGATCCGCCTATCACTTTTAAAAACCTTAAATACCACATTAAAATGAAAGCAATTTCAGGGATTTCAGGCACCCCTAAGGACCTGGTGTAGCCATGTTGTTGTTGTTGTTGCTAAAGTTGATCAACTGTAGTGAACAGAAATGTGAAATTTTATATTTTTAAACATATTAGAAAAATAAATATCTGAACATACAGCAGCAAGATCAGAACTACCTGAATCAACAGGAGTCAAAACAAACTAAAACGGTCCCATTTATTTACATGGAGGGGGCGGAGCTTAAAACGCGTACTGAAACCACCAGGGAGCATTTGTTTCAGCTAAACCTTCCTCATCTCCAACAATTTATTGAACCAAAAGCCAACAACAGTGGTGGAGATACCAAAAAAAAAAAAAAACCCCACAAAAAAAAAAACCCATGCTTGTGTTGCAGTAACTGGTCATGTGGCCTTGAGCATAAATTCATGCCTGATAAATACATCTTATATTGTTCACAAGTCCACTTATCTGCTGAGTCATGACATCCCACTCTTCCTGAAGGGCAGCCCTCAGGTCATTGAGGTTCTGGGGTTCAGACTTACTACATGGTGACTCAGCTGATCCCATAGGTTTTCTACAGGATTCAGGTCTGGAGAAAGTGCAGGTATTTGAGGTACCTCAGTCTCCAGCAGCCATTCCCTAATGATGTGATCTGGGGAGCTGGAGAATTGTGGTCCATGAAGATGAAGTTAGACCTGTGTTGTTTATGCACAGGATCAATGACTGGATTAATGATGTTATCCAGGTGGTATCATCTTGTCACAGAGACATTCACAAAGTGTAGGACGGTTCTGTATTGACTAGACACACCTGCTCACACTGTAACACCACCACCACCAACGGCTGGTCTGGTGACAACAGTAGCTGATGCGTAGTGTCTCCTTGATGTCTCCAACGTTGTTGGCGGCCATTATTTCTGCTCAGCATGAATAGACTTTCATCAGTGAACAGCACTGAGGCCCATTGGGCCCTTATCCAGTGTAAATGCTCCCTGGCCATTGCACGATGATGCCACATGTGCTGGTGGTGGGATCAGCTACCATGCAGGTCATCTAGCACTCAGACCATGCTGATGTAAGCAGTTTCCAAAGGTCTGACGTGACACTTGGGTTCTTCTCACCTCCCTTAAATGTGCCTGCAGTTGAGTGGCATTCATCATCTGGTTCCACAGGACTCTGTTCACAATGACGTGGTCATCAGTATGAGGGGTGGCCAAAGGACGTCCACTTCTATGCCTTTTTGTGACTCTTCCAGTCTCTCTGTAGCAACCTGCTGATGACCCTCTGTGACTCTAAGCTCAGTGGACACTTCCATCTGAGAACATCCTGTTTGAAGCCTCTCCATGGTTGATCAGTTGTTAGATGTGGTCTTGGTCTCATGATGTCTGAATGTGAACAGCATGATGAGGAGGACAAATACAAGTTCTAACGGAAACAGGAAAAGTATTGGTTGATTTATGGATCAAATGTCTGTTGTGAATGTAACCTTGTTAGAGAACACCAAGTTGTAGAAAAAGTCCTGAAACATTGACCAGATGGACATGTGCATTCACTAGTTTAGAAAAGGTCACATTGTAAAAGTCAGAGAGCATTTTAGGTTCATCCATTCACCAGAAAGCCAGACATCCCTAACGTTTTGTGAGTAGTATGTAAATGGTTTCTGCGTTCTTTAGAGTTGAAGATATTATAGAAGTGTTACTAAACAGAAAACTTAAGGTTTAATTCATTCGTTTTTTTATATTTTATGGTTATTGTTCAGATTGCAATTTCCTAGAAATATTTATTCCTGTGAGGTTGACTTCTTTCCATGATTTGTGTCTGAAACTTGTTTCACTTCTCAACACGAAGCCGTTTGCAAATAGATTCCAGTCACTTAGAGAAAGGATGCTTCGGACCGGAGCTCTGAACCGACCCACAGTTGGTGCGGTTCGTCTGGACTCACCTTGAGGTCTCTGTGAACAATATGCTTCTGGTGGCAGTACTGCACCGCTGAGACGATCTGTTTGGACAGAAGACAGGCAGAGATCAGCACAGTGTTCTCACTCTGATAAAGGATGTGGTGGAGTGAAACATGGCCTACACCAACAGGAAGGATAATGACTAAGAGGCCAAAGACACCAGAAAAGTTACTGTTATTATTATATACAAACAAAGGATTCATACAATTAGTTCAGGAAAACATTTATATATTTTAGTGTTTTAAATATTTCTGTTATTAAACTCTGTCAAGCTATAAAAAGTTATTTAAGAGCTACAAACAAAAAATAATAAAGATCATAATTCTAGTGTTTGTTTGTGCCAATTCTAATTTCCTCCACTTTTCTCTCTTCAGAATGAGTATTTGTTTGGTTTTAACTCATCTGACAACCTGAGAAGAACAAAATCACAAATAAAACTGAGACGACACACTGAAGGAAAACATGTGAGAAAGTTCCCACAAGTGAGACAGAAATGTGGTTAGACGATCACAGGCCGTGCTCGACGCCTCCTACACGCTCTCAGATGTTCACATCACATGATTAGCTGTAAATATAGTCTGAAAGCTCATTTTCTATCGTTTACAATCTAGCTGCTAAATTCTTCTCTAATATTCTAGGTTGTGCTACTTTAGCATAGTTGTAGTCTCTGCCACTTCATTACAATTCATTAAAGAAGGAACATGTAGAGGCTTAAATTTCTATTCTTATTCATTTATTAGACGTTTTATCCAAAGCGACTTACAATAACGCACCTATCAGGCATGTTGTGATCTGTGGGGGAGATCAGGAGAACATGACAATTCCACGCAGAAAGGACACAGCCGGGATTCGAACTTACGACTAGGGCTGTGGGAAACCGATTATTTTATCGAATAGTCGACTATTCTAATGGATAATTAGACGATTATTCTAACGATTATTTTTCTGTTGCACGATTAATAAAAACCATAAAATTTCAAATAAATACCCCCCCGCCCCAAAAAATGTAATAAATTACTTAAATGTAAAACTGTTTTCCAAAGCCAAACATCTTCTGCTTCAAACATAATAAAAGCAGCGTTCTACAACATGGAAGAGCTGTCAGTATTTACTCTTTTACAGTACAATAACTAGTTTAAAGGTTTGGAAAAAATACTAAGTTGTAGTACTAAACAAAACACTGTGAGGTGCACAGTATGGACATTCCTGAGTGTTTAACACAAAATAAAATGACAGTTTCTAAGGAAGAGCTGCAGTTTGACATAAATCTCTTGTTTTAAAGATTTAAAAACTGCAGAGCAAAAACAAACGCTGTGCAGTTCACAGCATACATTCCTGAGTGTTAGTTAAACTATTTCATCGTCTCAAAATGAAACTGAACTGTTATCCTGTTAGTGTGTTCAGTATAGCACTGTGTTCCTCCCTCATCACCTCCTCTGTATTACACTCTGAATCGCTGTAGAACAGGAGGAGTTCATTATATTTATATTTGGCTAAAGAAACTACTTATTATTTAGGTTATTATCTAGGTTATTTATGCATTGGTATTTAACGTGAGTCTCTGAAAACAACTGAAGTTAAAGGAAGACTAATGTCTAATAAAGTCATTGACAGATAAATGTGGTTTAGTGTTAATATTGTTGAAGCCACAGCTGTTGACAGTTAGACTGAGAAACACAGCTAGACGAGCGGCGCGCGCTCCCGTGGCGACAGGCGCGAGCACCGCTGACCGGACGGTCGCCTCCTCCGCTCCGAACCGAACCTCATGGTGAGGTCCAGTTAGGGCAGGGGGCGAGCCAGGTGTCGCGCTAACCGCGGGCCCTTGTAGCTCCTCAGGAGCGCTCCAGTGTCTCCTTGGCTGCCCCCCCCCCCCCCCCCCCCCCCCCCCCCCCCCCC
>SSNR01000068.1:1153002-1174350 GCA_006937965.1 Callopanchax toddi | reverse complement strand
CCCCCCCCCCCCCTCCCCAGGACCAGGTTCTGGGTTTTCCCGGTCTGAACGGATCTGGGTCTGGACCTCCATTAGGTGATGCCTGCTGCAGAGGAACATGTTGCTCTTTGGTGAGCCTAGCTTTTTTTGCTTACAATCGTCCCTGTTGCTGAGAACAAATGTTCAGAAGGTCCATGTAGCAGGATTTTACCACCGCAGCAGCAGCAGCAGCCAGGGCGGCGAGTCTCTTCATTCTCCTTCCACCACTGGAGCGGGTTATTCCTAAAACTTTGAGGTAGAGCGGCGGGTTGTGTTCTGGTGACATGTAGAGCTTGGGAGTGCAAGCTGCTGAGCCTGAAAGCTGTTAAGAGACGGAGTCATGTTCTCCATGCGACTTTGTTTTGGTTCCCCGCGTGCCCGCGTGCGTGTGGTGCACGCGCGCAGCGCGTCGACTTCCGGATTTGACGTCGACGTTTTTTTTAAATCGATTCGTCGATGACGTCGACGAATCGCTCCAGCTCTACTTACGACCTTCTCGCTGCAAGTCAGCAGTGCTAACCACTGCACCACCATGCAGTCCATGTACTATATCTAAAACTATTTATTCCTCCTGGAGAAACAGCTACACTCTGTTAGCATTAGCTCCATTCAGTAAAAGCCTGTTCATTTGTACCAGTCGTCTTTTAGATGTTTAAATCTGGTTTTAAATTTCTACTAAACTTTTAATTTTAGACCAAATGTGGCTGATTTAACCACTGGTGTCTATGAGCCTATTAGGGGTTATTTGGATGTCTTTAGTCTGAAGACGCTCAGTGGGAATAGTGAGCACTTGTTCCATTTCTATAAGTCATTGGTCAGACTTAGTTTTCACATTTAGTTTTCTCCTGATTTATTGAGACTTCAGTGTGACCTGATGCTCTAAGACGTTTAGGCGATTGATTAATTTCTTCTCTTTTGAGACATGCTTCTGAACATGACTGAAACCCTAATGAGGCTCGTTTGGACGTTCTTTAGAAGTCTTTTGCTGGAGACACTTTTGTCCTCAGAGGCAGGGCAGAGGGCAGCGTCCTGTCTGAAGCAGAGCAGACGTGTGAAACCAGAACACTGCAGTACCTGTCTAAATTTAGCTCTGGCCTCTTTTTCCTTCATTCTTCCATGTGCAACCAGGTAGTCGAACACCTCGCCTGGAAAACAAAGACAGGGCATTAGAGAGAGAGAGACTGATGGGAATGAAGGAGACGATGAAACTTAAATAAACAGAAAATCTCAACTTTTAAAAATAACATTTCTGTGCAGCTGGCCTAAGCTGCCACCCATGTGCATGGCTGGAGGACACGTCTTGACCAGACTGACGTGAGTCTGGCGTTGCTTCCTACAAACTGAGCCCCTCCTGGAGGCACAAAGCTGCTGCTAATCCTTCTCTCCATCCACACTTCTACGCTGCCAGCATAAAAACATCACTGCCATCATTTCTGCTCTAAATGAACTCCAGAGGTTTCCAACCATATACACATACAAATGTAAAACCAGAAAGTACACAAAATAAGAGACAAAGCCTGCAATCAGAACGCCTCCTCTCTCAGTCCCTGAAGCTCAGAGCTAACCTGCAGAGGCAGGGAGTGTGTTCAAAGCTCTGGGAGAGAACAATTCATCTGTAGGCTCTAGCTCAACCGCTAAGGACAAAAAATAAGGAACAGTAAAAGTGCTTTTTACATTTGAGCTTAGGAAATAACCCTAGTTGTCTAATCTTGATCCAGGTTTATAAAAGATTAATCCAATGATCGCAACAACACCAAAGCTTGACTTTGGAGGAGTAACACACACTTTCTCTCTCCTGTTTAACCTTCAGAGAATGTGCTGTTAATCCTTCTGTTCTCTCATCCAGACAACATGAGTGACCACCCACATTTTGTGATGGAAGTTAGATTTTCAGATCTTTACCTACAGAAGCGTTTACAACGGTTTCAAGCTGCAACACCAAACTGATAAAACTACACCATTAACAAAAATGTTTTAAAGGGACATTTCAAACATTTTGAAGTGTGTTTCCATGTAAAAATGAAAATAAAGTGAAATTGTTTAGGTTCAGTTGTCTTAAAGCAGCTCGTCTTCTAACCTCTACAGCAGCTCAGGCTCCTTTATGCTGCTGGCAATTTCTCATTAAACACTTGTTTCTGAAACATAAAGAATTTTCTACCCGACTTGACCCTTGACCCCTGGTTGAACAGGAAATGCTACATATTGCTGCAGGTGATAATTACACTTGTAAGTTGTAAACAGCAACACTTTGCCATTAGCTACATCCAGACCAGATGTTAGCTCAGCAATCCTGAAGGATATAAACCGTTTCTCTGAACACAGGCTGTTCAGGAAGCCAGATCACACAGTAAAACTTTTTCATTTTTTACACAGACACATTTCAAAGTGTCTAAAATTTCCTTTCAGGTAATTAAACTCATTTATATGGTTTCAACTCAGAACAACAGTCTCTTCAACGGACTAAACAAAAAACGAGTCAAACTCAAATCAAAACAACAGTTTCATGGTTCCAATTAAAACTGGGATATCAACAAATCAAAAATTAAACCTTAAATCAGTATTTGTGCCTTTTAAGCAGCTTTATGTTGAAGCAGGTTCTGTGGACTTCTCTAAGACGTATAAATGATTATTATGAACATTTATCTGACATGGCATTAATAAATGAAAGTCAGGACTTTGGGAGCAGCACAGTGCGTCACAGCCTGTATCTGGTCTAGTGTGGATCATTATAGATTTTTTTGTTTCACCCATACACCTTTTCAGTCTAGATTCAAACATGTTTTTTTACTCCATTTTTATTTTATAAGAGCCAAACAGTTTCCCTTTAAAGGTGAAGAAATGTTATTTCTTGAGGGTTGTTAGAACCATTAAAGGGGAAAAACTTCTAGATGTTTTTGGTAATAAAACTAAACATGTAAAATCTGGAGTGTGACCTGACATCTCTCAGGATCACAGGTAAAACAATCTCACCTCCACTGGCGTACTCCATCACCAGGTAGAGCGTCCTCTCAGTCTCAATCACTTCAAACAGCTTGACTGAAGGAGGGAAAAAAACAGAGAAAATTATCTATCCAGATCTGTTGAATAAGGAGAGGAGAGTTCTGTCTAAAGCTGTAATAAATTCATCAACATAAAAAGAAGAAAATAGCTTCCAAACAGGGGGAGTAGAAACAGGAAGTCACGTGGATGTGGGAGGGAGTCGTGACCACAAAACGCAACAAACACGCTGAGCAGGGCTCTATATTTACTGTACAATAAAAAAGGGATTTTTTTCAGCTGCAGCAGCCTGCTGATAAAAAAGACTGATGAGCAGCTGAGAGTCGCCCGTCTAAATATAAAAAAAGGTGGGCTGGAAAACTGAGAGAGGAGGAGGAGAAGGACGCTGCTGAAGCTCTTACTATCACTCTAATCCCATTTACTGAAGAGGAAACCATGAAGCAAACCAAAACTTAAACATCAGGAAATCTATTAAACGATGAGCGCCACCAGTACTAATACACAAAGAGATGAGCTGATCTGTTAAGAGAGATTATCCAATGTGAAACAGAAAAGAAACATTCCAACATCCTAGAAGAACTGAATGTTTTTGTGTTTCTTTTGATCATATTCATAATGTGTTCTAGAAATAGATTCCTGGTGAGTAGCAGTGTCTGAATGGTCACTATAATCTGGTTTGATGCTCGTTGGCGTTTCCTCCCTCAGACAGATGTGATGTCAAAGGCTGAGGTCATTTACTAATCTGAAGGTCCATCACACAGACCTGTAGAAACATACAGAACGCCTCAAAGCTCCGTTGTGCTTGTTGATGAATGACTGTGTGACTTTATATAAAACAGCTTTATGTGTTCCACTGTGATACGGGACTCTTCAGTCATTTAGAAGTGTGATGTTTATAATTTATACTAGGGGTGACATGAGATCTCACTATATTAAATGTGCTGTTTCCTGCAGAGGTAGTTGCAGTCTCATGAAGTGCTACTCATAGCTTCATATGGCTAAGTTAGCATTAAAGATGCTCCCATGATTTTTATATTGTAGGCACCTGGTAGAAACAGTAATCTGACAAACAAGCAGAACTGATTTGTAAGAACTGTGAGACGATAAACACCAAGACCATTATGAACATTATGCTAATCACCTACAGAACTCTGGGTGCTCTGAGAGTATGGAGTACATGGACTTTTGTTAAGGGCCAGAGGAGTGAGTCTGGCACTAAGTCAGACCTGTTCCCATTCAGGGTTGGACTCAACTAGTCCCAGAACATGTGGGCATGCTTATATTTAGGGGTGCACATATTATTTTTCATAGAGTTTCTCAAGGGAGTACGTTTAAAGGTTCACGGAGGAGTCTTCAAACAAGCTATGTCTCACTAGCTATTTTACACAAACACGTCTCGGAGCTCTCCCCCCTCCCGTCGGGTATAATTCTTATGCCGTGCCTCCTCCGGACATGGGACCGTGCATTGCCACAGTAACAATAGAGAGCAAAACACCAGCCGTTGAAACATTCACCCACGTAGAAACGTGTTTCCCGCTAACTGAAAAGGTGTTTTTCTTTTTGGGACTCTGGTATTTTTTCCTAAAATTGAAGCGCTAACAGCTGTCTGTTTCTGTCCTTCTCTCTCTTCCAGGATGTTCTGTTGCAAAATGCTCCAGCACGCATTAATGGAGGATCCAAGCAGTGAGGAAGTGCGGGGCTTTGGTGAGACAGACAGCCGGATTGTCCAATAGTTGCTTTTGGTCCGAAACCTATGATTGGCAGAGGTTTTAACTGTGAGGGAACCACCTTATTGATTTCTTTTGTTTTGTTTTTTTATCACCACAATATATTCATAGCTATACTATGTTAGAACGTTGTTAAGAGGCATGAAAAAAAAAAGTTTTAAGCTACATTGTTTACCAAACTCCCTCTGGTACCTTTAAGTCACTCATGCTAGCATAGAAAGTCCTGAATGGAATGGCTCTCATCTACTGGAATCCTCCCGCAAAGGCTTACGTTACTCAGCTCAGACACTCACAGTATTGTCCACCATTTGTGTTAATGTATTATTACACACCTAACGTTGGCACAGAAACTACAAATGGTCCAATGATTCCTGTTTGTCAGAGCTAATGAGACAATTATTTAATAAAGCTACAAGAGAGATGATAAATGACCCCATGTGACATAAAACAGACAGCACACCACAAACATTTGCTTTATGGTCATTCTATTAACTGAAAGGGACATTGGTGTTTAAAAAATGTCTCCAGAATTTAAGGAGTGTTATACAGAAATCACTAAATAAAAAGGTAAATGAAAGTGTGTTTAATAATACTTTAAACACAGGAGACAGTCTGGTCTCTGGTGACTTTAAGCCGATGTACTCACCTATATTGGGATGATTTAAGATCTTCATTATTCTGACTTCTCTGAAGAGCTGAAAAACAGAAAAACTAGAGTTCATCCTTTATGAATCAGAGCACAGAGAAAGATCTTGTTATATCACATAAAACCTTTTCAAACTCCATCAATTCTGAACAAAGATTTGAATTTAAAACTCAGGCAGGAAAGGCGGTGGGTGACATTCATCCCTTTAACAAAAGCTAGACCTTCATTTTCATGTCTTTAAATTAAAATATACACGTTAGAACATTTCTATACAATCAGCAGCTTCGAGTTCAGTTCCCTGATGTTGTTATAAATCTTTGTTTATTAATTACTTACAATGTCATCACTTCAGATCAATGCTGCAAAAAATACAACCATACAGTCAAAGATGAACCTAGTTGCATTAAACACCCTTTTCCTTCACTTGACTTGTGTGATCATCATCAAAGCATCGTGACATTTTACCAGGAATCCTGCAGAGAAATCACCACACACACAAATTCTAACAGCTGCTCTCGTCCTCATCAACATTCAGAATGATCGAACCAAAAAAAGTTTCCCTGATCTGCTGCAGATCCCAGGCAGCATGAGCAGCCATCTATTATTGATCAGCTGTTAACTACACCGTGCTCTCCTCCATTCCATAAAAATAAAAAAAGCCTTCAATGTTTCATGAGGCACGAGCAGCTGCACTGTAATGTCTGGGTGAGCTGATGAACGAATCCTGACAAACCCAGAGGTGTCTTCAACCAGAACAAAGTGTACCTGGCAGAAACTCCTACTGTTTGAGGTCGTCAGGGCTGGGAATAAGAAGCTGCTTATGCTTTTTACTCCTTATCAATTATTAAAGCAACCTGTGACGTCAGCAGAGGCTTTATAGCATCACTGAAAATACAGCTAAAAGAAAAACACACACACAAATAAATCGCTAAGCCTCTAAAACAATCCAGCTTCCATGTTTCCTGCCTGGCAGAGCGCTGCTTTTAGAAAGTAAGACCAAATAGAGGATCCAGATCTTAGGATTTTAAAATAAAGAGAGCAAGCACAAATCTTTGTTTCATAATTTATCTTTTTCCTGCCCCCCTCCACTTTTAGAACCACACGCTCCTGTGCCACAAAACATTTATTCAGTTATTTATTTATTCATTAGAAACCCTTTTCAGAATGTTTTTTATTAAATAAAGCTCAAGTCACCAGATCTGTCCAGGATGAACATAAACCAGGTCTGACAGGTCTGGAGAATCATGACCTGAAACCCAGTGTTTGTTCTGCCTAAGAACAGCTGATGATTCTAAGTGTTTTGTTTGTGTTTTTGTGAAAATATTTGACAAATCCCTTCAAGTATCCAAGATGTTCAAAGTTCTTTATGCTAAAAATGATCCATTAACTCACGATTCCTTTCATTTTAACGTGGTACCGTCACTAGATGGTACCGTTTGTATCCACATGGAATAACTTTGAATCAGAAACATATTTTATACAAACGAGTCTCCTGGTGAACCAATTCAGTTTTACTTTACTGTTTTCTCTCTGGTTTGATATTGTCCCAAACTGTTGGTCCTTTTCTCCTCATCATTTTATATCTTCCAGAACCAACCATCAGCCTGGTGTCCAACAGTAATAACAGTCCCCATCAAACAACTGATCCCTGAGCAGTTTGCAGTCACCTGGTTTAAACCACACATCTAACCTCATCCTTTTGCCTGAAGATATTTTTGTAATGGAGTTAGAGTCACTTGATGAATCACTTCAGCTCTAGTCACAGCCTGGTGAAATATGGCTGAGAAATCATGTAGCTGCTGAGGCTGGAAAGGCTTTGAACTCCTCTTTATTTGTACCTCGATGTCCCTTTGAAAAAATTAAATATATCCCTGAGCGACAACATTTCTTCACCTAGAAAATGTCAAAAGAAAACTATACAGCTGATCTAAGACCAGTAATATTGACAGCTCGGCTAACGGAGGGGTGTGTGTGTTTGTTTCAGCCTCAGCTGACCTCTAAGGTTCACATGTGCTGATGAACACACAAACAGCAACATGCTTTTGTCATAATGTTTTATTGTAATGGTCAATATTTCTTTCTTTGGAGGCTCTTTATTGAGTCTCCAAGTTCTAAGAATCTGCTGCTTCAGAAGGGAGAGGTTTAAATAGTGGTGGACCAGAACCTACCAGGAACCAGCTCTGCTCTAAAAGCAAACAGATAAACAGCAGGCGTCTTCAGATTCAGCAAGCTAAACGCATGCACGTACGCACGCATGTGCAGGTCTTAAAGGGAGATGTGTGATTTAGACTCCCTTTAAGACTTGTGGACAACAACAGAAATCCCTTGTGGTGATGACGTCATTAGTTCATGAATCGTGTGTCTGACTGACGACGTGCTGCATAGGTGACTTCTTATTACAGTTCATCATGACTGACCTGAAAGTCTACTGTAAAACATACCAGAAGATTTAAACTTTAACATTCTGTGTTTTAGGGATTATTTTGTTCAGAAGTTTTCAGAATAACTTAAAATGAGGCAAAACTTCTGGGCGTGTTTCCTTGATCCATCCATCCATGCATGGAATATCTGATGGCTTAAAACACCATAATTCAGTCTCTTTACTCTTATTACTGTTGGAGGAAAACTTGACACAAATTAATACAACATACTGGATTGGTTCAACCAAAATGAGTCTCAGCAGCTATAGCAGGTGTGTACCCATAATCCTCTGTTACAAAACTGACAGAGTTTGATAAATAAAACTGATAAAAACAGCTTACTTCAAAAACCACAGCAGAATAAGAACATTAACCGTAACGGGGTTAGTTCTGTTAGAGTGTCATTACGATGCTCACAGCTCCTTGTGTTTTAGAATCTTGATTAAACTGGACGTGGATGTTAAGGTTTATTTTATCTGACTGGTTTAGAGGAGTCTGTCTGTGGTGGTCAAGCTGAAAACCTAAACTGGAATCAGAAGAGGAGCGCTGTGGAATGAGCTGGACCTGCCACGGTCATCACTCAGATCATCATTAGTCTGACGGTACTAATGAACAAATCTGAACTGGTTTTCTGTGGAAACATCTTGATGGTTACTGACAGACAAACGTAATCTTTCCTGGACAGACGCAAAGCTAAAGAACATGTGAAGGACGCCTTCTCGTCATTAACCAGTCAATGTTTGTTCTGTGACTTGATGAAACCCCTACAACACAGATACCAGCCCTCACCACAGCAGAAAACCTGCTCACAAAAAATTTATATAGGAAATAAAACCAGTGGAAAAACACAGCTGGGACAGAATATATAGAACATAAATCAGGTCAAGGACAAAAATCTGCAGGTGATCCAGTGCGAGGATGCACAGCTGCTCTGATCTGTACAAAGCTCCTTCAGGCAAAAGAACACGGCTTCAAGTCCAAACCCTGAGTACAGTCAGATTCTAGGGAACCGTTTCTACATGTTCCTGATGTTTCAGCAGTCGGAGAAAAGCTTTCCTCCAGTCTCGGTTTATGAAGGACTGAGGCAGCATGTTCCCATTTTGATTGACATTTTGAACCAAACAGTTAGCAGGGGAAGTCAATTAAATTTGTCAAATGTCTAAATGGACATGCATGACCCGGTCCCTGGTACAGGAGGGGGAGTGGCTGCAAACGCTCCGCTGAGACAGCCCATTCTGGCACTGAACCGGCATTGGGTCCGGATCCGGACTGAGGTACGCCACTTAGTGAAGTCTGCATTAGGAACTTTGGTGTTTGGTTTTGCATTGCTGGGGGAACAGTGTCATAAACAGTCTCACTTATGAACGTGACATATACCAACAACAACGAAGGTCAGGACCCCTTATGTCACTCAACAGTCCCTATTGAGCCAAGAAAGAGCCTAATCTGAAGCAGGAGCGGGAAAAAATAAACAAATAAAAAATCAGAGGGATTATGGAGAAAAAGGTAATGAAATCCAAATGGATTTACGACAACGGAAGATCCAAAAATACCAAATGAAAACTCACTTGACTGGACATCGTTGGACTGACTGGTGATTTATGAATGACCAGAGGCTGCTGAAGGCAGACGCCCTTTTAACTCTAAATGACTGACTGGCTTTGTGTTTGTTTCAGCTACATCTAGAGAGCTGATCTGCTCAGTTTCAGACCTCCAGTGGAATTACTCAGCTTGAATGTTTTTACCCTCATATGGATTTTAAAAAGAGCAGAGGGGAAACACTGGGTTTGAATTCAACAGCCCTGCTCTCAGTTCGACTCTTGTTTTTGTTATCAGCCCACAAAGTCAGACGGCTTCATTCTGAGAGGTCATGACCCCTTATGTCACTCAACAGTCCACACCGTCTCTGACCAGTTCAACGCTGCAGTCCCCTCATCTCCACAACACCAAGAATATCTGGAAAGGTCTCAATAAATCTGCAAGAATCAATTAAAGAGAACAAAGCAGGCACACACACACACTTACATAACAGCATTTTATGATTTATAAAGTGGTTAAAATAGAGTTTTACCTTGACGTGTCAGATTGTTGTTTTTAAATCAGGATTTATCTGACGTTCTGATTGCTTTAATGAGGAAAATCCATTGAGAATCTCTGGTTTATGAAGTACAAACGGGGCTTTTACAGGAAACCAGGATCAGTTAGTTTAAACTCCTACATCCTGTTTTCAAGCAGTTCTAAATGATTCGCTTTGGAACCACTAGTTAAACCAGTCACTGTTACACATTTTCAGTACTTTAAAAGTAAACGTAACTAAACTGGGTTTTAATTTAAAAGCAATATTCTCTTTTCTCTTTGTTCCTGCCAACCGTTAGGTCAACACTGTGCTGTTGTGCTGCTTCATCCACAGACTGATGACATCCATTCATCTTTTCCACAGCTTGATTTTCTCTTTTCATTTTTCAGTTGTTATCCAAAATAATTTATTCTGAAAAATAAAACTGGAAATTGGTGAACAACGTAATTAGTTCTGAGAAAAGAATCAAATAGATTTCATGGGGTCGTACACCTGATTAAAGCCAGTCAGATCAATCTTAGGTCTATTCTTTAAAATATAAAAAATTAAATTTTTTTTGTGTAAGTCATTAAAATACTGGGCTTTACTGAGTTAATAGCGGCTGATATTTGCTCACAGGGGGAGGTAGTAGTGGCATCAGACATTATTGCACCAACATGTATTAATAACCTGGTGATCTTTATGTTGCATCAACACCAATAAATGTTACAAAATATTATTAAAAAAGAAGAGAGAAAATGAGTCACACTCATTCTCCACGTCTGACTGTGTAAATGTGACTAAGTGATGGTTTAAAGCTTTAAGAACAGCTGATTAAGAAAAACTAAAGCGTTCAAAGCTGAGACTTAAGCTTCCTGTTTTCATTTAATCAAGACTTCTAGGGGTCACACTCCCTACCTGACCTCTGACCGCCATGACAACAGGAGCTTTGCAGAGGACAGATGTGGATGTTGACTCAGCGCCATTCAACCATCAGATCAGTGAACATAAACATGCCCCCCCCCACCCCGCCTCTATCCAGCCATCACGTAACAGTTCAGGATACGGGTTTTAACAGCACTGGTTCACTGAAATGCTCTTAAAAAGAATAAACCAGGAAAGAAATAATTGTCCATACAGTATCTCCATTTCCCTTCATCCCAGTATTGAGCTCACTGACCAACACTGATTTTCTCTTCACTACATGAACTCAGTGCAGACCTGGTATTCATAAAACCTAGCATAATTTAAGGCTCCACATCTAATCAAGTCAGGATTTTCTTCAACTCAACCAAAATAGAAACAAGGAGTTAAAAACGGGAACAGTGAGCCTGCCTATAAATGGAACGTGACAGAAAAAAGACTTCCAAGTCCTGAAACGTGATTCGCTTTGCTCAACGTGCTCAGCTTCCTTAAAATAAACATTAAAGAAATCAAACCTCCCTTGTGGAACAGCAGGAAGAATAATCTGACTAACAGCTAAGTTTCTTCTGATGGTGACGAAGCAGCAACCTGAAAAGGAGGACTGACAACAGAAGCCTTTGTCGTTCTGTGAACAGCGTCGTCATGACTGTGTTTTTCTGTCAGCTCAGAGTCACAGCCAACACCAAAAGGCTCGGGCCCCCCGACACACAAAGGCCACGATCAATGGAGCTTTGGAAAAACTGATGGAAAACCACTAACGGACCGCTGAGTGGAGGGGGCCAGACAAACAGCTGCTGCTCTCTGCCTCTCTTCTATGGATGACATGTTAAAAAAAGTTGATACTGCTCTGACTTCCCAGAAACCACTTCCAGGCCGGGGATCAGAGTCAAAAAGCTCAGCGGCACAGATCAAAACAACACATCCCTCTTGTTAAAGAGAAACTACGGTATGGGCAGCTCATTTTCTACTCTGTTATTCACCAACAAGCAAAAGCAGCATTCAGTTGGTTTGGAGAAATTAGCATTTAAAAAGCAGAGCTGCTTCCTGAGTCGGTCGATTTTAGAAGGAAAACAAAACTGTCCCTCAGCTGTTTGACAACTGAACAGCAGAAACAGGAAGTAGGTGGAAGAAAATTACATTCCATTCCTCTTCAAGGTCAGTACATCAGAAAAAAGACAAACTCACATCAATGTAAATATACTGTTGTGGGAATCAGATTTTCCAGGTTTAAAACAGACAGCTTTACACTGAATGATCTCCCATGTAAAGTCTCAGATTAATAATGAAGTGCAAATGTTGTGAACATACACTGGGTACTTAAGTCCCAGCATGCACTGCTTCCACAATACAAAATTAAAATTCAATCTGCTGTGCTTCATGACTTAGTAAAGAAACTGCCTGAGCAAGGCAGTGAAACGAAAAACCAACGAGGCTAATTTACCTTCTGAAGGCTGTTGGGGTTCAGCTGGGTCTTGTCTATGATCTTAATCGCCACCTGTGAAGAGGAAAGTTACAGTCCAGACTTAGTCAAACGACAAACAAAAAGAATATGCACCACTGAAATGGATAAAACACAAAAACCAGACTTCAGTAAAGCAAAGTGACAGAGATTGGCCAGTCAACAAAAATCTCCCCACCCACAGAAAACTTTCAAGCTGGTCAAGTTCAGGTTTTTCCACTAAAGAGGTCCCAGTGCTAGACCAGGGCTGGGTCTTTAAAGAACTGGACTGATTTGGTTTTCCACAGCCAGAGAGCCAACTCTGAGTCACAACATTACATCACTTAAAACTTTGATCCACCTTCAGTTTCTGTAGAGGATCACAGTCCAGGGAGACAGTTTATCTGCACAATGTTTGTCTCAATATTCCTGTAAGTAGACATTTAATATCAGCCTATTTTATAAACACCGTTTTAAACAACAGCTGAACACCTTACTGATCTCTGATCTGTGAATGAGTAGAATAAAAACATTCCAAGCAGGATCCATAAACACCAGCTGATTATGTTGTTAGACCAAACAACGTTTATAAATAATGTTTCCAACAGTGTTCATGAACAGTGTTTGTAAAGGCAGCTTAATGCAGTGGTTGACCTGCTTTAACTATATGACTGATGATTTAGAAAAACACACACAAACTGCAGTGGATGAGATGATGAGCTTGAGTTATCTGACTTGTTATTCACATTAAAGCAGAGTGTTTTTGTTTTAAATTAAGCTGACTAAAAGTGAAGCTAACTCAGATTTTAAACATGGTGCTCACAGCATCGTCATTGGTTGGGTCTCCTTGAGCCTTTTTCTGCTCCTGATGAAAACAGATCTTCCCTCTGACCCAGCAAAAGCTGTAGCTAAATAAACACCAGTTTTCTGTGGTAGAATCACAGCCTTTGGAGGTGGAAACAGAACTAAATGATGCTAAACAAGTTTAAAGCGTTGAAAGTGGACAACCCTCACTGTTCCACCTCTGAGCCGGGTAGTGAGGTAGTCACAGACCTGATTAGGTGAGTCTGTTTGAACTTCAGGGCAGAGCCTGCAGCTACTAAAGGTGCTGCTGTCAATTACTGATAGGTTTTATGAGCGTAAGGTCACATCATCACAGGTCTTGATTGGTTCATCTATGAACGACTAAAGGTGGTTTTGAGCGGCTCAGCTTGGCAGCCATATCACAGAATCATTTAGTGAAAAAGACCCAAAAACTACAGAGTATCTGCAGGATTAACCAGCAACATAAACAAACTTCTACTATTAAATCTGAACAAATCAACTGTTTAGCAGCAGCCTGTCCTGCAGTCAACTATCAGTTTCAACCAAGTTTTATCCTCAAGTCAGTTAGAAGATGGAGCCAGCAGGATCAGGTTTCATCAGAAACTTCTCTGATGCCACACAAAGAATTCTTTATTATTTAAAAAAAATCGAAAACAAAAAAAAAAAAAAAACAGGTTTACGAGAACACCACCTTATAAAACGATCTAAAACTGGCAAAGATCAGACTTAACTCTCGTTAACTAATGTTATGCATCATCGGAGACTCACAGTCTGAATCAGGATCCGAGGCCATCAGGTTTACGGACCCTGAAACTTAGGTACAAGTCAAAGATTATCAGTCCCCTCCAAAAACCACAGGAGTCAGCTCCTTGGCTGTTTGAAGGAGCTGTAAACACTGATATGTGTGTTTGGTTTTAGTGCTTCTTATGTAATGAGCTCAGGTTTCCCAAAATGTGTTTTTCTTTATTTACTGAAGTAAACAAACACAATGTTCCAGGAATACTGATGAAGATCAGAAATCTGTTTTTAATTTTCAGCGTTAGTTTGACAAAACAATGATGGACAAATCTTTGTCATTTTAAAAGCAGAGATGTTACCAACACACCTGTAGAACAACTCAAACCGTGGACAAGTTAACAATTACCCTGATTATTAGGGCCCTGAGAAAATATCGATACACTGAAATATCGCAATATATTGTGTCATGATGCTGTATCAATGTTGGAAAGCACTGTATCGATTTTCCTGATTAATAATTTATAACATCAACAGTGGCTGCTCATTTTTGTATTGTAGTTAAGACTCCAACCACTAGTTGGCGGCAGTTACAACCTCCTCCATTCCAACAGAACGAAATCTAATGACAGGTCTGATTTGGTTTCTTTGTTCCGATCACACATTTTATTTCTTCTGTAGGGAAACGTTCAGCTTATGTCAACCATCTAACAGCTTTTAGTGTTTACTCTGCTGTGATCAATGTCCTACCGTGAAAAACAAACAAACTCATATACAGTACCGTCGTCCCTGTATTGTGATACATATCTAATCACTAGATTCTTGCTTATTACTGATGATTGTTGTTTCTTACTGTTAAAAATAATCTCACCTCTCTGCCGGTGAGGATGTGCCGGGCGAGTTTGACTTTGGCGAAGTTGCCCTTGCCGATGGTCTTTAGCAGCCGGTAGTTTCCGACGTGAGGCTGCTGCGGCTCGTCGGAGCTGCGGGATCGCATGCCGGTCCGACCCGAGCGTGTGCCGAGCTCCTGGCGTCCGTTGGTGTGCGATGACGTGTGCTGCGGAGAGGACATACTGTTAGGTGGCTTGTTAAACTATTAGGTAGAAATGAGGACTACACAGCTCTGTGCACCACCACACCACCAGCTTTTCTCACTGACTTTTCCCATTAGCTGTATGTCTAGATTCAGCCGTGAGTTTAAACTGAACATGAAGTCCTGCCGTTTCCCACAGCAGAGTCAATTCATTCGGCTGTTGCTGTGAAAGTTGCTCCTGTTTTGTAGGCCGTCTCCTCTCTGTGCGAGTTGGAGACCAAAGTTTACAACTCCTTATTAATTCAAGGCTGATGAGTTGGACCAGCTGTGTGTTGAGTTTGCAGATGTTAGGTCAGGGTAATTACAGCTAACAGAGCTCCTTGTACTAGTGCTGTGTGTTGGAGATTTTACACACCGCTGGTTTGTTCATAAAACCCAAACTGTGTTCAGATGTCTGCTCCCCAGTAATGATACTGATGAAATAATGTAACTTCTTCTTCTTCGGTGCTTTAAAACATTTGAATCATGATGAACCAATTCACCTGCTGCTGCCAGAAATTCATCCATTAGAAAAATGTGGAAACATTTGTTACCAGATCCCACCTTATCGGTGTCTCAAAATGTAACAGAGAAGCATCAGGAGCATGTTTAGCTTTAACAGAGCTCACGTCTGAATTGCAGGGTTGATCAATTAATCAATCAATCAATACCACCACCAATCTGGTTAAAAAATACAACCACCCCATTAGATCTGCTGCAAACCGCAAAGCAGGAGATTTTAAATAAGTTGTACTAATATTCTAAAGAGTCACAGACTCTCAAACCCTCTGAAACAGATCTGTTTTGAACAACCGAAAAGAGTTTTGTGTTAAAATGTGACAAAAACAACGACGATAGGGGGATGGTGTGTGTTGTGTTTCAGAGAACTTGTGTGACCCAACAAGAGACAGTAGCTGTCCTCTCTGCCCCCCTCCCCCTGCCCCATTTACCCTGTAAAAGCTCACTGGATGTATTACTTTACAGAGGTCAAATATAAAAAGTCAACACAATCTTAACTTAAAATGTTAAATAATTTCCAACAGCAGTGGTTTAAACTTAACTTGTCCCAAAAATTAGACAAAATTCCAAAAAATCTCCCCACCATGAACGATAAACATCACAATAAGGTCACTTTAACCCTCAGCTGAGCAGCACACACGCACTTTAAGTCACTACAGGAATATTTTAGGACTTCTACAGCGATAGCAGAGCAGATAAAAATATCACTGACTGGGATAAGGTCACTGTTGAATACTGCAGGCAGGAAAACAAGCTGTGGGGTGGAGTTCTGGCTGCATCCACAAATAAAATCTAATAATCAAGTCAAAACCAAAATAATGTTTAACACAAAACAATCATATCCACTCTCCAGCTGGTTAGCTCTGAGTAGCAGAACAAAACACACTCACACTGCTGCGGTGTCTCCTGGCTGCTTCAGAGCCCGTCATGTTTCCACTAAAACCCACCAGGATCCCCAATTCACACAACACTGATCCCAGTCAAGCTGGCTGCAGGCACACACACCCACACCGGAAACAACGTGGACTTTCAAAATAAAAGGAACTCACTGAATTGCTTCCTTTGTGCCAAGAATAAACATCCTGCTTATTTATGCAACCTAAGAGGCATTTTGGACATTAAGTGTTTTGTCTGTGTCAAAGCTTTAAGTGTCTGAAATCGTACCCATTTCAGATGGTTTCCTGAAAAGCTTCAGTTTGGAGAAATAACAGACGACTGATAAGCTAACAGCTAGTTAGAGAGCAGCCATGACCTAAACAGCCCCTCCAAAATTTTACATGAATGTTACTAACTTTTCTTTTATCAACACAAATTTTAATTTACAGGGTGAATTTGGCAGAAATGTACCGATTCCTTCCAGACTTGATCCCTAGAAACACCAGATGTGCTTTATTTAGCAGCTGCTGCTAATTGCTTACAAATAACCACAGAATTTCATGTAATTAAGCATCTAATGTATGCATGCAACCATGTTTTAGCTGCATTTAGACTACCCATTAGCTCATCAGTCCTGTGGGACAAACTTATTTCCAAACAGAGGTTATTCATGAAGCAATCAAGATACTAATTATTTATGACTTGTACACCAAAATACACTTCAAAATGACCAACGTACCTTTTTAATGTGCTTCCATGGTCAGAAACTTTACTGTATTTCAGATTTGTCAGTTATTTGTTCTTATTTCATTGTTTGAACAACTCCATTAAACAACACATAGTACAAGGCAAAACCTGTCATCTTATTCTGCATCCACTAAAAACAAATATTTGATTAAAAAACGTTCAGAACAAAGAGCCTCAAATTATTAAGTGCTCCAAGTAAAAGACTGACTGCTAATTTACTTTGGATCAACTCATATGTTTGTGAATATTTCTGTAGTCTTATGTCATTTGCCCTGACAGGATCAGTACCATTTCCACACCTCATCCTCCTCAGAGCTGTAAACGTGTTATCTCTCTCTCTCTCTCTCTTCCGTAACCATGACGAGTCATGAGACTGATGATATCACATGTAGATATTTGGTGTTTGCAGTCATACCAAAGCAGGGACACGTGGAGAATGTAGGACAGAGACACAGCAAAAATAAGAATGAAAATATCTAAAAAGAGCAGAAGACTAAAATACTAAGATTCATGGTGATTTTTTGTGCCAATACAAATCTATAACCACAAACTGCAACTAATCATTTCAGTGACACGTATCCTGTCTCCTATTTCTATTGGAAATAATGCAAATGAGGGACAGTGTAAACTGGCATAAACGCTTGTGATATGTGCAGCACAAAGTAGGTTTATGTAATGAAACCTTTATCCTCAGATAATAAGCCTCCAATGTATTTTGTAGTTGTGTAATCTTGGCCAAAATTTTGACAATCAACATAAACTAGCTCAATTATTAGTTAGTAAGCCGCCGGTATATTATGAACCGAATTAGAAACACAATAAAAAACCCTGCACCTATGAGTCATGAAAGCTCCAAAAGGATCAGATGTGATAATTAACTGCTTTTCCTGATTGAAAATGTGAAATTCTTTAAATAATTCTGATTCATAATCATAAAACAAAAATATCACAATCTCATCACCATTTTCATAACATCTTCCAACATCCACAGCATCTTTTTAAGTTCTTTGATGGTGGTTTTATCTGATCTGTAGCAGAGATATGATAAATCACTGCAAACAGAAATGTCATGTTTTTTAATGGTCAAAAATGTCCTACTGAGGACAAATGTAACAACATCTAACAATGCAAAAATAGTTGTAACTGATGCAAAGTTTAATGTGTCCATAAATATTTGTTAAACTTTGAAAAGCCTGACCGGAAGCACATATTGACTTCAGAAAATTCAGGGTGTCAAAACAAGGCGGGCCTTGAAAGCTCCTATCTGGAAGCTGATTGGATGAAACCTTTAAGCGACCATTAGAAAAGCCAATTGGCAGCCAGAACAGAAACTATCGTTGCCTGCCAGAAGCAGCAGGTAAAGTCCTGTAGTTTTGGTCTTGGCTGGGCCTAAATATCCCTAGTTCTTCAACAACAAAGGATACACATCAAATCTCAATTCCAGAAATTAAATCCCGTCCTAAATCTAAGAAATAGTTTAGTTAGTGATTCCATGCAGAGGTCACGCTTGTTTACGATTAAAGTCTAACCATTCACCGTCCAACAATCCGTTTCCACCAGAAAAGCAACAGAACGCTTTGGACTGACAAGTGTCGTTATTTCATCTTATTTCAAACCAATGAACCTAATCAACAAGAAAAACCGCCTAGATACTCACACTTTCCGCCAGCTTCTCGTTGACCGTCGGTAAAGGAGTTTTAGTTGACATCTTTTACTCGTTGTTTAATGTGCAAAACCTACAGTCTTTAGTAGGACCTCCGAAAAACAAAAAAATATATTGCTTTGAATTGTGGCTCTTGAGGAGAAAACAGCCTCGGCATGGATCGTGACAATCTTCAAACCAGACCGGACGCGACACAGTCAGACACATGAGATAATACGGAGCGAAATAGAAACTCACTAAAAGAGTAAAAAAGGAGATTTTCAGTTTTTACATGACGCAGACACACCATCCATGGCCTGCACTTCACCCGAAACAGATGAAATCAGTGTCCGTTTGTCCGTGTGTCTTTGAGTCAGTGAAGGCGCCGTCGGTCATGAAAAATCGCGATTTTCTTTCCTCCTCTTCCTCCCAAAACTGTGTTTATCACCAGATGAGATTAATGGGTGTTCTCCGGTTGGGTTCAGAAGGTCCGGGAGACGGAGAGACTTGCCGTGGGCTCGGTTCCTTCCATCTCCGGCGGCCCAAAGTGAAGCGGGTCCGTTCTGGTTTAGGTGGGACCAAAATGGCTCCTGAGCGGCTGGGCGGGATTAGGCTGCTTTCAAGGAACCATCAAAAGCTCGGATATTAGACAACAATAGTCATGACTCTTTTTAGTAGTTATTTAACCTCGATTGAACCGTTTTGGAAAAATATTCACAAGATTTATAATAAGAATATCTGACATTTAATTTATACATATATCCAACACGATAAATATTATACAAGTTAAAAATTATTTAGACATTTAATTAAATCCAAAGCCGCATTACACTATGATCATAAAAAATATAGCTGCTTTAAGTCAATATTGTATTGAGTATTTAGTCAATATTGGATTAAAACATGTCCACAAAGATAGACAATCTCATAATTATCTGCATTTAAATACTTATGCAACGTTGTAAATGACAATACATTTTCCAATAGATTTAAAATAACATTGAAGTTGTGAAAAACTTAGTTTATTAAATATCTTTATGTTAAACATGGTATGAATGGATAAAAAATATAGTTAAGTTTAAAATATACTCGAGTTTTAACCTTTCTCATATACTTTTAATCAACCCTCGATTTTGACAGTGAGGATTGTAATAAACCTTTTTGTCTGACAGCACTTGAAGGCAGCATTAGTGTCCAGCTGAACGGGGGAACCGCCTGAGTCCGGTCCAAATAATAGAGCCCAGGCAGGGGCACAGCAGTCAGGAGGAACCCTCAGGTTTATTAATAAGAAATCAGTATTCAGGAGGAAGAATCAGAAAACATCGTTTTAAAATGCGTTTGTCTACATGAATAGTTCATAGTATTTATTGGTAATTAGGCTCTAGTAATAATAGTAGATTTTGTTGGATAATTACTCAACATAACTACTCATTTCTCACTTCAAAGTAATATTAGTTGACACCCAACTGCTTGGTTAAAAACAGAAATATGATTTCTCCTTCAGCTGAGAGAAGGATACTCCAATCAGAACATTTTCTAAAGAAACCCCTGAATACTTACTGCCCAATTAATAATCAGCCTCTGTGTCGATAATTACCGGTACTCAGACAAGAGATAAATCATTCACTGTCCATCAGTCCAAGTGAGGTGGATAGCAAAACATTTTTATTTAACTGAAAAAACACAAAGGACCTCAAAAAAATAAAAGGGGGAAATAAAATTAAAAGTGCAGTCAAAAGATCCCAACACCTATGATTAAAATCCCAAAAGCGACTTCATTTAATTAACTGAATACATGTCAATTACAGAGTTACCGTGCAGCGAGTAAAGCATTATATTTTATCAAGCTATAAAGCTGAGGGGGGAGGGGTTGGGTGGGTGGTCAAAGAAGGAATAGCCAAGCAATTTATGCTGTACAAGGCATTGTGAGTCAAAACCACAACAGAGCAAAGCAGCAGCATCCCAATGTGTCAGATTGCATCAATGTCAATGTCCTCTTCCTTCTCAGGTGTGTCTGGTTTCACAGTCTCCACTTTAAGCTCTCGGGCAGAGGATGAGTACACCACCTGAGGTAACAAAACAACCACAGCTTTATGTTTACCAGAGAGAACGCAGACACAATGGTCACCCCACAGGCTTAAAAAAAATAAATAAAAAAAAGACTAATTCATCTCGATGACTTATTTTTACTGCACTAGTTGTCTGAAGGTGGATTCTACAGGTTTTAACATTCAAACGATCAAGTGTCTCTACAAAATGATATTAAGCATCTGGAAAATGTTGCTTTTAGGAGGCACCGACAAAAACTAAAGAGCAGACAGCGTTACAGGTTAATGAGCAGGCAAAGACTAATCACTGCCCACGGTACAAAAGACTTACATTTACAAAACATCTTTAACAAGAAAAGAAATGTACCTCAACATTCTCATCATCTTCTTCCTCCTCCTCTTCCTCACTGCCTTCACTCTCTTCCTCTGCCTCCTTGAGCCATTTGACAAAAGGAGCAGCCTTGGCATGGATCTCTTTGGCAAGTTCCTTAGAGACGTACTTCTTAGAAACCTGGTGATAAAACAATATTTATGCATCTATGGACAATTTCAACAAAAATGAGAACAACATTTAAAACTGAACATCAAGTACACATGGGGCTATTTAAATGTTAATTATTTCCAAATTCAGACTTCCTTCACTTTTTTTTTTTTTTTG
>SSNR01000068.1:1123755-1151548 GCA_006937965.1 Callopanchax toddi | reverse complement strand
ATAGGTTGACCCTTTCTTCCAGAGGTTTCTCCAGGTCCTCGCTGAGCGTGAGGTTCTTGGCATGGTCACTGATCTCCTCCATTCGACGCCTCTGTGCCTCCTCTGTTGTCTCTTCTGCCCAGTCTTCATCGTCATCGTCTCTATCCTAAACACCAGGAGGACACACAAAAAAGTCAGTTTATACAAAGCCAAGAAAAAAAAAAATGGGAGAGTTTAAAGTATTTTTAAATCCAGGCTAGGACAGCATGTAGGCTCCATTAAGCTGGAAAACAGGTTCTGAACTAACTTCAGGTGGGCCTAGTTTCTGTTGGTTTGATTTTCAACAGTAAATTTTTTAGTGGGGATGAATCCATCTAGCTGAATATTCAACATGTGTAAGAGACTCAATATACCACAGCCTCAGGGGCATCAATGTTGTCTTGGTTTCCAGCCTCTCCACTGCCTGAGCCGTTCTCCTTGTCTTTCTTACGGTTCTTCTTTTCCTTCTCTTTCTTTGCAGATGCAGATCCACTGTCTGTGCTCTCTGTTATCAGAAATACACTTGTCACCAATACATTCTTTTATTTCTTACTGCATGAGAACAGGTTCATCCTTTTTTCAACTCTGACTAAAAACACTATGTATTGAAGAAACATTTTTGCTATTAACAAAAACCTTAAAATCTCACCTGGTGGGTTTTTGAGGATGAATGTGCAGAGTTTGTGTCTGGTGTCTAGCATGCCGCGGTATCCACAAGCCTTACAGGAAGTGCCGATGGTTTGTTTCTTAGGATTGACATGCTGTTGAGAGAAACGGCAAAAACAGCTTAGGTTTAAGTCACTTTTCTTCAAATATATTATTCAATTTAGCAATTTGATAGAGAAACTACTGTATTTACACAAATCGTTTCTTAAATTTCACTACAAGGGTAACTAATCTTAACATTTTGCAATGCAAAATTCATTTAAAAATTCACATTTTTAAAAAACAAACAACACATGCAGTTTTATTGACTGCTTTCTACGTTTACATTGAACTTTCTAGGAATCTATTGTAAGGAAGCAGTGATCCATTTACCAGGTCAGTTTCAGGGTTGTCACACTCGGCACACAGCACAAATTTTCTGATGAACCCATCAAGCATATCCTGCAACTTGTTCGCCTCGTGGGATCCATTGACGATGTAACGATCGTTTTTGGAATCAAACTGGGTCTGAGCGCCGAGTTCACAACCAAAAAACTTGGTTGGGTCTGCAGAGAAGATCAGAAAGAACACGAGTGATTCCTAAATAGTAGACCATTTGCCCCCAACAAATCACATGGAGAGGAAAAAACTCATCTTCCTGTGTGTGAGCATTAATTCTGATGTTTATAGTGAACATCAACCTAAAGTCTGATATAACTGCTCTTTTGCATGGACTGCTTGGTGATGAAAATCTCATGTCATGAACAGATAAGCAGGGTTCTGTTACGTCACCTTGGTGCTTCACATTTACATTCTCTCTTGTGCAAGTACATTACTGAACAGTAACAGTGGGGGGGAAAGCCTTATTTTGGTAACAGATCAACTTTAAACAAACCCACCCAAAATCACCTGTTACTTCACACATGAAGGCAATATAGCAAGTGTTTCAGATCCAGATTCAATGTGATCTTCTGTGACATGTTAGCACTGTGTATGTGCCGGGGATGAATGTTAGCTGCAAAGCCTTTTCATAGTCTTATTCAGCAGACTCTATATTTCTGTAAAGTGTATATTTCTATTAGGGATGCACCAACATTTCAGCTACCAAAATTTTTTGACTGAAAGTGACCCAAAAGTCCGTTCTGGTTTAGTTGGGACCAAAATGGCTCCTGAGTGGCTGGGCGGGATTAGGCTGCTTTCAAGCAACCATGAAAAGCTTGGATATTAGACAACGATAGTCATGACTCTTTAGTAGTTATTTAACTTGTACTTTTGGTTTTGTCTGAAACTCCCAAATCACCGAAACAACACACCAAAATGCGTGAGGTCGCGAGCAAATAACGCAGCGAGAAAAGGATAAGAATAGCATGTCTGCGGTGTACACTTATTTCATTATCTCTGCTAGTGATTTTGAGCCGGTCCGACCCGCAATGAGTCGTCCTCACAGCGGCTCGTTTCCAATTTACTCCTCCCGTTGGAACGGTGCGCAGCTCCGATAGGGATAGGTGGCGTACGCGCACGTGACACGGCTTACAGCCCTCAAGCTAGGGCTGGGCGGTATACCGGTTCATACCGGATACCGGTTTTTTTTTTTTTGGTTATGATATGAATTTTTCATTTACCGCTATACCGGTGAATAGTCCACACAGCGGATGTTGGCAGTGGGGACACATTTCACCGCGACACACAACACCCCAGCAAACTTTTGAACCAAGAAAGGCCACTATTGGGAGATGTCATGGCGACTTACAAATTACAAACCCAGAGGAACTTTTTCCAAAAAGAGGAGACAGGCGCACGTCTGTTGTTTCGGGGTTTTTCAGGTTTAAAAAGTCGAACGTGGCGCCGCTAGCTGGCGGAGCTAATAACAGGGCTAACCAGCAGCTTCACCATCTTAGCCGAAAACATGTCTTGGAATAATAATTACCAGGAATGTCTCAAGCTTAGATATGTACCCTTCACCTCTGCAGCTAAAACGGCTAGTAGAGGTCAGTTAGATGTCCATTAAAGACGTGTTGGCTAAAGGGACAGCTGATGAAAAAAAAGCCAGCGATGGGTCAAGATAACCAATGCAAAAATGTTCCACAGTAGTTTATATCTTAATTACTTCTCTCTTTTGACAAACATACTTTGAAGGGGTTATGTACTTACCTGCCTGTGACTGGACATGAAAAAGCTATGAAATTCTGCATATGAAAGTAAAATGGGACTATTAAAAGCTGATCTAGTGCAGTAATTATTTTATAATTAAAGAATATTATGGGTAGTAATGGCTGTGTAAAATATTGTCAAATACCATAAAACCGATATAATTTTAAGAAAAACCGTGATAAAAATGTTTTTGCCATACTGCCCAGCCCCATCTCAAGCCCCCGGTACACAAATCGAACATCACCTGTAAGATCACGCTGGGCTGCCACAATGTTTTCCGTCCCAGTCCAGCCCAGAGTGGACCCGAGTCAGTGCTGTGTGGCTGCTGCTGCCGCCGCCGTCACATTGTCAGACAGGGGCTTCTCCAAGTTCCCGATAGCATTTTTCCCTCCTCTCACCATTGTTTTCATAGTTTTGCAATTGATTTATTGCAATGCCTTGATTTTACTGAGGTTAGTACACATCGTAGCCATAAATGCTATGGTTCTAACAATTGACAATTTCTTTTGGTGTTTCGGTTTTCGGCCTGGGTTTCCTCATTTTTGGTTTCTGCCAAGAATTTTCATTTCGGTGCATCCCTAAATTCTATTGTGTTTGCATGCTTACTTCTTCAATTTTAAATTTATACTTTTTAAAAATGTTTTCCTAATTGCTTTACTCTTAATATTATACTTACATTTGCATAATGAAGTATATTTGTCTGCTCCCTTGCTGATAAAAACATTAGAAATGTGTAAAATATGTTCACTTAGACCCTGTGATTAATTTGTGATCACAATTAATCACAAGTTAACTATGAACATTATGCCATTAACTGTGATTAAACATTTTAAATCAACAGCTTAAATTAATAGCTAAATTTGAACTATTAGTTTAATTTGTAGACACTGGTCTCTTCATTTTTGGTCTGAAACACAAAAATGGGCACATTTTACTTACATGTTGGAGGCCTGTTCAAAGCCTTTGCAACATCAACCATGTTGACAATGACCGTCTTGATTCCATTTCCTTTACCTTCAACCTGAGTTGAGAAAAAATGTAATTATTATCCAAGCCAAAGTTTTCCTGCAACAGAACTAAATCAATGTAATTATTAGACCATCATCTCCAATAATTTGAAAAGAATGCAGTAAACAACTTTAAAGACAATGCAGAATCCATGAGAGCATACAGTCACCTTAGCAATCAGACGGGGCATCTTGTAGCGATAGAACTGGTCTGACACGCTGCGGTTGACGTTGACAGACATTTTGGCTGGATGTTAGTATTATCAGTAAGATAAAAGGATCTTGGTTGGGGATTTTTCGGGATCTTCTGTCTGGAAAAGAGGGGATGACATAAACGACTGCAAGCGTGCTCGGTCTCTGACATGAAAAACGCTGTGCCGCTGTGGCCGCAAGCTCCTTGCTTGAAGGTTAGATTTCTACCACACAGGTTCCAACGGCTGCGCAACAGCTCTGAAAAAAGAGAGGAACAAACATCAATATTTAATAAACCAACAGAGACTAGGTATGTGCTGTTATTTAGAAGGGCTTCTGCAATATTCACTGAATTCTAATTAAATTCTTGACATTTTAAAAGCAAAAACAAACAAAATATAAATTTTAGTGACTGTCCCAGTTTGATCAGTTTTTAATCTAAACATGTATGGGATAAATTTGATAATCAGAAAAGGTTTCAGTGAATTGACTAAATGTTTCAAAGCTGTAGAAAATGTTTTGTTTAAACTCCACTTAGAGGTTATTTGTTTTTAACCTAAAAGTGTAATTATATAAAAATAAAACAGACTTAGTTAACAGACATTTGCACAGCAACAAATGATAATGTTTTAGGATTTTTTAAAAGTTAATGTTAAATGTTAGCCAGATAATTAGTAGCTTAAAAAATGTGGCTCAACACAGCAGAGGTCACACGAACAAGCACACTCAGCAAATACTACAGCAGTCTATAGTTCATCTAAAGAGAAAAGGACATTTTTGTGGAGGTTTTTGTTAAATGTGAAAAGGCTTTTAGAGAGGGAAGAAGTTTACTGCTAAAGCCCATATTTAGTGATTTCTCACTGTAACGATTACAGGAATATGGGCTGTGCTGGTGCCACTACACTAAACAAATACTAAAATGAATATGTATCAAAACAGTACATCATTCATAAGTGAGTCAAAGAAAAAAAATGAAACTAAGTCAACAACAGAGAGGCCTTAATCCCATTTTGTGTCCACATTCACAAACTGGCTTTGTGTGGGCCTTTTGTCTTATGGGCCTCTGGCTTAGGTCATGTAGGCCTGTTCTATTTAACAGGTCAAACAAGAGGCCTAGCAGCTGGCAAACAACTCCAGCCTCCTAATGGCTCAATCACCAACTACCCAGTTTGAAGTGGAACTTTACAATCTGCCAGTCGGTATTAAATGTCATAAAATGAGTCAGTGACACTCTGGTGCTCCCGAGTTCTGTATTCTGGAGGCTTGATGACTGCATCTCCTCCTGCTTGGTGCAGAGTGCGTCATACAGTCACCGAACACGACAGACGCTCACACGGTGCCCCGCTACCCACCACTAACACTCGTTTAATTATCTGTAAGAACATATCAAACAAGTTGTAGAACAAATTTAAAACTTACCGTTTTCACAAAACAAAGACATAAACCCAACGCTGATCGTCCAGTTGCCGCAGTGAACGGTGATCGATAGCTGGCGGTGTATCGATTACAGCAGGGCTCTGGAAGGTATTCTCAAAGGTGAGCACAGGTGAACTCGGAATGCAAACAGCGCTGATGTGTCAGACGGGGGAGAGCTTTCTGGAAAGTCCTCTCGGGGTTCGTGAACCTTTAGAGACAAGAAGCAAACCGATAAACAAATTGCGGTCTGACAGCCGCTAATGTTAAATAAGGTTTAGCTTTAAACTCATTTACGAAGCAACTGGCAAATAATTTACAGCTCGAACAGTCTCACAAATCAATAATTATCAACAGAACACGGTAAAAAAAAAAAACCCACATTTTTAAAGCCTGATAACTGTCTAAAGGTACCTGCGTTTTATCTCATAACCTGGAAAATACGTGGTCATACACGTGCACCTAAATACCAAATTATTACGCTCACTTCTGTTAATGTTCACCAAAAACATAAAGCTGAAACAAAATCGCAACAAGGAAGATTAAAAGTCATACGCAGATTTAAGGCCGACTGACGCCACGCTGCTGAAGCTAACACTGTTAGCCACACGCAGTCGACGATTTAGGAAAGACAGGGCGAAATAATTAGCGTTTAGTTAGCTTCAGTTTCTATACGAGAATACGTTTCTCAGCGAAACCCAAACCAGGCTGAGCCACAACCGAAGAAATGTGAACATTTTTATCACCTACCTCTCGAATATTCTGCGAAACGCAGCTACTCGCGTCGCTGACCGAATGGTAAGTTAGCAGTTATAATAGAGAAGGCAACTTCCGGCATCCGCATTGCTTCAAACTAAAAGTCTGCCAAATTTAAGATGTATTTCTATGGATGGGTAGATAATTATTCAGTATACGAAACGGGATGACAATGTAGTTTTTGTACAAATAAAATAATTTTAACAACCTTGTGTTAATCTCAAATGGCCATTATATGAAATGTCCCCTCAGGCCAAATGCACAAACTTTGCAACGTTTAATTTGAAAGGATAAAGAGAAGTGGTGGTGAAGTTTGACGCAGTCGGAATCTTATTGGCTGAAAATGTGACGCTGTACGTGCGCGAGGCGCTTCCTCAACCCGAGTGTCCGCAAACAGCAGCAGCGAAAATGGTGAGTATGAAATGGCGAAAGAACCTCCATTTCCAGTCTGTGCGGGTTTTACTGCGCATAATGTTTCACTAGGCCAAAGTAAAACGAGCAGCTTCCCGTCTCCATTGCGCTTATAGTCTCAGTTTGAGGTTGTTTTCTCAGTGGAGCTCGATTCTGAGATGGATCAACGATCACATGACAGCGGAGTAATTTAGACCCTAATATTTACCCCTACACTCACTGGTTTCCAGTTTTAGTTAGATAAATTCGTTCCCTGGCCGTTGTTGTTTGATTTTTATCAGCGTTTGTTTTATTTAATCTACTTACTAGATACTAAACCAGTTAGCAATGAAGGCCTAAAAAGCTAAAGGCAGCTTGGGTTATCCTGTGCTGCAGTGGTTACTGTCTCAAACTTTATAGTAGCTGTCAGTAGGACATGCAAACAAAATATTATCAATATTAACATTAAAATAACTCTATAACTACATAATCTAGTAATTCTCATTGTTTCGTGTACACTTTTCTTTATTGTTTCCTGTTAAAAGATTTGTGTAGATTATTATTATTTGCAGAGTTCAGTGATTTGAGCTGAATTGCAGCAAACCCATTGATTTGCTTCATTACATGATTTTTGCATCCACGCATCACTAACCATCACCCATAAGAGATGTCTCAGCTCATTGTTTTTTTCTTATTTGTTTTTGAATGATTGATTAATTAATCTCTGTTTAATCCATTCACCCAATTTAAATTTGTTCCGACTTTTTCCTTTGTTTTTGTTCTGTCTTTCTAATGATGTCGACTCAATCTTTGATCACATCCCGTGTCATTCTCTTTATGCACATCCCTCACCTTCTCCCCTCTCTCACCCACTTCATTTTGCCTCCCACCTCCACCCCTTTATACCCATCTTCAACCACCCAGGCTGGTCACCGGGTAAGTGCACTTGTTCTGTCCTGGATTCCTGTTTTCTGAGCACTGTTTTGCTTGACACTCTTTAACACAGGAATTGGAAAGTTGTGGAGGTCTGCATCTCCCAACACAACTAGCTGCTACTGCTTCAACAAATGCACTAAAATACACCTCCGCTCTGCTATTCTCCAAATAATAAAACCAATACCTATCAGTAGATTCAAAATGAACCAGAAATCAGGCAGAGTAGAAGCCTAGAGGTCCTACAGTCATGGTAAAACAACATGTTCTCTCTTTCAGTAAATGCTAAGGCTTCATGTATCAGGGCATTAAAAACCATTTGGTTCTCAGCAGGTCTCGAAACTGAGTAAACAAACAACACATGATATATCATTATTACCCTGTGTTTTAGACTAAACCAGAATGCAGAAACAGCGTGTGAGATAAACTATGTCCATCCTCACAGTCAGGGTTTGATGCCCTCAGAACGTATAGAAATATATCCATTAGTGAAGTTAGTTTGTTTCTTATTAGAGCCATAAAGTCTGTGGACTAGCTAGTGGAGTTTCCATGTGATTTGTAGGTTTCAGTTTTAGATGAAACCCTTCGGTTTATTCTGTTTTGTGTTGTGTGATAACGCAGTGATTTCTCTCTCCTGTCGCTGAGTGTCTGAAATCCAGCTGTGCAGATTTCCTTTTTTTTTTTTTTAACCATGAGCTTTTTCAGATTTTTTTTATGAAATAACATTTACAAGCCAGTTTGATTTCAGACATTTTCACTATGATTTCTTCTAAAAAAAAGTTCAGTGAATGTCTGAATGTCAGTTTAAATGCTTTAAAGGAATCCTGTTTATCCACTGTACTGAATGAGTCTGAGCTGGTTGACGTTTCAGTGTGTTGGATGTTACTGCTGACCAGATTTGACCTGTTCTAAACTTGATGGGAAACAATTCAGCTTTAACTAAGGTGTGCAGTGGTTATGGTGGAGGCTGTGTTCACTGTTTTCCTGCTGCAGGATTGACCAGCAGCATCCTGCAGGGTTTCTCTTCCCAGAATGCATCATTTTGCACCTTTTAGATGCCTGATTTCCTCAGTGGTTGATGGGTTTGTCTGTGTTGCTGTCAGTTGGTCCTGGTGTTAGGTGACCTGCATATTCCCCATCGGTGCAACACTCTGCCAGCCAAGTTTAAGAAGCTGTTGGTGCCAGGGAAGATCCAGCACATTCTCTGCACAGGAAACCTTTGCACCAAGGAGAGCTATGACTACCTGAAGACCCTCGCTGGAGATGTCCACATAGTCCGAGGGGACTTTGATGAGGTGTGTGTGTCTCTCAAGTCTTTAGATGAATCATAGGATTGACAGTAAAGTCACCTGTTGAGTTTCTACCTGGTCAGTTCACATAATTTTTCCTATTATGTGCCTCTTCTCTTAGAACTTGAACTACCCAGAGCAGAAGGTGGTCACAGTGGGTCAATTCAAGATCGGTCTCATCCACGGCCATCAAGTGATCCCCTGGGGGGACATGGCCAGCCTGGCGCTGCTGCAGAGGCAGCTTGACGTTGACATTCTCATCTCTGGGCACACACACAAGTTTGAGGCGTTTGAGAATGAAAACAAGTTCTACATCAACCCAGGTTCTGCTACTGGAGCCTACAGTCCACTGGAAAGGTAGGTGCTGATAAATCACACTGACTGTAGGTCAGCTCATAATAGAACAGACACTCTGATAAACCAAGAGACTAAAATAGACTGGATGCTTTTAGGAATTTAAACATTTTCGTACAAAGTCATTATTTTAGAGTCCTTATAAATTATTTAGGGGCAGCAGTAGCTCAGTATGTGGAATGGTCATCTAGCAACCAGAGGGTTGTTGGGTCGGTCCCAGATCTGGCTGGGTCGTTGTGTCCTTGGATAAGACACTTCACCCACATTGCCTTCTGGTGGTGGTCAAAGGGTCTGATGCAGCCACCTATGTCAGTCTGCTTCAGGGCATAATGTAATTAACCATCATCAGTGTGTGAATGACTGACTGTGGTGTAAAGTGCTTTGGAGACCTGATAAAGCTCTATCACAGGGGTCCTTGATTACTAACTAAGGGGGGTTGAATACAGAAGCAGCAGCCCTTCCTGCAGCTGCGCGCGAGGTGCTGCACCGATTTGTGGTGGATTTTATGAAATTTAACCACTTGGGGAGCACAGTACATGGCTAGAGGGCCAGAAATAAGAGGCATCCTATTGAGTTCCTATTGACTTTATACAAATGCAGGAAATGAGCTAACGTTAGCCTGACTGATGCTAACTCTTCCACATGAAAACACATCAGACTTGACATAAAATGCTTCTTATTGTTAAATATAAGGATATGAGACTTGTGTCATATCCCACATTTTTTTCACATTACATGATTATTTACACACAATCCTGGGGTTATATTTCCAGTAGCAACGTGCAGTTCAGCTGCATCCAGGTGTCGAGTCGGGCAGGAATTTGTTCAGATTTCTGACAAAATAACAATGTCAAGCAAAATGATGAAGGCATAAAGTTTTATAAAATTGGTATTGTATGAACTGCTGGATCCATTCAGACCAAGATAATAATAATAAAAAAAATAAAAGGCTTTCAAAACAGAGCCACATCCAAAATGTTTTCGGATGGATGGATGACTTACGTTTTTTTTAGTAAAATAAATGTTATTTGTTTAGCTGCTGGTGATATTTACTCTTGTCTATCCATAAAATCCATCTAAATAACTATAAATATAAATAAAAGACAGTGTAAAATAGGGATGAGGCTAATCCAATCCCAGATTGGGATCGAATCCCGATCCGGACTTAATCCACGGATTGGAAATTTCCGATCCAGAGCTCATAGATCCTGGTCCAGGTGACACGTCTGTGTCCTGCTGAGACACAGAGATGACACGCCTCCTTTCAGGACCCCACTGCAGTTTGCAGGTAGCAGCTAACAGGTTAGCACTTAGCAGCGGTGAACTTTTCCACACGTCTGGAAATATTTAACGGTCGAAACGCCGCAATGCAAGACGACAACCTGCAATGTTTGCAAAGCTGTTTTTCCAAAACAAGGAAACTTGGTTCAGCGACCTCCGACGTAATCCCAGCCGTCACCATTTTAAACTCCTGCTAGTCAAGGAGAACTGTAACCGTGTCATCAAAACAATAAAAAACACGCTCCTCCAAGCTGTCAGCAGGAGATTTAGCGACATCAAAAGTGAACCCCTCTCCGCTGTTGCCACTTTACTGGACGCTTGGTACTGGAACTCCGGTAAATAAATGCAGAAGTAGCGTATTTGATGCTATTTTAATGCTCTCCTCTCTTAAAAACAATGCCACTGTTGTAATTTCTCGGTGCTTTATTACTAAACAGACTGCTGTTGGTCAAAGTCTGACCTAAACAAAGCAACATTGGTCAAAATAAAACAGAAAATCACTTCACTTCCTCCTCTCTCCTCTTGTAGTGATGTGACGTTCATGAATGAGTCAAATCTTTTGAACAACTCTTCACTGTGAACGAGGAGAACCCAGTCCTTGTAAACAATAGTTCATTTTTTTGTATTAACTGTGACGTTTGAGGCCAGGAGGCGATATTCAATGACCCCAAGTTACTGTCTGAAACAGAACAGCTCTATTTAAAACATCAGTGAGCAGAGCAACATGAACCCATCAGTTCTATCTGGGAAGCAATGCACATGTAGCTGTCGCAATAAAGAGTGTCCCCAAACATAGTTCCACATGACATTTCTTTTTCAAAATACTGCAAAAAAATAATTTAAAAAAACCATTAAAAAGCCAGGTTTTTGAACCGCTCTTTGAGGTGAACGGCTCCTAAATGAACGGCTCCTTTCAAAAAGCCATAAATCCCATCACTAGTGTGTATGCATGCAGGCCAGGTCTGCTTGCAGCATCATTAGATACATTTGAGATATTATAGCAAATAGAGCTCTGGTATTGGAATAGTATCGTATCGGCAGATATCCAAATTCAGGGATCGGATCGGAAGTGAAAAAATGTGGATCGGTGCGTCCCTAGTGTAAAGGTTTATGAAATAACGCTGAATATGTCCTCATTTGGCTGAATAAATGGATTTAAATTGTTAGGGTTAGGTTAAGGTGTCTGCAGTAAAGCCAACAGGAAATGTATATGATGAGGACTGAAATGTCAACAACCAACAAATAGTGTTGTTCATTAAAATCAGTCAGTGCTGCTGTGCTCATAGAGTTCAAAATGTTCATGCCCTATTGTTTTCTCTTTTTTCAGAAACATCATCCCCTCTTTTGTATTAATGGACATTCAGGCGTCCACAGTGGTTACATACGTCTATCAGCTGATCGGAGATGACGTCAAGGTGGAGAGAATCGAGTACAAGAAATCCTAAAAGGTGGGAGGAGGAGGGAGAGTTGAGTAAACGAGGCGTTTCATTCCTGTCCACCAGAGGGCAGCATCTCGCTCGGTCACACCACAATGTTGATGCTGTAACAAACTGTCCTGTGTATTATAATGTTTATAAGCCGGCAGCAGCAGCATGTGTTTGTATGTAAGTCATCATTAGAGAATGAAATAACGTCACATTTTGCTATCAAAAGAAATATTCAGTGCCATTTCTCTTTTTATTTGCTTCCTGTTCTTCCCTCGTGTCCTGAACATGTGACCAACTGGCCTTTAGCTCCTGTAGTCAGTCTTCATTTATTTCCACAATAAAATATAATTTCACTCCATCTGTTCTGGTATGACTGCCATGTGTATCTAATGATGCAGGTAATCGTATGACTGGGTTTGTAGAGTTATTATTTGGAAAAATTCCATACAACATTAAATAAACACGCATCAGCTAACATAAAAAGATCAGTCTGCTTTATTATTATTATTATTATTATTATTATTATTACGTTTAAGAGAAGCTTAGCTTTTGGGTTTTTTACAAAAATCATGTCTACATTGAACTTTGAAAAAAGGAACAAGTGACAAAATTCAAATACATTTTTTGGCCATTTTCAATTGTGTTCTTTAAAACAAGTTATTTAAAAATCCTTTACTTGTAGAAACTGCCTCTGGTTTGGTGACAGTTTAAATCTTTTAGGACTGATGATGAGCTAACAGCTAGTCACACCAAAGTGTTGCTGCCATCTTTAGAAAACGGCTCCAGTCTCCTGACGTTGTTTTTGAATCATTATTTTATGAACCATTATTTTTGAATGGTTATTTAAATGAAATTCTGTGTATATTTATGAGCACAAATATCACCAGATGTATCACTTGCATCTTATTATTTCTACTAAATAATTCAAAAATGAATTTGAACATTGTTGAACTCACATGAACTACTGGGACATTTCAGATAATGGAGTCGTTTTAAGATGGCAGTAACAAGTTGCTGGTTCCAACTTCCAGCAGTTGTTAGGCTAAAATTAATATCAAAAAACAAACTTTGTTGGAATCTGCTGCTGTGTTTAACAAATTAGGTTCACACAATAAAGAATACATCCATTTACTCAGTCAGCCCTACAGGACAGAAGTATTTCTCCAAACAGGCCTTTTATGAAGCTATCCACTGCAGGTAAGATATTAACTATTTAAAACTTTTACACACAAACTTCAAAATGGCAAAAATACATTCAAATACTCAAACATTAAAACAATGAATAACCTAGGTATGTGTCCTGCCTCAAACTGTCTGACCAGGAGGGGGGGCTACTGAGCACTAAAAGCATGATAAACTATTTTTAACATAATTGGCTGGAAATCTTCACTGTTAGAAATATTTTCATCACCTCCAGTTTAGTCTCTTGAACAAAATCAAATCAGATTCTGCTGCCCTCATCGTCTGGAAATGAAAGTGCATGATATGAAGAATTTAACACTTGAGTGTGAATTTTTAAGAACACGTCGTCGTTACCAAATGGAAAACGGCTCAAACACACTTCCTTTGTCCACCAGAAAACCGTTGTGGTTGTTTTCCATGCACACAGCATCCGGGGGGTTGAGGGGATAAACGCAGGATGCTTTTTGTCTTGTTTATCCTGTTTCTCCAACCAGTAAGAACAGGATATTATAGGATTCAAAGTACTTCAGCAAAAATGCACAAGTTCTGTAAAAACTGTTGAAGTAAACACTGATAAATTCTTCTAAAACAGAAACAATGGAAATTCCAAAAGATTCAACTGATACAAGGAAGCAAAAGTCCTCAAATCTGCTGTTTAAATGCTTTGGGAGTACTGTGGGAATGAAATCCCCTCAATAGATTTATTTTTAATCAGGGAGTTTTTGTGTGATAAAATGCTGCTGCTATCTTCTTATTTTGACTTCATACCACAAAGTAACATATTCCACAAAGGAAAAGCTTTTACACTGTCCTTGGGTTCTTTCTTTTGAAAATAGCTTCTAACATCTGAAAATCTATTCCCAAATCTCCCCCTTTTGCTCCATAAAAACCAAGTTTTCTCTTGGATTGTTCTTATTCAGATTTTTATTTTTTAAATGAGGGTTCAGAAACCTGATTAAACTCCAAACATTATGAGCCTGACCTCCATACAGCTGATTAAGTCCTTGGGCTAGGACTGCAGGCAGGCCAGTACCCGTCTCCTCGTCCTGCCCAGCCAGGCAGAATATGCTCTTATTGTCTTGTTATAAAGACTTGGATGTCTCTGGTAAACATGTTCCAAAATCTGGACAAAGTAAACATGAATTTGAGAATGTAACTATTGTAAAGCCTTTAAATGCCCATGTGGTTTGATGTATAATGGTTGTGTCTGGTGGATCAGAGATCACAGTTGTCCAGATTGGACCTGCCTACTTTGTTCTTTCTACACTAAATTTTCTCCACATAACCTGAATTTTGTTTTTGCAACTGAGACGGCTCTGTTTATTTCTGTTCAGCTTTTACATGTCATGTTTCTACAAACTGAAATGACCACAGATTTTCTGATCTGTTTAATGATTCAAACGACAGAAATAAATGAAAATACCTGAACAACCTTATCTATAAACCTGATGTCAAAAATTACAGTACATCTTTATTTTCTGCCAATCAGTGCACGGCAAACCAAAAATCTCCTCAGTACTTACACTCACCAGCCACTTTAGCACCACGCTGGACCTCCTTTTACTTTCAGAACCACCTTTATTCTGGATCCAACAAGGTGTTGGAAAGGTTCCTCAGAGGTTCTGACATGACAGGAGCGAGTCGAAACATGTCAAGGTAAAAACTTACGCTAAAACATACATGTCTGAGAAAAGAACTTATAAGCATTTTTGAAGAAAAAGAAGACATAATGAACACAGTAAAGCATATCAGTTACATTTTAAATGCATGAATCTAACCATATTATAACTTCATTCAATGAAGTGTCATGATATTTGATTTCAGATCAGTTCTGTTTCTCTCTAAAGCTCCAGGTCACATCAGGTCATCTCACAGCAACAAATCCAGATCCTTCAGGTCCAGATTCAGGACAACTGATTAAAGTAAATGTAATTCAGCTGGCTTAAAATTAGATTAATGTAAAAAATGATAATTAGTCAGATTCTCTAATTATGAAGGAACCAGCGGATTGAAGCATAGATCGATGTAATCATCCCCCATTCTGAGCAGCACAGTACGAGGCGACAGTGGGGAGAAAAACCTCTGACCAGGAAGGAACCACAGCAGAACGGGGCTCAGAGTGGGCGGAGCCTGCCAGATAACTTCAATTATGACCCGCTCCAGCTCACGATACCATAGGCTCGCTGGAGTACAACATAGTACAGTCAATTATTCTGTAGCTTTCTTTATGTTCGGCCCAAAAAACTGAATTTAAGAAGTGAAACTGAATCGTACAACTGAAATTGAACGGTGAGAACTGAAACTGAAAGTATTAGAGCTGAATGTTTAATAGATCAAATCCAGTTACAAAGTAAATGAAATCACTTTCAAAACATTAAATTCAGTTTCAAGTTAGTGACAGATTATACTAATTCAGATTTTGTTTTGAAAAGCATTTATTCAAGTTGAGCAATTCAGATTCAATCTGCTCTCAAGATCTTCAGCACCCTGTGATATGAATGATTCTCAGGGAAAGGGGGGATTTGTGGCCACATACCTTAGTACAGTGGAATCTGTTCTCTGCATTTCACTGAGGAGAAGGCAGCCATTTTTAATGACACCTGGGAGGCAGTTGTTTCAGTATCTAGCCCAGGGATACTTCGACTCAAGGCTGGGGTTTGAACCCTGTTCTCCCACATGTTAAAGGACCTCTCCTCCCCTGAGCCACAGTAGATCCACTCAGCCCAATGTCTGTAAAACTGACAGAATCAAAGGCTTCCTGTGTTAGCTACGGTGGCTTTTAGGGACATCTTGAATTGGGTTGACTCCAAATCAGTTGTAGACTGACATATATATAGACGAACATATTAATTAATATTATACATATATTACATACGTATATTATAACATATAGAACATATAGAACATATATTATAGACGAACATCCATTGATTACGTGCTGAGAGTTACGCTCGCACGCACACACACACGCACACACGCACGCACGCACGCACGCACAAAAACAAGATGAAATTTTTGATGTTCTTTAAAAACCAGTTTCATTTGACAGACTTGAGTTTTTGTAGCAGTTTCAGAGAAAAAGGCGGAAAGAAACAGACATTTGGATTCAATATGACAGAAATACCTTTATTCCACCACCTGAACAATCTATCTGGCAGCAGCTTTCTGAATAAGTTCTTTTAGTATTTGTTTTGATTACCATGCATAGTGTGTTATAATCACTAGAAAGCAGGTCGTCCAGATTGACTTTGTGTATTTTTCAGTTTTTAGGTCTTTGGGTTTTAGAGGAAAGTTAGTCAGCTACAAACAACCAATAACATAACATAAACAAATCTTTGGATGAGATTAGTAATAAGATTAAGATGAAAGTTAGAAACATATCAACATCAGCAGCTTATGGTGTGATATAGAATCGTCTAATGATTGGCTCAAGGCGGGAGCATTATTAAGATTAAGACGACCAAAGAGTGACCCTTGTGGATGAGCAATATTGACTTTCCCTGGTTCATAATTACCAGAAACCAGAAACATTTCCCCAAGAAAAGAAGAATAGTTGTGAACAATACCTCTAAAATCTATACAGTGATGAAAACACTGACAAAGATCAGCTGATTCAATGAAATGAAATCACATAAAATAAATGTTATGGATGTTTGGTTGGGAAGTGAGAGTTAATAAAGAGAAATGAAACATGAAAAACACTCAAAACAAAACAACAGATAGAGAGAAAGAGAGAGATAAATAGAGAGAGGGGGCAGGTTTATATAGTTTTCACTTCAGTTAGAGGTCAGAGCTGATAAACAGGAAGACACATTCAAATATTCTCATTTATTATTAGATCATCATTCATAAAATGTAAAAACAAAATGACTCTGATTGGTCAGCTTCTTTTTAAAAGTGCGAGGACTGAGTTGTCTCGTAGGACTGACTGCGAACGAACTCTGGCGCGGAGTGAATTACGATCGATGTGTCGAACTACACGGATCAGATGGGACTGGCCAGGATGTGGAATTTGGACGGGATGAAGCCAGTGAGACAGACATTTAAGGCGGCTGTAACAAACAGGACTGCCTGCTCCAAACACATTCTGTTATCTTATCTGGTGACCCTGAAGACAATCTCCTACTCAACAGAGTGACTGAAGCGACTGCTCAGCCCCTCCTTTCGCTCTCTCACCCTAAAACTCGCCTCCCCCCCCCCTCTACTGGGAGTGAAGGTCGGTCAGCTGTGCCGTGTCCTTGCTGCTGGTGGAGATCCTGACCCCCCCACCCTCCTTGATGTGTTTTTCGGTTGTTGTGACTGTGTGTAAAATGCTACTCCCTCCCTCCATTTTGTTTACATTTTCTTCTGCTCCCATCTTTATTTTTGGCCCAAATATTGTATTGAAGTTGCCCCAATATTTCTGCCCAAGACTTTAGTTCCTTACACAAGCCAATGTCCCACTTTATCTCATCATTTACAATGTAGATCCCCTGATGGTACCCCAAATCTTGTATCTGGTACCCTCAAATCTCTGTTTTGTTTTTTATTTTCAATGTTTTCTCTGTTTTGTTTTTTTTTGTTTATATTGTCAAGCGCTTTGTGATGTATATCTGTGAAAGGCGCTATATAAATAAACTTTACTTACTTAATTACTAACTACTTTATATTACAACAAAACTTAAAGCTGTAATAATGATTTATGGACCTTCTCAGCATGATGCAACTTTCCACTCCAAACACAAAGGAAATGAAAGTAGGTTGGAGTGGAAAGTTTGTGGGAAGTCCCTGTTCTGTCGTTTAAAAGGATTCCTGGGCTGAGTCTGCAGCTCAGTGTCAGAGAGGCATCCAGCTGAAGAGATGAGGAAAAAAGTGACCAAGGTGCTGAAAAAATGCAGGGAGAGACTCGAGAACCCTGACAACACCAGACCTTTAATAGAGAACATCAACGACCTACAAGACGGTAAGTCTGTCTGTCTGTCTGTCTGTCTGTCTGTCTGTCTGTCTGTCTGTCTGTCTGTGTGTATCTATGGGGTTTGTAGAGGTTGATGACTAAAACTCTCTCAGACAGGAACCTTGTCTTAGATCTTGCTCTGTTAGTTTTGTGCTGACAGTGCAGAAACTTGTTACCTTTATGAGCCAACATGAAAACTAAGAGGTAGAACTTCTATCATTACCTGGACCTTTCAGGGTGGTGTTCTTAACATTCCCATTGACCTTAGGAAGGGAAACTTTACTCATGTGACGTTTGACCCAAACAGAGCAGAACCCACGCGTGGGTGAGGCTGAAGCAGCAGACAGGTTTTTATTAAACCAGCAAGTTCAAAGGACTAAACACAAGAGAACAATGACAAAGTGAGACTAGGGAGGTGTGCTTAAAGGGAGGGAGGGGATTAGTGACAAGTCTCAGGTGACGTGATACCAAAGGGAGAACACCTGGAGGAGGGGGAAACCCAAAACCAAGCTCCAACAGGAGTGGAACACAACAACTTAGAATAAAGTAAATGAAATCTGATGATGCAGAAACATGAACTTAGACAGGATAACAGAACCACAGAGAACAGGTCACTGACAGGTAACAACATAATGAAGTGGAGAAACCAGGGACTATAACAGGAGGGTGAGATGATTAGCAGAGAAACAAGAGCAAAGGGTGTAAATTAAACTAAACACATGATATTTAAAATGAAAAAGAAATACTGAAATGCACAATCAAACAGCAACACAAAAACATGAGAGTAAGTCCTGGAGGGGGAGTCAGTGGAGACCTGAGAGGATCCTTTTTTCATGAAGAGGTTGTGTGATGGTTATGTTCAGGCTGAATTTAAATGATTGATTAAATGAATTACTGGGTGGGAATTCCTCAACATATTCAATATTTGACCTTCATTATCGTGTTATTATTATTTCTACTTTGGTGTTGAGTTCCTCTTCATCAGCAAAGACAGACGTTACATGCTAAACCTTATCTTTACTGGAAAAAGTACAGATCATGAAATAGATTCAAACTGTATGATGTATAGAATCCACCCTACTCAGTATTTGTAATAAAATGCCATTTTCCATTTATTGGCCTTCTTAGTCATTGTTCAGCTGATTTCTCCCTTTTATTTCCAAACTCTTTTACATCCAAAATGTCCATTAGAGTGCCTCTAGCCTGCTAGCCAGTCCATTTCTGGTGACATCATCACACAGGTACGAGAGGGATGCTGTGATTGGACCAAGATTCAGGTTTCAGGAATAATTCCTACCCCTCTGACACGCCTCAGCAGTACTTCAACCTGGAATAATTTCACTACTTTGATTCAAACATTTGGTTTATTTGTTTGTGATTCTGTAGGCAATGAGAATGAAGGCTCTGTGACTCAAAACATCTCAACCACAGCTGGAGATGGAGGCTCCAGGGAGCTTTTAGACGTGCCCTCTGACAGGTTTTGCCAAGCCTCAGATTATAATTCAATACACCAGAACATTCATCAGCCAGAACACAGCAAAGAGCCCCAGAGCTTCCCAGAACCTCCAGAAGATCTGGACAATAACCTGGAGCAGCATTTGATCATCGCAACGCAAATAATGTATAATGAGCACAGAAGGTGTTGTTCTCTAAAGGAACCTAAAAGTCAGATTGACAGCTGGCATCGTCAGACGTTTGCTCACCTGACAGAGAATCTGCTCCAGAACATCGGAACCTCCAAGAGCTGCTTCATGCTGGAGAAATGGGTCGTGCACACGTATCTGAGGTGAGTGTTACAGCTGGTGTCTCCCCTGGTTGATGAAGAGGTCATTAAAACATTTAGTTTTTATGAGAACCAGCTGGTTGGAGCTGAATTGTTGTTTGAATAGGATGGAGGACATTCTTTTTTTCATTTTCCTCAAATAACGGATTAAGTTGTTTAGATTGTTTAAAAATCTCTCACTAGTAAAGTCAAAGCTAACAGGAGTTCTTGGGACTTTCCAAAACGTTTTTACCAACTGATTTTCACTTTCAAGCATCTCACATGGTGCCTTTGTTTAGCAGGCAGACTAAAACAGGATCAGTTCAACAGGAAAAACCAGCTGGTGACCTTAAACCTGGTACCTTATCTTATCTTATCCAGCTAAACTCCACGCACTACTGAAGAAATGCACTATGGCAGTCATAAACAATAAACGGCAGGAATAAACTAAAGATACGTTACTACAAAATAAACAAAGACTAACCTGGCAGCAACAATAATAAACTAAAGATCCTGACACAATGTTCATCTCAGAACATAAAGAGGATGTTTGGTGTTTCTGAATAAGGAAAAGTAAATTAAAAAGTCTGACCCACAGGTTGTTTATTGTTGTATTATTGCTAGTGAGTCACATAACAGAATGAAAGTGAAACCATGTGGTTGTGATGCTGGTGTTTGTGGGATTTTCCCAGTCAGGAGCTGTTTGGAGATCCTGAGCGCCACCTGCTGAAAGCCTGGGACGTGAAGGTGAAGCAGAAACTGGCTGAACATATGAAGGTAAGAATGGATCTGAGTCGGTGGGTCGGATCTAATCAGCACGGGCTGCTTCCTACTTCTTTTCAAATAAATATTTCATTTATTTATTAGCCAGGTTTCTTCCCACATCCCAAAACATTCATGCTAACCTGACCTTAGCTGACCTTCCTGATACAGTTCAGGGAGGACTGGAACAGCTGACATGTTTCATTTTTTGTTGGGATCCAGTTTTTTGACCATTACCTCTTATGACCACAAGGTGTCACCAGAGTCAAAGACAAATGTACCCTGATGAGGATGAGCTGAATAATTTAAATGTGTCAGTAAATTCTAGTGGATAAGTCATCAAAAGTTGTTGCCTTATGAAGAAGAAAGTTCCAGTGATAAATCTAAAGTTGATCAGACCTTCCAGCCAACATGATGGAGTAACTAAGTGGATATATTGTTTTTTCTGCAGAGGGAGGTCAGTGAGTCCCTGCATAAAATCCTCCAGACTCACAGAAGTCAAACCTGTCACGATGAAGAAAACTACATTGGTCTTAATGTGGACGTCATCCAGGTAACTGATACCATGATAAACAGAAGTGGTTTTCTTTGGCACCTTGGTTACACTTTACCTCTAACTATCTGATTTATTATTTTTCAAATAATGTTTGAACATTTTTTTCCTGAAGTGCATACATGCCAGGTCCTCTGCGGCACAAGAAACAGGTTCAGGACTTATTGATCAGGTGCAGGAAGTCTGTTTTCAAGAGCTGCTAAACCTTGTGAAAAGGTAAGAGTCTATTTTTAAAGTTTCAATAAATAATGTTAAAAATTCTAATCTTTTCTTTATTCTTTTTGTTTTTAGCTACACTGAAGAACAGACTGAGGTTCTTGGTGAAAAGGTGAAGATTTGGATGGACAGGAAGGACAACATGGAAACAATCCTCTTCTATAAAACACTGAAAACATGTAAAGAGCTCAGGTGAGTGTTACTGGTGTCCCTTCAGCTAGGAGTCCTGTTCATTAGGACATTGTTACATGACTGAATCTATCTGGTTTCAGACATTTTGTCCAGACTGAAGGAAGAGACACCAGTCCTTCTCTTCATAAGGAAACTGTGACAACACTTGAGAACATGGAGGCTCTTATTTTGAAACTCCAATTGGAAATGGTCACAGACCTCACCAAGGTATCTGTTCAAGTTCAACTCTAAATTTGGAGAGGTAAAAAAGATGTTATTTATGTTAATGCTAAGACATTTTCTGTCCTGCAGCTCCACCTTAAAGATTACTTCAAGTCAAGCGACAGGCAGCTGCAGCTGTTCACGGCTTTAAAGGCCCATTTCCCTAAACTGTCGTATGCAAAGGATGAACAAAAGGTGAGAATCATTTCTGCTGTCAAACTAAATCAGCTCTTTAATATTTTCTCCACTGATTCATTTGCATTTTATTGAATCAGACTGCAGGTGCTGTTTGAGGAACAATCACATTTTCTCTGCCCTTCCTTCTCAGATTGTGATGGAGGAGGTCTATAAGGTCATCGATCAGATTTACTTCAAACATCTCATCCGAACACGTCACAGCAAATTGAAGCGCTGGACTTCGGACGTTGGGTCTGCGGTCAGCGCAGACGAACAGGAGCTTCTCTGCACCCTCTCCTACCTGGTGAGATCAGCGTTTTGGTATCGGACGGCTGATTCATGTTCTCCTCAGAACCTCCTGACATGCTTTGTTGTTCAGGCTCCCGGTGTCCAGCGTCAGAACCTGATGCTGTTCTGCATCCCGGATGTGTTGGGCTGCAAATCCATCGACCCAATCAAGCTCATCCTCGCCAAAATGCAGGAAGAATGTGATATAGAGAGGTAAATGAGTCTTTAAATGTTATGAAAGGACACAAAGAGTTTTTTGAAGAAGGCAACTGTTCTTTCACCTCTCGTCCATAATGTTTATTTCTGATCCCGTTTTTCTGCCTGCAGTGAGGACCTGAAGCTGCTGCTGCAGTGGAAGGGTCTTTCTAAGCAGGAGGTCAGAGAGGTGCTGGAAGCCCTGCCTGGAGGTCGACCTGAAGACGGGTCTGGGTCCTGGTTCTCATGTCTGAGCTGCTGTTGCTAAAGCTGACTGTGATCATTGGCTTTTAGTGAGCTTTTAAAGTATGTTTGATTCACTCTGTTACTGACCACAGAGGTCTTCTAAAGCTGCTTGTCATTCAGTCTAACTTTACTTCTTGTTTTAATTTGTAGATCAAGTCTAATTGTTGATTGCACTACATTCTGCTTTTGGTCATCACCCCTGCTTTATTGACTTGATATAATATTTTGTCCCCTGACTGATTCAGTTCAGATTTGCACTTTGTGTTTGTCCATTTAGGTTTTATTAAAGGTTTGCTGCAGACCTGTTAGGTTTCTCCATCTACTGTAACATGTAGCGTTTATGATGTGATGTGAACAACAACACTGAAAACGCACATTTATTTTTTGTCTGAATAGTTTTGAAGGTTGAACGGTTTACAGTTGTGTGTTTATTAAGCATCATTTGAATGTAAGTTCTGACTACCTGTTTTCTTTTTGTGAACTTGTAAATATATTTATTGCATAATATTTCTATTTAGAAAAACATTTATATAAATTACCTTTAGAATTCTGACTTTTATGTGTCATAAATGTTTTACAGGTTCCTTTTATACTTGAAACTAATTTCCTTTAAATTAAACAAGAGCAAAGATAGGACCTACTGTAATTCCCATTTGCTGATTTTTTTATGAAACAGAAAACAAATTGTGCAATCTGTAAATAACGTGTTGATTTAATTTGCTGTTTAAGGGAGATTTATTGTGATTTCTTTTCTTTTATGGGGATTCAGAAAAGGCTCTTTGTTTCAGTTATGTATCAAATAAATGTTAATAAAGTAGAAGCACAAACCCTATTGACTTTAATATTATTATTATTATTATTATTAGTAGTAGTAGTAGTAGTAGTAGTAGTATTACTAATATTACTTTTACTGTTACTAATGACACAGCTACCATTATAATCTGTGAACAAACAACATTTTACAAAGCATCTCCATAACAACTGGTTTATCTCTGACATCATCTATTTTAGTCATGTAACCGGATAAAGGACTGGATCAAATAGTCGACGGAGCTGGAAGTGGATCAAAGCATCGACACTGAGTGGGAAGTCAGGACAGAGGAAAAGCAGAATATTTAAAACAAACAGGACCTTAAAGCGGCTCTCTGGATTATTTTTCTCTGTATCAAAGTTTTCTAAATGTTCTAAATGATATTTCAGGTCTAAACTATGATCTATGGGTTGAGTTCCACAACATCTGTCATTCTGATGAAGACCCTCCTTCCTCCTAGAGACCCCTTGCATTATTTCTTGCCGCAGACATTTTTCAGCCAATGAAATTCAAATGTCTGCATTCTCTCAACATGCACGCGCATCGACCAAACCTGTACCAGTAGGGGGCGCTGTCGTACAGGACGCTCCGTGTGTTTCTCTGTTTGCCACAGCTCGTTCACTGAGGACTCACGGCTCATTTCTACTAAAAACCTACCCATTCTCCAGCTAAAGATGGATTTATTTTTATTTTTAAACCTTTCACCTCACAGAATGGCAAGGCTTGACAGGATTACGCGTTTATTTTGGTCAGAAAGTTCATCCAGGGCCGAGTCAAGTTCAGCTTCAGAGTCCAGCAGCAGCTCTCTGCTAACAGAGCTAATATCAGAAGCAGCAGGGACAGAGAGGGCTCTTCAGACCCTCGTAGTGTTGTTGGAATAAGATTGTGAACTGTGAGTGATTAAACCCTACACACTGAGCTGTACAGTTCATGCCCGCAACGTATATGCGCTGTGTGCACACGCGCACACGCGACCGGACGCGCGTGTCGAGATGTTTTGAGGAGGAGCCTTTGGACGCTAGATTCAAAAACTGCTCTCTTGATGAAATCCTCCGGAGTGCTGCTTTAAAAGAAGTAAACCTGTATTTACTTGTTACTGGCGTGACTAGTTCTAGTATCTGTTTGACAGTAAAACCAAGAGGATGTTGTTGACTTGTTGTATAGAGGACAATACACAATGGTACCTGATGTGTAATGTTTAGAAGAAGTTATTTCGTGACAACACTGTAAATTGTTTTCCCAAATTTGACAAGGTAACTGGCTGGGACTTGAACCTCAGCCTCCCTGAGAGTCGAGTTCTTTGCCCACTGAGCTACGAGGACAAATAGGTATACCCAGCCAGCCCCAAATAACCAAGGTAGGGCCAAGACTAATATTAGAGGCGGCAGTTGCTTTGGACCCAGTAACTTTAATAACCCCATCAGGCCACCTACCAGCAGTGCCTTTGTGAGCGACGTACTGTTGACCCTGAGCTAGACACTAAACAGCTAAAGACCAACTTTAAGACAGCATTACAATTCATCGTTCAACTGTAGAAAAGTGACTGGTATGAGGACTAGATATGAGCATAAACCCTGAAGGAAATGGTCAACTTCTATAGGAATAAAAGTTCATCTGTCCTCCTCAGATGCTTCTAAGGCTTCTGATGGAGTGAACCACAGGAAACCTTTTGTTAAATTAAAGCAACGTGGAGTTCCTGCTTTCTTCTCTTACTGGTACGCTCATCACAAGATGCAGTTCAATGGAGGAGCAGCTTCTCTGCCTCCTTTGGTGATAACAGTGCTGTTAGACAGGCAGGACTTCTGTTTAAGGTCATTTGTATGTTGATGATCTGTGCATGCAGCGAAGAGCCTCTGCTGGGTAAAACACTGATCAACCATCTGATGTCTGCAGATGACCTGCAGAAGCTGCGTGTTTCATACAATGATGCACTGAGAATCCTCCTTAAAATACCCAGAGGGGGGAGAGCCATTCTGATGTTTGTAACTGCAGACGTTTGAACTTTTAAAGCTCTTTTAAGAAAGTTCCTGTTCACTTTTAGAGAAGGTCTGGATGGTTCAGCTAACGGTCTCATTTCAGCATCACATGTTGGATGAAATGAGAAGAGTCAGTAATGGGTCAAAGGTCAGCTGCTGTGCTACAGTTAGCATCATCCACATGAACGATCAAATCTACAATCATTAAAACTTTCTCAAACTTAATAATAGAAGATAAGAACTCAGTAAAATCAGTGAGAAAAGCAGCAGCAGGACCAGGAGGGCAGCAGATTAAAACACAATCAAAATGTTTGAAAAACTGAGCTTGAGCACCTGTGACTCAAAGGAGACAAAAGTCTGACCCTCCCCTGACCTGAGGCCATGTTGGTTCCAGTTTGGTTTACACTGATTTCATCTTCATAACAGGATTTTATCAACTAACAATTATAAAATAGTCTGTTGTTGCCTCCTCCCTGAACCGTCACCTTATCGTGGTGGAGGAGTTTGAGTGCCCTAACGATCCTAGGAGCTATGTTGTCTGGGGCACTTGTGCCCCTGGTAGGGTCACCCATGGCAAATTGGTCCTAGGGGAGGGGTGAGACAAAGAACGGTTCAGAAGACCCTTCATGGAGACACAACCAAAGAGTCTGAGTACCCGGCCCGGAGGGTTACCGGGGTCTCACCCTGGAGCCAGGCCTGGGGTTGGGGCCCGTGGACGAGCGCCTGGTGGCCGGGCTTTCGCCCATGGGGCCCGGCCGGGCCCAGCCCGAACCGGAGACATGGGCTCATCCAACTGTGGGCCCACCACCTGCAGGAGGAGAGTGAAGGGTCCGGTGCATTGTGGATCGGGTGGCAGACCGAGGCGGGAGCTTTGGCGATCCGATCCCCGGACGGGAAAACTGGCTATCGGGACATGGAACGTCACCTCTCTGGCGGGGAAGGAGCTGGAGCTTGTGGAAGAGGCTGAGCGATACCGGCTAGATATAGTTGGGCTCACCTCGACACATAGCGTTGGCTCTGGAACCCGAGTCCTGGAGAGGGGTTGGACACTTTTCTTTGCTGGAGTTGATCCGGGTGAGAGGCGGAGGGCTGGGGTGGGCTTTCTGTTAGCCCCAAGACTCTCTGCCTGTATGTTGGGGTTTACCCCGGGGGACGAAAGGGCAGCTTCCCTGCGCCTTCGGGTTGGGGAACGGGTCCTGTCTGTTGTTTGTGCTTATGCACCAAATAGCAGTTCAGAGTACCCACCCTTTTTGGAGTCTCTGGGACGAGTGCTGGATAGCGCTCCTACTGGGGACTCCATAGTCCTGCTGGGGGACTTCAACGCTCACGTGGGCAATGACAGCGTGACCTGGAGGGGCGTGATTGGGAGGAACGGCCCGCCCAATCTGAACCCGAGTGGTGTTCTGTTATTGGACTTCTGTGCAAGTCGCAGTTTGGCCATAACGAACACCATGTTCGAACATAAGGATGCCCATCAGTACACCTGGTACCAGGGCAGCCTAGGTTACAGGTCAATGATTGACTTTATAGTTGTATCATCTGACCTGAGACCGTATGTTTTGGACACTCGGGTGAAGAGAGGAGCGGAGCTGTCAACTGATCACCACCTGGTGGTGAGCTGGATCAGATGGCAGGGGAAGATGCTACGCAGACCTGGTAGACCCAAACGTATAGTGAGGGTCTGCTGGGAACGCCTGGCAGAAGAGCCTGTCAAGATGGTCTTCAACTCCCACCTCCGGCAGAGCTTCGACCGCGTCCCGAGAGCAGTGGGGGACATTGAGTCCGAATGGGCCTTGTTCTGCTCTGCGATTGTTGAGGCGGCTGTTGCTAGCTGTGGTCGCAAGGTAGCCGGTGCCAGTCATGGCGGTAACCCCCGTACCCGCTGGTGGACACCAGAGGTTAGGGGAGCCGTCAGGCTGAAGAAGGAGGCCTACAGGGCGTGGCTGGTCTGTGGGTCTCCAGAGGCAGCAGACAGGTACCGGAGGGCCAAGCGAAGTGCAGCAGTGGCAGTTGCCGAGGCAAAATCTCGGGCGTGGGAGGAGTTTGGCGAGGCCATGGAAAAAGACTATCGGTCGGCTCCAAAGAGGTTCTGGCAAACCATCCGGCGCCTCAGGGGAGGAAGGCAGCAACTCGCTCACACTGTTTACAGTGGGGACGGGGAGCTGCTGACGTCAACTGGGGCTATAGTCGGACGGTGGAAGGAATACTTTGAGGAGCTCCTCAATCCCACCGACGCGCATTCCGAGGAGGAACCAGAGCTGGGAGACCTGGGGACGGACTGTCCAATCTCTGGGGCAGAAGTCTCTGAGGTAATCAAACAACTACGCAGCGGCGGAGCCCCAGGGGTGGATGAGATCCGACCTGGGTATCTCAAGGCGATGGATGTTGTAGGACTGTTGTGGCTGACACGTCTCTGCAACATTGCGTGGTCATCGGGGGCAGT
>SSNR01000068.1:1089057-1121765 GCA_006937965.1 Callopanchax toddi | reverse complement strand
AAGCTTCTTGTTTAGAACCATTTGATGACATTATTTAATACTTTCTTTCCTGTTGCTCTGGTTATAATTTAATACTTTAGAATATTATTTCTTCTTAGTATTTCTTATGATCATTGTGAACCTATTTGATATTTGTTTCCTGCTCTGTGGTTCATTGTATATGCATCTTTTTACCTGCATTTTGTTCATCTTTTGTGATCCATGGTTGATGTGGTTGCTTTGACCTCTTACTGAATTTTAATTGGGTATTTTATTATATAATATAGTGAAGATCCTTCTAACTTCATCACAGACTTCCTTTATGTTCATGTGTATAATATTACAGCTTTGTGCCATTAGATCATTCATAATGGTGTTTTAACAGAATGATTGGACTTCATTGTTTTTATGAATTATTAATATGATCACTAGTGTCACTGATTCATATTACACTTGTTGTTTTGAAGATTTAGTTTATTCAGATATTGTCCATCAGGGCGGCGCCACTGAGAGTTATTCAGCAGGGTCTGATGATTTGGGGGTATAAATTAATCCTCTATGCTGTTAGTAAGTTCATCTATTATCATGTATTAATTTGACTTAAACAGACCAATACTGAAGTCACCACAGATATCAATGGTTTTCGATGTTGTTTTGGAGAATATTTCCTCCCTCGAACCTTCAAAGATTTCTACACTTGGTGACCTGTAGACACAGTTAATGATCCTGTTTTTATTATTTGTCCTTTATTGCCGGTGTAGGCCAATGAGACGGCAGCTGTTTTGGAGCTGTCCAGNCAGGGCCTACAGGGCGTGGCTGGTCTGTGGGTCTCCAGAGGCAGCAGACAGGTACCGGAGGGCCAAGCGAAGTGCAGCAGTGGCAGTTGCCGAGGCAAAATCTCGGGCGTGGGAGGAGTTTGGCGAGGCCATGGAAAAAGACTATCGGTCGGCTCCAAAGAGGTTCTGGCAAACCATCCGGCGCCTCAGGGGAGGAAGGCAGCAACTCGCTCACACTGTTTACAGTGGGGACGGGGAGCTGCTGACGTCAACTGGGGCTATAGTCGGACGGTGGAAGGAATACTTTGAGGAGCTCCTCAATCCCACCGACGCGCATTCCGAGGAGGAACCAGAGCTGGGAGACCTGGGGACGGACTGTCCAATCTCTGGGGCAGAAGTCGCTGAGGTAGTCAAACAACTACGCAGCGGCGGAGCCCCAGGGGTGGATGAGATCCGACCTGGGTATCTCAAGGCAATGGATGTTGTAGGTCTGTCGTGGCTGACACGTCTCTGCAACATTGCGTGGTCATCGGGGGCAGTTCCTATGGAGTGGCAAACCGGGGTGGTGGTTCCCATTTTTAAGAAGGGGGACCAGAGGGTGTGTTCCAACTATAGGGGGATCACACTCCTCAGCCTCCCTGGAAAGGTCTACTCCAGGGTACTGGAGAAGAGGTTCCGGTCGATAGTTGAACCTCAGATCGAAGAGGAGCAATGTGGTTTTCGTCCTGGTCGTGGAACTGTGGACCAGCTCTTTACCCTCGCTAGGGTGATGGAGGGGTCATGGGAGTTTGCCCAACCAATCCACATGTGTTTTGTGGATTTGGAGAAGGCTTATGACCGTGTCCCCAGGGGCACCCTGTGGGGGGCGCTCCAGGAGTACGGGGTGGATGGTCTTTTGTTAAGGGCCATTCAGTCCCTGTACCAGAGGAGTGTGAGTCTGGTCCGCATAGCCGGCAGTAAGTCGGACCTGTTCCCAGTGAGGGTTGGACTCCGCCAGGGCTGCCCTTTGTCACCGGTCCTGTTCATAACCTTTATGGACAGGATTTCTAGGCGCAGCCGTGGTGTGGAGGGGGTTGGGTTTGGTGACAGGAGAATCGCGTCTCTGCTTTTTGCGGATGATGTGGTCCTCCTAGCTTCATCGAGCTCTGACCTTCAGCTCTTGCTGGGAAGGTTCGCAGCCGAGTGTGAAGCGGCTGGGATGAGGATCAGCACCTCCAAATCTGAGGCCATGGTTCTCGACCGGAAAAAGGTGGATTGCCAACTCCGGGTCGGGAGAGAGGTCCTGCCTCAAGTGGAGGAGTTCAAGTATCTCGGGGTCTTGTTCACGAGTGAGGGAAGGAGGGAGCGGGAGATCGACAGGCGGATTGGGGCAGCGTCTGCAGTGATGCGGACGCTGAACCGGTCTGTTGTGGTAAAGAGAGAGCTGAGCCAGAAAGCAAGGCTCTCGATTTACCGGTCGGTCTACGTCCCAATCCTCACCTATGGTCATGAGCTTTGGGTAGTGACCGAAAGAACGAGATCGCGGATACAAGCGGCTGAAATGAGTTTCCTCCGCAGGGTGGCCGGGCTCAGCCTTAGGGATAGGGTAAGAAGCTCGGACATCCGGGAGAGACTCGGAGTAGAGTCGCTGCTCCTCCATATCGAAAGGAGCCAGTTGAGGTGGTTCGGGCATCTGGTAAGGATGCCTCCTGGACGCCTCCCTCGGGAGGTGTTCTGGGCATGTCCTGCCGGCAGGAGGCCCCCAGGTCGACCCAGGACAAGCTGGAGGAAATACATCTTCAGTTTGGCCTGGGAACGCCTGGGCATCCCAGCTGAGGAGCTGGTGGACTTGGCCGGGGAGAAGGTGGCCTGGGCTGCCCGACTTAGAATGCTGCCCCCGCGACCCGGACCCGGATAAGCGGAGGAAGGCGAGGCGAGGCGAGGCGAGGCGAGTCTGTTGTTGCCAATAACTGAATAAAGCTCCAATAACAACTTTTGTTCTTATAACATGTCTGTGGTCCTAACTCAGGTTTTAGTTGTTATTTGATTTAATTACTGAATTTTTAAAACCTTTGTCTGGAATGACAGCTTCAGTAAGGATCTGACCACCAAGTCCTTCGTCTGTGACTTTCACCCAGTCCACCTCCTGCTGCAAGACCTCCTACAGGTGGTGGACTAGTCTCCAGGTAGAAGGACCTGATGGCAAAGGCCCAGCCACCAGCTGCTTGTTAATGACCCTCTACCCCAGACCTGGCTCCAGTCAGGTCCTGGTCTGGATGAGTTTTCTTCTTTTTACCTTCATGAGGTCATCAGAGTTCTGATCTGGTCCACCTTACCATGACTAAACTGCACCAGACAAGAGTTTAGCTCCTTGGGACACTAACAGCATCCATTCAACAGGGTGTTAGAGGTTTCTATCTCCCAGCTGACTGGGGAACAGCTTCAAGTCCCTCTGGATGAGCTGGAGGAGGAGAAGAGAAACCAACCTGAACAGTGCAGCTCCTCCCTGAAACACTAGAGGGCCTCAGAGAGTTGCTGAGTTTAGTCTGTAGATGAAAACTGAACTTAGTCCTGTGTCTGTGAATCAGAGGGACTGAGGACACTCTCCTCTCCCTGAAGAGAAACCTCAACATTTATATCAGTGACTGACTGGTAAAATACAACTATTTCTCAAACATTTGTTACTTTAGGTTTGTACCTGAAGTCACGTGAAAACAGACAGATGGAACACAGGTTGATCATATTGTAACAGGAGATGATAATAAATGTCTGCACGTGTTCTCAAAAGAATCTGTAGAAAATGTGAATTTTGCTCCTATCTCAGCTTCATAAGACAGGCCTCTAATCTGTGAAGGGCTGTTTATTCACAGACTCATGCAATGAAATGACTTCAGCTATTTCTTTATTTTTAGGAACAGATTAGAAATAATAAATAACAAATGTATGCCGGTGGTTCTGAGAGTCCAGTGGTTACTCTTTTAACAAAAGGCACTGAACTCGACCAGACATGACACCAACACTAAGCAGCTCCACTCATTTGATCTTTGATTCTCTTTAGTTGGTCGAGTTATGGGTTGATAACTTTAAACAAGAGAAGAATATAGAATATAGAATTAGACCCAACAGCGCCACATTTTTAGTGAATTGGTCGGGATTTTTAACAGCAACATTTTCAGTCAGATGTAAATGTTTTGCTTCATTCCCTGCTCTAGTGGTGAGATGTGGGTTTTTGCACATCTGAAAACTGACTTGCAAAAATGCATCCCACTCAAAGAGATTTTCACCATCCGCCACTGTTACAGAGCGAACCATGAGCTGCACTCACTGGACCGGACGAATACTAAAAACATTCCACTTTTTTCCACGTGCGTCCGTTGTCTTCACTGACAAGCCGGCCTGCCAATCACTTTGATCGGTTTTGACCTGGAGAAGTGTAACCAGGAAAACATGAAGTGGACTTCAGTGATCTGTGTATTTTCTAATGAATCAAGTGGAATGGATTGCTTTGAGAACAACCGAAAGAGCACAAGACTCGCTTTGTGTTAAAGGGTTAAGGTTACAATGCGAGACAGTCTCTCAATTTGCGGGATGTGTGAAAATGAAGGTAAGTGCAGGACATTCCAGCACAAAACGGGACATCTGGTCACCCTAGGTGTTATGGCCCCCTCTGTTTTGAGAGGGCCTTGTTGCTTTCAGCTCTAGACTGCATGTGAGGACCTGCCCTCCTGCAGGCTCTCCAGTCTGAAGGGTGGATTGATCCCTCCTCCAATCTGCTTGCAGCTCTACACCATGATGTCATCTGCTCAAGCCCTCATGCAGCTGTCAGAGCTAGTGATTGGCTCCCTACAGTTTAGAAGGACTTCCTGCTTGGCCTGCAGTTGGGGAGCAGCTTCAGGTGTCAGTGCTGCATTTGTGTAATCTTGAGTTTACTTTGTGTGGTTTTGTTTGGTTCTGTCAGTTCAGTACAGTTTAGACCTTTAAGCTCCTCCTTTTGTTTCATAGTAGTTTAGCTTGTTATTTATCCTATCCTCAGTTTTAATGAGAACTTGTCCTCCATTTTGGGAGTGCTTTAAGTTTTGTGTGGTGCTTGCTTTTGTTCTTTTTACTTATTAAATTTTTCACTCTTTAACATCTGACCACTGGTTTTCTGTAAGTCTCCCAGCCCAGCCAGGACGTAACAGGTATAAAAACTTGGACTTGCCGTGTTCTCTTTCCACCTCTACGCTCCGTGTGCTGTGTGAGAGGTCGTCGGCTCCCGTTGACCTCCGGCTGGAGCTGCTGCTGTCATCCATTTGCAGTTTTGAAAGCGTTCAATAGGAGCAAATTACCTTCAAGGTCAGAAAGCCTTGAACTACTAATCTACAGAGGATTCTTGAAGAGTGTGTAACATCTGAGGGATGAAAAGTGACTTCACCCTGAAAAACCTTGTCATTTAAGAAAGGAGGAATTCAATTAAATCTATCACCCAAATAAAGGCTTTTTCCTTCTATAAAACTGAAAACAGTCTTCTTTGTGCCACTCATTGTGTTTTATTTCCAGAGAAATGTAAGTCCAGAGCACATCAAACCTTATGAGAGTCCGTTTTTGATGTAATCCCTACTGCATGGTGGATGTGATTGAACTGAGAGAGGAGAAAAGTAGAAATTGGTCAAACACCCAAACTGTGACCCCACATCCCTGATGAGTTATAGATGAGGAGATGTGGATGTGAGCAGGAGCAAAGCAGAGAATGAGGAAGTTTAAACCATTGCTTCTGTTGCTCATAATGGGCAACGAGAGATCTCTCCACCATAAAATGGACCAGCATGAGACGCTGACGAGGACCCAGCCCACTGAGACATGGCTGCAGGATCACATCCCAACTCCACGTCTCTCTGTCCAGCATTCAGACGACACGATCAGAGATTTAAAGAGGAGCAGAAAAGGCAAAGGAGAGTGTCCTCAGTCAGACTTCTTCAGGTCCGCTGCAGTACAGGCTGCTACAGAAGATCCTCCCTGCCTTTTTGAACAGCCTACAATGACTTTTTGAAACATACAACATACCTCTGGAATAAATACAATATTTTTACTTGATTTTGTCTTAAAGCAGCATCTTTCTGGGAATGAAAATGAAAGATTTGTCTTTTCAAATGGAGAAAATAAACGTTCCGTTTTATAAACTAAAAAATGTTCCATCAGTTTGACTCAACACAGCTTATAGGGTCTCGTTTAATTTAATCGTTATAACTAAGATTTTCAACATTTTCAAAACAACTAATTACTTGAATTTGATTCTATTGATGCAACGATTGAAAAAGGATGAGGCTCAATTTCATCCAATAGTTTGATCTGTGGACATGAATCTGTGATCGTCACATGTAGAGTCATTTTAAAGGACTAGCCTGATTTTCATGTTCCTTATTGAAAGTCTTTAGGTCAGTTGGACATCCATGGAGTTTCCCTCTCTATCTGACTCACCGCCTGCAGCTCTGATTCAAATCTGTCATCCATCACTCCATGCAGCCTCTAGCTGTGCCCCCCCCCCCCCCCCGAGCACTTCCTCCTCCACCCGCTGGCTGTCAGGAAAAAGGCCAACACCGATGATAACTTGTTGCGACACCTTTTTGCAGACTCACATCCTTCCTCAGCTTTTAGGAAAGGCCATTAGCTGCTGGTCATTCAGGATAAACAAACTGGAAACTCCTCGGCTCAGTGAGGGCAGCTGAAATTCCCACTTGGTGAATCAATGATTTCCCAGAATTGTTCCAACAGTTTTGGCTGCTTGTATCTTTAATGAGTAAAGCAGGAGGAGAACTAGACCATTAGAGAGTTTATTAATCAGATGAAGTCCTTTTAGCAGTCGGAGAACTTGGCTTCGAGGAAACTCCGGATCATTTTATTGGTTGTGTGACCTTTTAGCTTAAAGGAGTTTCTCCACTGCTGTGAAGTCCTGGATGACCTCCACATGCTGGATCTAAGTGGATTTAGGTTTCTCCCTCTCAAAACAAACTAAAAATATGAATACATTTGTAGATCAGATTATTCTGATCAGATTCTGTGAGCCTCATGAAGCGCTGACTCAGTTTTTGAACCAGTGAATGAGTGGAGGTCACGAGGAGTAAAGTTTCAGATTTTTAGTTTTTAACACATTTATTGAATGTTCAAACAACATGAAACCATTCATCTCCTTCTATATAAAAATACATACATTGTATAAAATAAAACATTCATTTGATATGAAAATAAACATCAGAAAGTTACAGTTCTTATAAAAATATAAAGCAAACCCTTTTAAAAAAATGAAATGCACAAGTTCCCAAGACTACAGTGAAATGAAGGTCATACAGCAAAAGTTCACTCAGCTTATACAGAAGTATCTCCACAGCAGTAGTAACACATGAACCATGTTTGGTACAGTTTCTTCTCCACAGTAACAAGCATTCATTTACATATATAAACAGATGAACCCAAAACTCAGGGGTTTTCATGGAATCCATAGTCTAACCTGAATCTTAGCCCAGATTTGAACTGACACATTTGCTGCTCTGACCTAAACTTTGGAGAAAAACCGCCGAGTGTCGTCACCAGCACTGGTTTCCTTCAAGATGTCTAAAAGAGTTGTTGTGATTTTTTTCCTGTCGGTTTTAGAGATGTTCACTTTGAGTTTGAGAAGAGCTGAAACGTGTTTTTCACTGTGGAGGGGAAAAAGAAGACATCAGGCTTGTGATCAAATATCTGAATAAGTTCACCGTCAGCTCCCTAGGGTGAAGTTATAATGGAGGTTAGATAAGTTAACAATAACATGAACTCACTCATCATCACCTAAAGGAATATCTCAGTCATTTTGAATCAGGATTCTTTGTTAAAGTTAATAATATACATCTTATTCATTGTAGCAAACTTTCCTGAATGGCCTCAGTTTGGAGAAAAAGAGTTGCTACAGGACTAATAAGCTAACGGCTAGTCCAAACCAGCTCCTCCAGTGGGACCCCAAGATGTTCCGTCCAGCCTGGAGATATAATCCCTCCAGCTCGTCCTGGGTGGACCATGGGGCCTCCTGCTTGAAGCCCCTCCTGAGGGAGGTGTCCAGGAGACGTCCTGACTAGATAAACCAGCTGGTTCCTCTTGATGTGGAGGAGCAGCAGTTCTAATCTGAATCCCTCCCAGATGTCCGAGCTCCTCATCCTATCCCTAAGGCTGAGCCCAGCCACCCTGCAGAGGAAACTCATTTCGGCTGCTTGTATCCATAATCTTATTCTTTTGGTCATTACCTAAAGCTCATCATGACCATAGCAGAGGATTCAGACGTAGATCGACTGGTAAATGGAGAGCCTTGCTTTCTGGCTCAGCTCCCTCTTCACCACAGCAGACTGGTTCAGCGTCCACCACTGCAGACACTGTCGATCTCCCACTACCTCTTTCCTTCACTCTTAAACAAAACCCTGAGATACTTAAACTCATCCACTTGAAGCAGGACCTCTCTCCCGACCTGGAGTAGCCAAGCCACCCTTTTCTGGTCGAGAACCATGGCCTCAGACTTGGAGGTGCTGATCCTCATCCCGCAGCCGCTTCACACTCGGCTGCGAACCTCCCCAGCAAGAGCTGAAGGTCAGAGCCTGATGAGGCTAGGAGGACCACATCATCTGCAAAAAGCAGAGATTAGATCTTCCTGTCACCAAACTCCACCCCCTCCACACCACGGCTGCTCCTAGAAATCCTGTCCATAAAGGTTATGAACAGGACCGGTGACAAAGGGCAGCCCTGGAGGAGTCCAACCCTCACTGGGAACAGGTCCGACTTACTGCCGGCTATGAGGACCAGACTCACACTCCTCTGGTACAGGGACTGAATGGCCCTTAACAAAAGACCATCCACCCCGTACTCCTGGAGCGCCCCCCACAGGGTGTTCCTGGGGACACGGTCATAAGCCTTCTCCAAATCCACAAAACACATGTGGATTGGTTGGGCAAACTCCCATGACCCCTCCATCACCCTAGCGAGGGTAAAGAGCTGGTCCACAGTTCCACGACCAGGACGAAAACCACATTGCTCCTCTTCAATCTGAGGTTCAACCATCGACCGGACCCTCCTCTCCAGGACCCTGGAGTAGACCTTCCCAGGGAGGCTGAGGAGTGTGATCCCCCTATAGTTGGAACACACCCTCTGGTCCCCCTTCTTAACAATAGGAACCACCACCCCGGTCTGCCACTCCACAGGAACTGCCCCCGATGACCACGCAATGTTGCAGAGACGTGTCAGCCATGACAGTCCTACAACATCCATAGCCTTGAGATACCCAGGTCAGATCTCATCCACCCCCGGGGCTCCGCCGCTGTGTAGTTGTTTGATTACCTCAGAGACTTCTGCCCCAGAGATTGGACAGTCCGTCCCCAGGTCTCCCAGCTCTGGTTCCTCATGTGTGTCGGTGGGATTGAAGAGTTCCTAAAAGTATTCCTTCCACCGTCTGACTATAGGTCCCTGTTGACGTCAGCAGCTCCCCGTCTCCAGTGTGAACAGAGAGCGAGTTGCTGCCTTCCTCTCCTGAGGCGCCGGATGGTTTGCCAGAACCTTTTTAGAGGTTAGCTCATCAGTCTTTAAAGATGTCATCTATTTCTCCAAACAGAGGCTGTTCAGGAAGCTATCTACTGGTATTTATAATCTTTACACAGAAACACACATCAACATGGCTGAACAAGATTCAAACATTTAATTTCTAACATCTCTGTGTGAATACAAACCCTACAGGGTCCAATAGAGTTCACAGGAGCATCCTGTCTGCTGATTCATCCTGTTTCAACTCAGCTCAATTTATTTATTCACTACTTCCAAAACACAAGTGTACCCTAAGTGTCTAACAAGCACAGCAGGTATAAAGGTTCTAGTGAAAACAACCATCGCGTTGGGAAAAGATGTTTTTATTTCTAAGATGATTCTGCTAAAATAAACCTGTTCTACTGAAGTAAGCCTTTTTTTAACTTTCTTTTTTATTCATGGAAAATTGTGTTGTGTATTTCACTCAAAGATGTTCTAAATGTAGACCAGAACCAGATATCCTGATAAAGATGGCCCTGCCTCATGAGACAGCTGGACACATTCCAGATGTTTGGCTCACTTCCCTTTGCTCCTCCTCCTCCTCATCTCTCTGTAAAAACTGCTCATTTATTTCCCATTTAGTTTTACGTAAACAACTCTCGTCATCATCATCAAAAAGAGACCAAACATTAAATGCTTTAGATGAAACTCTGGTGGTGTTGGAGCTGTTACCTGAGATCAGGATGAGCAGATCCCAGAGAAGCGATTAGAATCTGAAGAGCCGGGACATCCTGGAGCCTTAAGACTTCAGCTATCTTGATCAGGATTTCCTTTAACCAGTCCTCCTTGGATCCCTGACAACACAACACATGTTTGTGATGCTTTTTCACTTTGTAACTTGCAGCCAGTTTCAAGACATTGAATATCTATGGTCAATTCTAACCTCAACAGGACTTAGCAGAAATAAAAATGTCTGTAACTCAGTCAATATTATCAATATTGATCTAAAGTAGGTGTCATTCTTGACGCATACATCATGTGCTACTGTAACCCAGCTTATAGAAGTGATTAAAATAGATCTATTTGAAATATGATAAAAGAGAAGAAAATGTGCACAGTTTTATATCAAACAACAAAACTAACGTTGCAAATAGAACAAGCAAAATGGTTGTATGCCTTTAAACTGTTAAGTTTCCTTTTGCTCATGTGACTGGTAACAACCAATCAGATTGTTTTCTGTATTTTTTTCTTGCTGCTCTGCTCAGAGGGAACAGCATGTAAAAATAAAGCTGCTGAGAGGAAGAAAAGCTGTCCCAAACCAAAGGTAAGATTTACATGGCTGAGTTTATGTTGCCGTTCTAAAGTGGAATTATTGGAGAAACATAAACATTTATTTTTTGTGCATTTTATCCTCTAATCATGATGATTTATTACTTTATGTGTGCACCTTTTTCTTTTTTATTTGTGCATTCATGTTCTAGTACCGTAATAAAGTCAACGTTTTTATGAAAGGAAGTGTAAAACAAAGGTAAAAATTCAGGGTCTCTGAGTTCTCAGGATCCATGCTGCTTGTTGCTATGGGAACGTTAGAATTCTGTTTATAGTTGGATCAGCTGGTCAATTATTCACTAACACAAATAGAGGATCAGCTGCAGTAACAAGCAGTCTGACTCCAGAGAAACCGTAAGAGTTTGATTGTAGAACTAACAACCTGGTCTGTTTTCTCCATTCTCACAGTTTTCTTCTATTCGAACCCCTTTTGTAATTTAGCCTTTGGCTGTGTTGTTTAGTTCACTTTAAGTTTTACTGAAACCATATATCAGAGTGTGTTTTCCTCTCTCCGTTTTGGGGATTTTACTCTCAATTATTGACCTGAATTCTTGTTTAGTATTAACCAGGTCTCACCATGTTGCTGAACAGCTGGTTTAAAGCCTCTGCGTGCTGTGTGACGGTGGTGTAAGCCCTCAGCTGCTGCTCCTGGTCCTTCAGCTTGACTCCTCCTCTCAGGAGCCTCTTGACATACTCCGCTGCCACGTCCTGGTGAAACTCACCAACCAGCTCCTGAAAAACATTCAGCAACAACCAGAAAAGATTTGATTCCCTTGTTTTAAATCAGACTTGTATAAAATGTGTGTTTGAGGCTCGTGTACTTTACCTGGCGACTGGAAGGAGACACATCCTGAAGGTTCTGGAGCTCTTTCTCTAAGCTGCTCAGGAGGTTCTCAAACTCATTCTTCTTCAGCCAGTTACTGGTTCCCAGCTTCTGGTACTGGGGCTGTTAGAGATCAGTCAAAGGCCTTTTAAAGATTTTCATCAGCAGAGCTCACACACTTTTATTAGAGAGCAGCAAACTGATCTGGATTAGCAGAAATTATAGATTTAATTTTAAAGAAGGCACTAAATGATTTTGTTAATCGTGTTGAGTTAAATAAAGAGCATTAAGACACACTGACTGTGATTTAATGTGATGTTTGATCCTCACACTTACCTTGAGGGCTTTGTGAATGCGCTTGAGAAAATACGCATGAGCAGATTCTTTCATCTTCATCACAATTTCCAGACACTCTTCTTGGACTAACTTTGGAAACAGATGTGTTTTGTTTTGAAGGACGTCCCTGCAGACGGGCATCATAAACACTTAAAGCCTTGTTCTCCTGCTGTGAAGTCACAGTACCTGAGTCTGATCTGCTCTGAAACCCACCTGAACTGCTCCAGGCAGCTGAAGCTAGCTTTAACGTGGTCTGGGCAGCTCTGCTTGCTCTCCTGCATGTCTCTTTGTAGAAGTTGGTACCTACAGGAGTTAGTAAAAAGTCAAAATAGTTTAATTAAAAATAGAAGGATGAAAGCTCCTTTAAACTATTGATTAGAGCAACATGTTTAGCTTACCTGTGCAATACATATACAAGACTGTCCGTTACGTCCTGGGCATTTTGATGCTTTCCTGTAATGGTTTCTGTTGCTGTCACCATCCCATTGATCAACTGAAGGCAGAAGGAAGACAGATCCATGTCAGTAAGAACCGATCCCACCGGTCTATCTGTCTGTCGTTGTTAGTATTAAGAGCAGAAGGTGTTTAATAAAAGCCTTATACTTTGCATTGTACTTAACCTTTGTTTGACCCTTTGCCTCCTTTGACTTGTTTGACTTCAGTAAGTGAAACAGTCTGATGTTTAATGTGCTGAAAACTCCAGGCTAATAATTAATGAAAAGCTGTAAATAAAGATGAGGCTCACCTAAAATAACTTTCCAAGTTGTTCTTTGTCCAGAAAATGATTTGCAACAAAACCAGTAATGCTGCTGAACTATGAGTTTCTATCAAACTTTAATCCAGCTGCTGTTTCGGTGTGGTACCTGAATGCAGTCGTAGGCCAGAGGACTGGTGTAGCAGCCGTCGTCCTTCCTTGGCTTCTGTCCTAGGAGCCATTTCTGCTCTTCTTCCTCCACAACTCGACACATGAAGGTCGACAGCTCTTTCTGAACACACAGCAACACAATGTTCTCTTTAACATTGTAAAGCTCAAACACCACTCATGTGTTTCTAAGGCTTTATGGTGCACAGGAAGTGAATTAAACCTTCCTAAAAGCTCCTAATGCTGATATCCTGTCATCCTCTCAGTTTTCAAACTAAATGAACACATTCTGGCAGTTAGTTTTATGGTGAAGTGAAAATAAAAACAATCTGATGATCAGCTCTAAAAGTCTCAGCTTGTTCTCACTGAACGTGTCCAGTCAGAAAGCTTCCTCCTGCTGTTATCTGCTCACACGCTCCTGCAGTCTGTCTGTAGCTAAGAGCTAACAACCTTTATGTGTTTGCATTAGACAGTAAAGAATTCCTATTCTTGTTCTCATAGGAAAGACCAGACTACCCTTTAGTTGTCTCTAATGAAATGATGGTAAATGTGTTTGTGGAAAAGGAAAGTGAAAGTAGCAGCAGGCTGATTGGAGTTACCTTTTGCATGACCATGTAATGATTCTCCATTAAATCCAGCAGACCTTTAGGCAGCAGATTACCCAGAGCTGCAGCATCGATCTCAGCGGCCAGTTCTGGGTTCTCAAAGATTCTGAAACATTTAACAGCAAAAGAGACATTTATCTCCAGAAATCACCAGCTGACCTCATGTTACTTCATACACTAGAGTGTCAGTGTGTGCTGTGCTCCATGACAGAGGGTTTCCCTTCTGTTTGAGTTATTTTTCCATCATATCAAAACAAGATCTGACGTCAACGACTGAATTAAACCGGCTGAGTAACATGGGTGTGTCTGCCTTTAATTAAACCATAAATCAGGCTGTACTCTATAAATCTGGTAAACAATGTTGCGCTCTTAACAACGTTCTAACATAGTATAGCTATAAATATATTGTGGCGATTCAAAAAACCTCGAAAGAAATCAATGAGGTGGTTCCCTCGCAGTTCTCTAAAATCCTCAGCCAATCAGACATTTTGGACAGAAAGCAACTATTGGACAATCCGGCTGTCTGTCTCGCTGAAGCGCCTCACTTCCTCACTGCTTGGATCCTCCATTAATGGTGCATTTTTCAGCAGAACATCCCAAAAGTGAGAGAAGGACAGAAACGGCCGGCTGTTAGCGCTTCAATTTAAGTAAAAAACACCAGAGTCCCAAAAAGAAAAACACCTTTTCAGCTAGCAGAAAACTAAAAACGTTTGGACGTAGAAAGAGGAAAAACCAGGGTGAACATTAGCGTAGCGTTTCAACAGCTGGTGTTTGCTCTCTATCGTTACTGTGGCAATGCGCGGTCTCATGTCCGGTGGGACGCAGCATAAGGATTCTACCCGACAGGAGGGGTGAGAGCTCTGAGACGTGTTTTTGTTTGGATATTACCGAGTGCAGCTTTAATGCTAATTAATTCATGCTTACATGTAGTGGTTTGTTGATGATTTCATCTGTGGAATTAACATAACAAGGCCTCATTTCACTAGAAGATTTATTAATGTGTGTAATTAGTTTGTTGCCTCACACAGAGCATTGTCTCCATCTGACAGGATGAAACGTTTAATGAAGTGGTTCAATGAGGAGAACTTTCCTTTTTATCTGTGACAACACACACACACACACGCACGCACGCACGCACGCACGCACACACACATGAATAACACTTTCTCCTTCTTTAACCTATAGGGGAAGTGACCAGAATGAATCGTTTTTGTGTGAAACTTTAAAAAATTGTAAAAAATGTAAAGTTTAAACAAAAGTTAAAAATAAAAATAGTTTAAACTGTGGAAAAGTGGGGTTTTCTTTAAAGGAATGAAAAAAAGACAAATAAAACAAATCAGTTTTTTATGTTAAAATGTGGAAAAACTAAATAAATTTATGTAAAAAATGTTACAACAGTAAAACAATTATAAATATTTGTTTTAAAAGAAGAAAACAGTTTTCTAATAAAAGTTTCAACTCTAAATGTCCAAGTGTTTCAGGGAGGGTCTTTTAAAGGGTTACAGGTTTTCTCAATAGCTTTGGTTCATTTCTCACAACAGAATTAAAGTTTGCACAGCAGTCAGTTCAACCTTCATAACATGCAGTCATTTGGGCTCAGCCTGGTGTCAGTTTCCTGTTCATTTCATCCAGTGGTCACTATTTTAGTTCATGAAGCCATTGAGTTGGCACAAAAATCTGCTAAATCATCACTTTTTCATTTGCTTTTATCATGTCTGTCAAAATGAACTATAGCATGTAGCGGCTGAATAGTCATTGTTCAGACAACTAATAATCTTCATCTCACTGATTGTGTCATTACACACTATTGTGTTGATCATGTTGTCAAACATTTTGTACATCCAGGTTCTAAATCTTTGTAATGTTTCCATTAAAATGTTCATAAATCACTTTTCTCAGGTGACCCTGATCTTCCACTGAGTTAGAGGCTGTGTGAACCAGTGAGACCAGTCTGCTGTGGTCAGCCAGTGGTCTGCAGCACATGACAGGATGCTGGTGGAGGATCTTCCTCCCTACTCTCCATTCCTAAATCCCATTCAGGAGTTTTTTTCTTCCTGAATGTAAATGACCGGCGCCCACAGACCCAGATGACCCTGTTGATGGGTGCAGCTTGTGATGACATCACAGCAGAGTCCTGCAGAGGGAGGATTCAGCACTCAAGAAGAAACTTTCCTCTGTGCATTGACAGAGCTGACATTCACTGTGATGTAGATGGAAGTCTGTGTCCAGACAGACGGAGCGTCTAGATGTCCATGACTGATCTGCAGCAGCGTCTGGTTTACAGGATCTTCAGTTTCTAAACCACTACAGTCTGGTTCACTGAGACAAAGGGAGTTCATTCTTTCTAAATGTTTTTCTTCCAGTTGAACAATGCTGTGAAAAGTTGTAAAAATACAGTATAAAGTAAAGTGTATATTCAGTGTCTTGATCTTTCTTTTCCTTCTAGTTTTCTAAATGCCTGGTCTGTAACGCTGTCTGGACTTTACACTGGGCAGCACTTCAGAGTCATCTGTCTCTATGAAAACAGGACTAAACCATGTGACTGCTGTTTATACGATGCTGGAGTCAGAACTTGTCATGTTGACAACACTGACACTTTCACTGACATAAAGACTTGATTTAGAAGAACAAACAATCTATTTTGATTAGGAAACTTGCTTTTTGAAAAGGTGACTTGCTTTTGCAGGTTATCTATCATGTTTTGCAGTTTGCACTAATTGTTTTGAGAAATGTCTTAGCAGTGGTGAAAACTTTAATTCTGTTGTGAGAAATGCGCCAAAGCTACTGAGAAAAACTGTAAATCTGAACATGTATCCAGAATTTAGTAACGGATCAAATGAAATGTGATCAAATGTTTTGTGTTGGTCTTCCTGCCTATAGGGGCTACAGCTGGAAATGAGCAACTGTCCTATAATCTGGCACATTTACAGTCTGAACATCAGTAGCTGATTGTTCATCAATGTGCACTGTTCCAAATAGATAGATAGATAGATGATAGATAGATAGACAGACAGACAGACAGACAGACAGACAGACAGACAGACAGACAGACAGACAGACAGACAGACAGACAGACGGATGTCTCACCCTGGATAATACTCGTTCACCCAGCGCAGGACGAAAATGTGGTCCTTGTCCTCCAGCTCAAAGTCTGCGACATTCGTGAGTCTGGCGCTGAAGGTTTGGTGATAAAGCGAGGCGTAAAACTGACAGATGTTTGACTCTGGAGGGTAACAGCTCTTCACCACATTCACCACAAGCAGCAGGTCTTCCTTCAGCTGCCTCCCCATGCTGTGGATGTCTATCTGGATGGACGAGAGTCCTGCTTGTCCAGTGGGGCTCGCTGATGGGCTGTCCATTCGTCTCTCCACCAAACAGCGGAGGGTTGAGTCGTGGAGCTCCTTCCAGTTGCTGCGTCTCAGTGTTGGCAGCAGGTCCTGGTCCTCCTCCAGGTACATGGCCTTCACAGCAGACGTTAAGGTTTTTGTCAGAGCAGACACTGCTGCCTCATTGTTGATCTCTTCAGGACTCAGACACAGACTTTGCTGAAATGTCTGAAGTAAAGTCTTTTCCAGGGTTTTCCAGTCCTCAGCAAGCTTCTCTTTCTCTTCTGAATGCTTCTGGAGAGACTCTTTGTCTTGTGTTGTTTCAAGCAGATGATTCTCTCTCACAATCAGCAGCTGGCAGACCTCGAATAAATCTCCTACTAAAAGAAGCTCCTCAATAGTGGGAATTACTGAAAAACCAGACAGGACAGTGTTAGCATTAAAACCCACTGGCTTCTTATTCCTGATGACAACCTAAAATAGTTTATAGACAGTTTCATAGGGTGGGTGATATATCAAATATACTGAATGCAGAGAGAGTGATATCCTAATTGACTATATTGTGATTAATGATAATTATTTTGTTTTTTTATTTTTAAATGCATCACATCATCCAGAAAACTCAGAAAAACTCTCTCCTCTCATCTGGTTCCTTCAGCTGCCTCGTTTGTAGTATTTTGTAGAGTATAACTCAGAGTTTATAAACACAACCCAATATTCACAGAAACAGGATCACATTTGGACAAAATGATTGTCCCTGCAGACCATTTGAACATGTATGTGTCATCATTACTGCTGAACTAATCACACTCACTAAAAACGGAGTTGGCTTTTATTAACGTTAACTCACCTTCTACAGCCTCGTCTTCAGCAGGTGAGACAGGTCCATCAGGTGAAGGAGGACTGTTAGGAAAAGGGGAGGAGTTCCTCCTAAGTCTCTGGAAGGCCCCCCTGAACCATCCACCTGGGGATCTCAGTGTGAAGCCGTCTGAGTCTGGGCTGATCCGCATGTCTGAATCGGACTGGGTCTGTGTCCTGATCCGGCCAGCTACGAAGAAAGGTGCTAAGCATGAAAAATAAAAAGATAAAAGCAACGTTGGTCAATGGAAAACATAAATCTGCTTGTTGCATAAATTACTGAACACCAAAAGGGGGAATTAAGTTTTTAAAAATGTGTGATTTTACATTCCAGCCTAATTCTTTAAACCTATTAATCCCAGAAAATGAACTTTAGGTGCATCTAGCAGCTGGTCAAATGGAATAAATGTGCAAAAATAGGAAAGAGCAACTAAAAAGCATGAAAATAAATGAGCTCGATCAGTGTAACCATGAGGAAAGAAGTCTGACTAAAAGCAGGCAGACAGAAGGAAACGACTCACCCTGAACCCAGCTGCTGCTCTCAGTACTGCCGCTCAGCTGGGTCTCTTTAAGCACTAGCAGGATCCTCCCACATACAGATGATGTGCAGTGGAAAGTCCAAACACACACACGCACGCACGCGAGAGCCAGGCTTTTTTTAACCACTGAGGCAACCCTCCCTGGTCTGTATCTGAGGGGGAAGCAGCTCCAATGCTTACACAGATCCTTGTGAAATTCTGTACAAATGTTCATGCTGCCCCTTCAGACTTGGTGATCCCCTGATTTTTACTTTCACAAAAATGCAAAACCACATCAACACAAGAGGCAGATTCTTGTGATTCTTTGTGTGGATTTGAGGTCTTTAAGTGAACTCTGGGGGTTTCCTCTTTGAATTAATGACTCCCTGCAACAAATGAGCCTCCAAACGGTTTGAGGGGCTCCAAAGTTTCACTTTTGGTTTAGTTTCTGTTTTAAACTGCAGCTCTTTCAACACCCACATTTTCCCTCGAGCTATGTCAACATGCTTTGTTACCTAAAGTCAACCAGAAAACACTTTCAATGCAAAGCTTAGAGGTTAAAATCCTGCTAGACTCACACGAACATCAGGCTTAAACAGAACCAAAGGAACTCTCTGAATAGAAAAACAACAAAACTACAGAATATTTCTATAAGAGAAAATCAAATCCACCCCTTTAATGTCCAAGAAATGAAGAAATGAAGACATGTTTTCATTTCAGAAACTTGTAATAATGGTTATAGCATAAAGTAATGATAATAATAATAATATAAAAGTAAGAATAAGGTAGAAATAATGTGCGTAATAATGTTTAACTTTTTACTATTATTATTTTACTTAGCTGAGATGATTTATCTTGTATTTTTTTGTACCTGCAGCCACGCCAGTGCCAATGTTTGGATCTGCGTTCACACAGATCATAATCTCATATCAGGACTCGCTTCGTCCCCTCAGTCAGGTAAAGCTGGTTCCCTAAAGGTGGACCAGCAGGTTTCACTTCTTCTTGGATATTCCCTTAACTATCAAGCAACACATGTTGCAACTGATAAATATTATGAATATTTCAGTTCTCAATCCTGCAGTCTGACATTCACACAAAACTCTCACTTCATGGTAAAAAACAAACCCTTTAAAAGAACACAATCCTCAACGCTGAAAGGAGAGAGTCCAGCTTCTGTCAGTTCTAGAGTTTTACACATCAGGACATAATGGGCTCACCTTGCAGGTAACAGACTCCATCCTGTCATTGTTTATTAGGAAAAGTAAAAATTGTGTGTGAAAACTAAGTTGACCCTTTGTGCTAACCCAGAGTTGAAGACCTGCTGGTTGTTAGTGTGACCTCCTCTATTATCGTTGGTCTGCAGCGGACAGGTGTGTGAGGAACGACATCAGCAGTGATCGCAACTGATGCTGCCCATCAATCTGGGAAAGGTTAAAGGTCATTTTCAAGCTTTTTGGCGTCTGTCATTTTACAGACAGAAAGCTTATTCACATCTAAGCCAGCTGATAATCTTCTCAGTCCCATGCAGTAAATTCACCCTGAGATATGAAAAACCCAAGAGTTCCATCCCAGACTCTACAGGTCTCTGTTAGCAGGTTAAAGGTCAAAGTTCATTACAGGATCATAAGAACAAAAACTATGGTTGAAGGAGAAAACACATTTTCTCTAAAAATAGCACAACAGCATGACTTAGGTTTGTTAAGTTTCATGTAAACGAGCCACAAGAGATCTGGAACAATGCTTTTTGGACTGATGAGATCAAATTGGAGATGTTTACCCATAATGCACAGCGCTATGCTTAGTAAAACAACCAAACAACTCATCAGCATAGAGTGTCCTAACATCCTGCTTCACAGCCTGGTACGGAAACTGTACAGCAGCAGAGAAGGCTGCTCTCCAGAGGGTTGTCAAAACAGCAGAAAAGATCATCGGCACCCCCTACCGTCTCTGGAGTCCACCTACAGACAACGCTGCCACAGCCGAGCCTGCAGGATACTCATCCGTGTCATGACCTCTTCACTTTGCTGCCCTCTGGGAGGCGCTCCAGAGCCCTGAAATGCCACTCCTCTATAGGCTAAGAAACAGCGTCTATCCCACTGCTGTCTGCACCATGAACAACCCCCTTTGAAACACCTCCCCCGGCTTACAATGAATGAACATGAGCATTCACAGCTCATTGGATGAATATGTGCAATATGGACTGCATTTTTGATCTTTCCTAATCTTTACCTTTTTAATTTCTTGTATATAATATATTTTAGTATATCATATGATTCTGTGTTTTTCTTATTGACATTAAGAATGTATGTTTTTGCTGTATATAGGACCAGTCTGTTTACCAGGCGACAAATCTCATTGTATGTTTGCTATGACAATAAAGCCTATTCTATTCTATTCTATTCTATTCTATTCTATTCTATTCTATTCTATTCTATTCTATTCTATTCTATTCTATTCTATTCTATTCTATTCTATTCTATTAACAGCTCATACAGCTGTCAGTAGGATGGAGGGTTAATTATTTGGACTCCTTGCAGTCAGTGAGTCAACCATGAACTCCTCTGTAGATCAAAGTGTTCTAGAGGTCCCCAACCAGGTTCGGTACCGGTCCGTGAGTCATTTGGTACTGGAAGGGGCAGACTGGGACAATTTTTCAGGCCGGGAAGTTGATATGATCCCAGGCCACCCAATTTATGCAACATGCTAAGAGTGAGTTTGGTTTGGTGCTTACTGATATAAGAGCGTAAAAGAATTAAAATAAGGCGAAACATGTGCTCATGCACAAATTAATATAAATGTAAAAGGTATGTACATCAAAATCATTGCTTTTTCAGCCATTTCTTTTCAGATTTTTTGCTCATAATTAACAGTGTGGTTTTGTAAAAGACAAAATGTGATCACAGCATCAGTGAGTCTCTGAGGGATCTGATCTTCCTTTAATGACGCGGTCTTGAAGGTTTTATTCTACATATCACAGCATACTGCATCATTTTCTGCATCTTACTTGGTAAATAGCCTGTATTTATACTTTGTAGAGTGTTGTACACTTCCCAACAGTCATTCACCCTGTTGTCCGTTCTGGCTATTTTGGGGCTTAAGATCTGGGCTGAATCCCTCTCCGACCACTTTTAAATCAGGAGAAGTCTTGGGCTTCTAATAATGCATCTGCTGCTTGCGTCCAAACTGTAGGTGAGTCTGGCAGTTAGGTTAGGGTTTAGCTACAGAGCACCCGGTTTAGATACGGGGACGCCAAATTGGACGGAAAGGGGTCCGTTAGCTCCCCTTTTTTGTGTTTACAAGCCTCCTCAGAATTAGATCTTGCTCTGGTTGCGGTCTTATGGAATATGGGTGCCTAAAGGGGCGCAATAAGCGCCTTGAAGGGGCGCTGTGAGCGCCATACGAGCCGTTATAACGTCATGCATGAGAAATAACTTTTAAGAATGGAATCTGCTGCTGGTTGTGAGTGTGCATGTGTGAAAACGCATATGCACGTGGCTGTGTATGTGTGTGTGAATGTGTGTGAGTCTGTGGAGGAGCACTGTCAGAGACCAGTGTGAGTGTGTGCATAGGGCGCCTGCTGGATGTGTGTGTGTCTCTCAGAGGAGAAAATGCTGAATATAGGTCTGAGCTGTTCAGTTATACTTGATATAGGCAATGTGGTTTTATTTTATTTTATAACAGTGATGTGATAATATAACTGTGGGGTTGGTGACCTGAGAACTTTGGTTCCACGAGCTGGGATTCAGTAGAACATGGTTCGGCTGGAGAACAGCGGGGAGCTGAGGGTTAAGACTGAGTCATTCATTCCTGAGGACGCGCTGGAAGGCTGAGGCGTTACTGTGCAGCGCCGCTGTCTGTGTGTGATTAATGTACACTAAGTGTCTAATATGTGTTTGTGTGGTGGTGTGTGTGACTAACAAACAGTGTGTGTGTGGTTATTGTTCTGTGTCCGCAAAAGGTACCTCCGCTGCCTCAGCTCTGTGCGGGAGAAACACGCGGGGAAGTGAGCCGCTGGCTCGGGGGAGACTGGAGCGCATGCTGTGTGTCTCAATAATGTGATTATCTGTGGATCCTTGTGTGTATATTAAAGGGGTGGTTTTGTCAGAATCCATTTTTTTCAGGTTTTCATAGTTTCTAATAGTTCCCCCTGAGCCTGTCATGTAGGCCAAACATGAAAACTCTCCGTTCCCTGGTTATTTAAAAAAAACAGAATTTCTAGAAACCGAAACTTAAAAATGCGAACGAGCATTTGTGCCCGGTTTGACGTCATAACGTGTATTCGCTGAGATGGTAACGCCTTTCGGTCCGCCCAAATATCTATGCGCCCAACTGCTAGCTTTTTTTTTCTCTCCATAAATCAACATTGTGGAACGCAGACGGGCTTGTGTTGTTTGTGGAGATCAAACCTCACGAAACAGAACTGATAGTTAATGTTTATATACATAAAAACAGAGTGCATAGCTTTACCTAGCATTTGACATAGCAACATTGTAACACTATCTGCAAATCTGGAGGTTCTGAGTTCAAACCCTAGAGCTATATTTATTTATTATTTATTTTTTTCTGCATGGAAGTTAATAAATTCTGTAGGTGCAGCTATTGGCTAACTTTGTAATATATTTTGACTAATCTTGGCAAAGTTAGAACTTATTTTGGTTAAGACACACAAAGTACTCAGAGCAGTGTGTGTGTGCCTGAGGTGAGCAGACAGCGGCCGGCATCTGAGTAAGGCGACCGTCGAGTTTCAGTTTCGCTTCTCGTTGGTGGAAAACACAGCTGACTTTTGGCCGAAGGAGTTATGCAGGACGTAGGAAGAGTCAGCCCGCGTGTCGATCCTCGGTAGGGCAGAAGGCGGACTCGGAGTTCGGTGTGGACAGCGGCCCGCATGCGGGGAGCGAACGGCTGTTTGCTCGACGAGGCTGGCTGAGCTTTTTTCAGGAGAAAATCTAAATTCTATTGTGAGTATTACCCTTCTGAATCGTTCATTGACAAACGCTGAGGAAGTGGTTCTTCTAATTTATCCACATAAAGTCTAGCTGTCATGTTTACCATCACATTTACAGTAGTATCAAATACCTACAGCCAATCAGAAGCGAGTGCTGTGCATATCATGAATACTAATGAGAATCCTGCTGTTTCAAATTCAGGTGTCAGATGGGAAACTTCTAAAGCTTATATTATAAGCATCAAAGCTCCTTTCTTTATAAAAATTACACAGATAGCATTGAATTACACTAGAGAACAATGCAAAACTATAAAATAACACAGAAAACCACTCCTTTAAAGTTAATCATTAATGCTCATCACCCTGGTATAATTAATAATTAGCATTCTGATCAAATAGTCATATGGAGGCATGTTTACTTCAAAAGTCTTTAGGCAGACTGTGGCACTGTAACTGGTTTTGCTCCCATAGGTGACTCTCTCTCTTCCCTGAGAGGGTCAGGATGCTGGGCTGCAGGTTCCATCTCTGTGGCAGGGCCGGTTTTGGGCATAGGCTGATTAGGCAATTGCCTAGGGCGCCCTCTGCTGGAGGGGGCGCCAAATTGTCCCTTTAAAAAAAATTTTTTTATTTTTTTTTGACAAACTGCTGGACACACCATTCATCTCATGTTAAGAGCAAAGAAAGTAATAAATACATAAATACATACATAAACTAAATAAATAAATAAAAAAGCACAACTTTTGCTTCATGAACAGTCAACGTGGCGCCCCATGGCTACCTGCTGCTGCCGATGTGATCAGGTAAGGTGGGGGAGAGGCGCGCTGCGCGCGTCCCTCCGTCCGGTTGTTTATTGTTAATCAGTGTTGGGAGTAACGACTTCCAAAGGTTATTAATTACTGTAATGCATTGCTTTTTTCGGTAACACAGTAATGTAAGGCATTACAGAAAAAAGCTGTAACATTTTAACGTCAGTGGGCGTTACAGTGCACGTTTAATCCGGATTGAGGCGGTGGGTTCTTCAGAGGAGAAACGTCACTCAGTGAAAAATGTGGTCAGTCAGAGCAGAGATGAGTAAATCTGCAGCCAGTGAAACAAGTCCGGTTCTGTCCGGTCCGAAACTCGTGCGTGGTTCAGTTCAGAACTCGGTCCAGAGGGAAAACGCGGCCCGAGTCGTGCGCGCTCACGGCATCCAAGGCGCGTTAAGACATATGAGCGCATGCAGCGCTCCGTAAACTGAAGCGAGCAAACTGAGAAGAAGTTTCATGATAAAGAGTCACTCTGTTATTCACGTCAGAAGTTGGAGAGTTCACTCTCTCGCCCACTGAGCAGAGGAAACGCGCGTCATGCAGCCTCTGCTGAAGGAGGGAGGAGCAGACAGGTGGAGGTAGGAGTCAGTCAAACTAATGAATAAGGAGCTTGTGCAGAGAGATATGTTTATAGATTTAAATATACTGTATATAGATATGATGGAATAATATATGGATAGGTAGGGATGATAGATGGATAATGATGGATGAATGATAAGTGGATGGATGGATGGATAATAAATGATGGATAGATAGATGGACGATAAATGATGGATGGACAGATGGATGATAAATGATGGATGGGTTAATATCCAGATAGTTGGATTTCTCCATGTATCCATCACATGACCTTCCACTGGATGTAGAATGAGCTCATTACATGGTCAAATCCATATTTACAGTTATTTTGATGAGAGTAACTAAAAGTAATGCAAAAGTAGTGTAATGCCTTACATTTAAAAAACAGTAATATTGTAATGTAAGGGATTACTTAAAATGACAATAACAAGTAATAAATAATGCATTACAGTTTTGAAGTAACGTGCCCAACACTGCTGATAATGCATGATGAGGAGGAAAAACGGGCCCAAAGTAGAGGTATTTAATTAATATACATGAAATTGTGAACATTTTTCCTGGACCCATCATTTAGCAAGTTAGCTAAAACTAAAGGGCTATCATGCTGTTGTGCCCCCCACTTATTATATGAATGAATGTTATCAGTTCAAGTTTATCCAACTTTAGTACATTGCTTACTACTTAGAATTAGCAAAAGTTACGTTGTTTCTGTTCTGGGCAGTAGGGGGCGCCAAAATCATTTTTCGCCTAGGGCACCATTCAGCTCAGGGCCGGCCCTGCTCTGTGGGGCCCGCAGGAGTTCACTCTGTATTGCATTCCACTGTGCTTGACTTGAAAAACAAACAAAAAAAAAAAAACAAGAAAAAAGAAAAAAAAGACATAAAATTGATTTGCACTCTGTGTCAGTCCTCCTTATTTCATTGCTCAAAACCGTGGGGTTTTTGCATGCTGCTACTCATCCAGCTAGAACGGAGGGAGGGGGCTTAGGGGAATAACGACAACAGGAGTCCCTCCCGTGACTCCATTGGACAGCAGAAGTCCAGAGGGGATGACCTGTGACCAGGGGCCATCCTGGAGTCGAAGCCACTGGCCTGGTGGGGCCGGAATCCTGAAGCTGCTGTGCCGAGGTGGCTTTTCGCTGACAGAGGGCTGCCAGCGTGCCCTCAGGGAGTGGGGTCATGCCGACCCCCCACCGCGGGTGCATCTCTACCGCCTCACCTGATCCTGATTGCACACACATTTGGTTCACACCTTTAAAGACGTGAAACAGAGGGAACTGACGTGAGCAGTAAATCAGAATTTAGGGCAGTTGAGCTCACACACAGAACACATCAGAAGTACAGACACAATATACATATAGCAATATCTTGAAGATGACACAGAACACAGAGTCCACAGACAGAGCCTTTAACTGACCACACAACGGCCCTCACCATAGCAACCACAGATTAGAATACCAGGAATGTCACAGAACTCTTATCTAAAACAGAAACAACAGGATAATTTATGCACCAGCCCGCATCTGGCCCCAAGGTCCAGATAAGGACGCCTGCAGTAATCACCATGATATAGGCAGACAGAAGGAAAGACAGGTCAGACTTCTTGGGACACTGAAGGAGGGCAGAGGTCTGAGCAGCAAACTGGTTTGCAACACTTTCCTTGTCTTATACTTAAATAAACAGCCTTAAAACTATGGAAATGTCTCCTGCTCCTTTCTCTCACATTCAACGAACCTATTCACCCTGAAGTTCCGATAGTGGAAACGGGCCTATGATCTCACTTCTGGTGTCAACAGACAGTTTTCTGCAGAAACATTTAAGTTCCTTTTAAAGATTAACACACACACATATGACATCCTCTAAATAATCCTAAAACATGTGATTATAAGGCAATAGAAGGAACTTTCAACACACACTCATGTTGGTGCTGTGCTGTTGGATGTACTAGATGGTAATTGTACATGGCTTGTATTTATAGAGTGCTTTCTACAGTGCAGAACACCTCAAAGCGCTGTACAACACGATCAGACATTCACACACTGGTGGTGATAAACTCTCAGCTGCCCTGGGACACTCTGACAGAGGTGGGGATGCCATGCATGGCGCCCTTCCAAGTCCCTCTGACCACCTCCAGCAGGCAAGGTGGGTGAAGTGTCTTGGCCAAGGACACAAAGACAATCTAACCCAGCCGGAGCTGGGGATCGAACTGGCGACCCTCTGGTTACCAGACCGGCCACTCTACCAACTGAGCTATATGCCGTCCCTAATCATAATCAGATCATAATGTGTTAGTGAATAAACTGCAGTGCTATGGATTTGCAGCAACTGCTGTAACATGGATGAACAGCTTTTTAACAGATAGGAAAAATACTGTCTATTTTAATGGAAGCTATTCTGAGCAAGTAGTGGTGAGTTGTGGGGTGCCGCAAGGAAGTGCCTTGGGACCATTGCTATTTTCTATTTTTATAAATGACTAGCCATTAGTGATAAAACATGCTACCATTGCAATGTATGCAGATGATTCCACGATTTATACTTCTGCATATACAAATGTAGATTTAAATAGGATTCTGAATGAAGAATTGGAAGTAACTGATTTATGGATGACAAGAACAAATTAGTTCTGAATAAGGAAAAAAACAAAGTGTATTATATTAGGATCTAGATATGCTTTAAAAGAAAACCCAAGGTTAAATCTACAGGTAGGAGATTCAGAGATAGAACAAGTCACAGAAGTTAAATTATTAGGGGAAATGTTAGATGGTCAGATGTCATGGAACAGTCATGTAGACCAGATACTGCAGAAAATGGGAAGAGGGATGGCTGTAGTTAGATACTGTAGGAAGTCTATGACGGACCAACTGCTCAGGCAGGGGGTCCAAGCTCTAGTACTGTCTTATCTAGATTATAGTTCTGTGGTCTGGGCATGCACATCAATGTGAAATCTGACAAGATTACAGATAGCTCAGAATAAAGCGGCTCGTCTGGCTTTACAATGTTCATACTGTACCAGTAGTATAACGAACTCTCGTTTATCATGGTTAAGTGTGGAAAATAGAATGAAATACTCATTGCTGTGTTGAACTAAGAGCGTAGTGGTGACTAAAGAACCAGAAATATTATATAAAACTCTGGTTGCCAGAATGGCCAACACTTACTACCTTGCTAGTTTTAGATAGCTTTCTGAATGTCCTTCTTTTGGAAAAATAGAGTTTGTATTGTACAGGACTGAAGCGCTAATGGCTAGTCCAAACTAGACAAAATCAAAGTGCATTGATGCCATTTTAAAATAGTTCATGTCTTCCAAATGATCTACATTCAAATCCTTAGCTTTGGTCACGAGCTTTCGATAATGATCAAAGAAATGAGATTGAAAATAAAAGTGGCCAGTTCCTCTGCAGGACGGCTAGGCTAGACAGAGGAGTAGAACCACTGCTCCTCCATGTAGAGAGGAGTAAAGAGAGGTGGTTTGGGCATCTGGTCAGGGTGCCTCCTGAATGCATCCCTATAGGAATGTGTTTCTGGAAAGGACAGGACACGCTGGTGGGATAAAATCTCCAGGCTAGCCTCTTAAAGTCCCACCAGATGAGCTGGTGGAGGTGGATGGGGACAATACAGTCTGGACTGAGTATGCCAGTCCTGACCTGGACCTGAACAAGCAGAAGACGGCGTAGCAAGGCACTGCAAGGTGAGGCGAGGCACTTTGTTTGGACTAACTTTTGGCACTATTATTTCCATGTGAGTGATTGACAATCTTTGATTTTCATGTTCAAAATAAATCAATGCATCAACTAAATAAAAGTCAAAGTTACATCAAATGATTAAAAACTGTTCATGATGTTCTAATTCTTCTGCTTCATTATAGATTTCATATTAGACTATCCTCACATTTCTTACCATCACAAAACAGACTTTAAGGTTCTTCAGGTCTGTCTTATGTAAGCATTGTTATAGTTTCATCTCCACTGAAACTAGAATTCTACAAACTCTGATCTATAAGGAGCTAAAACTCACAGCATGATGCTGTCTGAAGTGTTTCTTACCTTTCAGGCTGCAGGATCTTTTGGGAAAGCAGAAACAAGCTGTAGAACACATCGTTTCTGAACTCATCCGACTACAGCTGCTCGACTCAGATACAGCAATTTGTGGTGAAGATGTAGCTTGAAAAACTCTCCTCGGCTGGCTTTATGTACACCTGTACGCATTTCCTCTGACATTTTGCTCATATAAAAATGTGGGCAGGAAACACCTCAAGTTTAAACACCATAGGCTCTGAAAGGGTTTCACACACGCTAAGGTTCATGAGTGTTCAGAAGGAACACCTTATGTTCAACAGCTCCATGTTTAGGACTTTGTTTCCTATCAGCAAAAAATTCATTAGAGAGTACTTTCTATCAACTCCCAGTCTTATTTACATTACTTTAAGGCTTCGTCTATATCACTTTAATTTTTCCAAAATACTTCAAAATCTTAAAAGAAATTTTTACTACAAACTGAATTGGAAAGGAGTCTGGGTAATGTGGGTTTTCACTTCCTTATAAAATACAGAAGCTAGTTAAATAAGTCTTTCCTCACACACACACACACACACACACGCATGCACACATGCACACACACACACGCACGCACACGCACGCATGCACACACGCACACACAGTCTACACTGTGAAGCAGCGTTAGAGACACTGGCAGTAATTCATCTAAAAAAAAACCTAAACGTATCAAATACATGTTTCTGACGCTGCCTTGTGATCATTTATCAAACATGACCATTCTCTACTCCCCTGTCTAAATCCTGCCCTGATTAATGGTTTAAGGTGTCTTTTTGATGATGTTTCGTCTGTTCTTACACCTCAAGAAACCAGAATTTAGAACGAAACTCTGACACTTTACCTTTTTTAATCAATAGAAAGTTTATTTACACATAATTCCCCAAAACATAAAACATTTCTATGGAGTTAAACTTAACAAATCAACTTAGATATACAGACCCAACTCAAGTACCGGTGATATAATAAAACTGCTTTAATACACTTGAGTAATAGTAGCTTATGAAATCAAGTTGATGCAACAGCTGAAAACCTTGTACTCAGGACATGATAAAATACATTATTATCACACAAAAATAGATATTTTATTCACTTAAAGTATGTTAAATTAACATACTTTTTAAGCAGATTAGTATGAATGTAAGTAAAAAGAAAGAAATTATTATTTGAGTAAAAGAAAAACCTGTTAGTTCATCTCATTGGGTGTGACTGATGTGGACAATTAAATCAGGTTAGTTCAACAGACTGTGTTTTTTAGTGCATGGGTGATAAATGTCACATTATTCTTTTTGTCTTGTAGTTTGATACATTCAGTTAGCGTTGAAGTTATGATTTGAAGTGAGTTGTAGAATAAATACTCACCAGAGAAGTATTCTGCCATCTATTCAATGATTTTGTGTTATATCTGTCTACATATGAAGTTCAGTCTCATATTAGGGACACTTGGACAATAAAAAAAACGAAGGAAGATTGGTTTTGTTTTCTGGTTTTGTCTTTACACTTAAAATGTTGTGGAAAAAGCTTTATTAGAAATAAAAAATACATTAAAAACTAAACCAGCATTCCCCATAATGCCTTGTGTCAGTTTTATTATCAAATGTATTATTATATCTAAATTTTCAACCTGCAAACATTCACAGCAGCATTTGCTGCAGCATGAGATAGAACAATTACAATAAGTTATTTTTTAAGCTGCATTAGTTTGAAAGTATTTTGAGGTACATGTGTATGTTTGAGACTTTTATTGTGAAGGGTTGAAGGAAGTTCTGCTGTGGACGCTGCTACAGAGTAAAGACTTCTCTTCAGATTGATTAAACAGTCATGTGGGTTTTTATGTAGGCTCATCCAAAGCCTTATAAAAAAAACAGAACAAATAAAGTCAGGTTCAACATCTTAAAGGGGTTAGCTTCCTCACACTACAGTAGTCTTGAAATAACCGATAGTCTGACTCTTTTAAGAACTTTTATCTGAAACTTGGAAACATAAAAGGAGCCAGCAGGTTGTCTGTGGAATATTCATTATTTTGCTGATGAATGAACAGAGTTGATAGACCAGTTTTTAATACTTGTAGAGTTTTCTGAGCTGCTGTAAAAAAAGTAATTTCACTCTTTTTGTCAAGTTTGGAATATAAATATCTTGTTTCTGAATTACACCACAAAACGTCCTTTATCCTCTAACTTGGTTGAAACAGAAAGCCAAAGTACGCTTTACAGAAGTAGAAGGTTTCACATTAGATTAAAAGTGGTTCTGAATTATGAATGACTGCTGTAGCTAACTAGCATGGTTTTCGTGTTTATTGAACAACAGCTGCAGAACAGGATGGCGTATTATCCAGTTATTCAGTTTAGTACATGTACTAGTACACGTATAGTACTAACAGGAAGGCCTGACTCTGGTTCAAAGAAGCACCATGGACATTAAAAATCTATCTGCTGAGCTTGAGCAACATTTGACCGTGAGTACTCCTTTAACTGTCTCTCTGCAGGTTGCATAAGAAGAGCAGGTTGGACAGGCAGTCAGTTCTGGCGGTGACCTGCATGTTCTCAAATAAAAGTTGGCTTCTGTACCTACTGGCACTGCTCAGCTCTTTTTTCAGCGTCGTGAGCTGTTGGAGAATCAGCTGGTGTTCACGGCCCCTCTGAAGGCCCCTGAAGTAAAGAACAGCAAGCAGATGCTTCCGGCTGCAGGACAACAGAAACATACCGTTACATTATATTCATTACCTGGACAACGACAAACCAATTGTTTATTTGTTGGTGAAAAAGGACAGAGTTACTTTAAAACTACAGAGAGTTTATTTGTGTATCAAAGTTGTTGGATGTTGATGGAGACATTTGAAGATGAGGAGCATGATTTTAAAGGTGATTCTGTGTTTGAAGGTATAGGGACACTGTAGGAACCGGACTGATGTGATCTCTGGAGGGGGTACGGGTGATGCAGCAGTCTGAAGGCGCCGGAGTCGATTAAGGCATTTGTGGAAGAGACCAAAGAGGAGAGAGTTTCAGTAGTCGGTCCTAGAGGTGACGAGGCTGTGGACGGAGATGGGCAGAGTGCTGTCCAAACCAACACCCAGACTCACACAGGGGAGGGAAAGATGGATGAATAATCAATGTTAGTGGATTAACTACTGTAAGTGATTTGGTTAAAGAGGAAGGATAAATTCTGTTTTATTACTTTTAGGTTTTAGGAAATTTGAGGAGAACCATGATTTTATTTCAGAGAGACAAACAGAAAGGGAGGCAGGAGGAAAGTGGACTTGTCTGGGTGTCAGCCTCATAGCAATGGAAGTGGATAAGGAAATAATTACCACCTTATCTGATGAAGGGAGTTCTTCCTGAATTGACACAGTTTGGAAAAATAGAGCTTATTTTTTAGAGGACTGATGGGCCTTAAATTGGCTCAAATTCCTAAAGTTATTTGTTGCTTTACAGTATAAATGTATGGTAAAATCCATACGCCAGCCTCCCGCCGACATAGGACCTCGGTTTGCAAAGGTGACAAAGCAGAGTCTAACTCCAGCAGCAGAAACGTTCCCCCAGCTTTTCCTCTTTTCACCTCCAAACGTTTTTAGTTTTCTGTCCTACTTCTACTTTCACTTCCGGGATGTTCTGCCCCAAAATGTGTCCGGGCGGATTAATGCCAATCCAAGCAGTGAGGAAATGCGACAGACAGACAGCTGGATTGTCCAATCCTATCGTTCGGACACATTTTGGGGAAATTTTAAAAGCTACATTGTTTACCTGGCTACTGAGTATGGCTTTAAAGCTGCTCTCTATAATTTTCAAACAAGCTAGGTTTAGCTAGATATTTTACACAAACACGTCTCAGAGCGCTTACCCCTCCCATCGACTACCACTATCCCACTATCCCACTATCCCTACCACAATCCCTACCACTCCGCGCATTGCCACAGTAACAAGAGAGAGCAAAACACCAGTTGTTGAAACGCTATGCCAGTGGTTCCCAAACTTTTTCTTCTGGGTCCCCCTTAATTTTACACATTTTTTCCCGTGCCCCCCCTCTCACACACACACGTGCACACATGCACGCATGCGCCCACACACATACACACACAAACACTGCAAACAGACAAATCTCATTTTCAAACTCCATTACAGGTTATTTCACATCAAACCTTTGAGATCTGAACAAGTAAAAGTAACTGCATTTAACTACATGTTGCTATAAAATAAACTTCTTAAAAACAACAAACTAACCACTTTTACAGCTCAATAGAAACTTTAAAAAAATGCCTCAGTGCAAAATGGGTTTTAAAAAATGACAAATTCCCTGAGAAAATGAAAATAACAAATGTAAAGGTTTATTTTTACTTTAAATAATAGTTCTCTCATCTTCAGTGACTGGTGTGAGCGGCTTGTTGCAGACCTCCTTTGTGTTGATCTGTCCTCCAAACAGTGTCCTGTGTGT
>SSNR01000068.1:1037004-1084535 GCA_006937965.1 Callopanchax toddi | reverse complement strand
TGACCTAACCTGGACCAGAGTCTGACCTAACCTGGACCAGAGCCTGACCTAACTTGGACCAGAACCTGACCTAACCTGGACCAGAGCCTGACCTAACCTGGACCAGAGTCTGATCTAACTTGGACCAGAGCCTGACCTAACCTGAAGGATGATGCTCCATGTTAGAGAATTGTTTAAAGAGCATATATTAAGTTCTTTTTTTTTTTAAATTCTGATAAAACTCTGTCCAAAAATACTATTTGAAATGTTTATTAAGGGTATTTTGTTTTACAATACATTTTTTTAAACCATTTTTCTAGTCAAAAGTGCCGCTTTTTGCAAAGCTTCTAAAAACGCTTTTTTTTTCATATGTGGACCTGTGACGTCAGCTAAGGGAGCTCCTAGCTAGGTGGCGCTGCTTACAGTGTTGTCAGATGTAGATAAATAAAGTATTTGTAGGGTAATTTAACACTCTGTACGATCAATAATCCCATAAATATGATCAATTGAGCCCTTTGTTGTGTGGAGTTTGTGTAACAGATGCTTGTTTTAATCATTGTGTTAGATTTTTTAAAGCTAAACTACTTTAACATCTCAGACTGGCACCGCTCTAGTCTGCCAGCTGCCTGCTCGCTGTCGGCGATGAGTTGTTAGTTTTAGGTTAGAGCGCTCTTTAATCAAGTCGGTGTGAATTCATTTTAATAAAAAATGCTAAATTATTATGTTTATGAATGCCAATCGCCAGTCTGTCAGGACACTGAGTCAACAACGGGACGGCTTCCTTACCGGTACGGTGACTTCTGTTTGGAGACGAAAAACCCCGGCGGTCCTGGTCTAGTCCAGGACTGGATGTGATGGAGTCCCACATACCGACGAAAAACATTCAGTGTGACTCTAAACATGCGCCGTTACTTCGATCCATTCACCGGAACCGTTGTTAGCACGCAGCAGCTAACAAGAGCTAACCGCTGTTAGCATGCAGCAGCTAACAGGAGCTAACGGGGAGACTTGAGTCTCGTTTCCATGCCAGGTTTGGTACGGTTCGTGGTGGGTCGTAATCCCGTACCGATCAGCGATTTCATGAGAGCATTTCCTTCAGGTGTCTGACCCTCACCTGGCTGGCGGGGTACAGTAAATCCATGCGGCGATGCTCTCCAGAGGGGCTTCCCATTCCCAGCGGCTCCCAAGAGGGGATTCCCAGCGGGGTTTCCAGCCTGACCCGACACTGTTTCGGTCAGCCTCGAACCGTTTAGCTGCATCCTGTGAAACTTTTTATAAACTCTTTCATTTCTTAACAATCCACCTAAACGCAGCTCAATGTTTGGAGCTCTGATGATCAAAACCTGGTGCTAAACGCTGGTATTTTACCCAGACCCAAGTGAGGAGGTGGGTCACGGTCTACAGCTGGACCGACAGGGTACAGCCTTACAGGACTGATTGTTTTTATCTTTTTTTTTTATCTTAATAAAATAACTTCTCACTATAGTAATAAAGTAATAAAATAATGGCACTCTGGGGGTTTGTTTTGCTCGTCACAAGTAGTGAATAGTGGATCAGTTTTCTATATAGAGAACGAACGGTCTCCCGGCACTGTCGTCACTTCCGGTTTGGTGAAAAAATTGACAATTCTCACAAAAACGAATCCAAGAGCCTAAATAAGCTGAATTTGTGTAAATTTTTATTCAGAAAAAGTTTCTATTATATTTCTCTAAACATTTGTTTAAGGGAGTGTCTAACTTAAAATATGCTCTTTAAGACTCTCAGCTCTTAATTTAATAAAAAGTTGATTATTCTTATTTTATATCCTCATCCACACAACATCTGTTGATGTGACTATCCTAGCATTCATTGCTCACCTCTCTGACTGCAGCACACAGGGAATATTTGGGCCACAGCCAATCAGAGGGAGGACTGGATCCGCCCGCGAGCCGCTGGTTTCTGACCCGCGCTAACCGCGTGTCTCCTGACTCTGACCTGTAGTTCATTTGGCTGCTTCTGTCAAACCAAACGTCAGAAACCTTGGTATCATTCTAGATTCTGCCATGTCATTAGAGGGACATTCACGAACATTAATCCGTAACTGCTTTTTTCAATTGAGAAATATCTCTAAGATCAGAACGCTAGTGTCAAAAGCAGAACTAGAGATGATTATTCATGCTTTTATTTCATCTCGCCTCGATTACGGGGACAGCCTTTTTACTTGTTTGAATAAGAAAGATCTGTCTCGCCTCCAGTCAGTTCAGAATGCTGCTGCAAGGCTTTTAACCAACACATGAAAGAGTCAGCACATTACTCCAGTTTTAAGATCCCTGCACTGGTTACCAGTGCATTTTAGAATTCATTTTAAACTTTTAGTTTTTACTTTTAAAGCGATGCGTGGTCAGGTCCCTGTTTATATCTCAGACCTTTTAAAACCCTACAGTCCTCCTCGTAGTTTGAGGTCTACTAGTCAGAGGCTGTTGGAGGTTCCTAGATCACATTTTAAGTCCAGAGGAGATCAATCTTTAAAAGTAGTGGCTCCAAGATTATGGAACGCTTTACCTCCTCCTCTGCGTAGCCTGGATTCTGTTGAGTCTTTTAGGAAACAGTTGAAAACTCATTTATTCAGGCTGGCTTTTAACTGATTTTAGGTTGCATGATGTTTTTGTTTTATCATGTTTTTATTTTGTGTTTTATCATGTTTTTATTTTGCGTTTTATCATGTTCTTATCATGTTTTTATTTTTGCGTTTCATCATGTTCTTTTCAAGTTTTTATTTTGTGTTTTATTATGTTCTTTTCAAGTTTTATCCTTTGTTTTTTATAATTGTTTTATTGTAAAGCACTTTGTGGCCATTGGCCTGAGAAAGGTGCTATATAAATAAAGTTATTATTATTATTATTATTATTTAATAAATCCACGTTGTCAGTGCGATATTGTCCTCGTCTCTGATGATCTGACTAGAGCTGACTGCTGTTTTAGTTTCACTTCTGGAGCGTTAATCTCATCCTGCAGAGTTTAGAGGAGTATTTCCCCCCCCTGCCCCGCTCCGTGGACAAGTTCAGCGTCGATGTGACCATTAAGATTTATATTTTAGTATCCATGGTTTAACGTGTGTCTGTTGTTGAACCACATGGAGACCTGCAGCATCACGGAGTAGGCCTATTTTTTTTGACCCGCACCGGTCCAGGTCCTAGAGGCAAATCATCGGTCGTCCCGGAGCGACCTGGGATAATTTTAGTTGCATCTTTGGGACATTAGGTCGCATTTGCGGCCAAAATGGTTGCACTCCCCAGCCCTGAGTGCGCAAAAATATAGGCTGTATATTTTTCATATGCTTTACATTGTTTTAACATATATATTTTTAAAAACCTCATCCTAAAAGTATGGCGGCTTTTAATTAACCATGGCGGTGCGCCATGATCACTTACATGTAGCGGAAATCCTGGACAGTTGGACAAATAGATGGACTCCTTTAACAATATTCATTCTCCCCAAAGGCCTTCAATTAAGAACCGCCTGATTCAGAATTTAAGTTTAATATTGTGTTTGTTACTAGATGAAGAGGCAGGTGTTATATCCTTGCTGCACTAGTAAATTCACCATGTTCACCAGAGCAGGTCTGCTTGTTCACTGTTTAACTGGATAGAAACGTCAGAAGTTACATTCAGCAGAAGACAATAAAAGAGCTGCATGCATCCAGTCATAGAGAGGGAAAAAAAACAATCAGATCTCATGTGGCTTTACATAAATCATAATCAGCTGGGTCAAAAAGCACTAAAACAGGCTAAACAGACCTCCTAACTCCATACTAGAGTAAATTGCATGGTGTGTATGTGGAAACATTAGGTTTTTCAATCTGGGAATTTACACTCAAATTTCATTTCACTTTCTACCAAAACAACCCCATCATGACCACATGCTAATGGTCAATGTGCCAACAGTCTTACATACATTTAAATAATAATAATGATAATAATAATAATAATAATAATAATACATAATAATAATAATAATAATAATAATAATAATAATAATAATAATAATAATAATAGGGAGTGTCTAATTAACACATTAATTGTGATTAATAAATTACAGCCATATTTAACGCATTATGTTTTTTAAATTGCGTTAATCTCGTTTTTAATTTTTAACTTCACTGTTTCTGCATGCGGACTTCTGTTGTAGTGATGTGTGTGTGAGTGTACACGTGTGTGTGTGTGCGTGTGCAATGTAGCGTGTCTCTTCACTGGAGACAAGGTTGGTCATCGTGATTGTAATGTGAACAGCTGCTGGGCACATGTTCCAGTACGATCATATTACCGTATTTGTTGTGTTTGCTTAAAGATAGGAGAGGTGAGGAGGAAGAAAGAGGACAAAGAAGAGAAATAGGAGGACATGGGTCCTGAGCTGGGTTTTAATTTTTGCCTCATCTAGAAAACACTAAGCAGTTGGTTAAAGGTTTTCATATTAGAGAATTTTGTACAATGCTACGATGATAAAATACAAACAGTTGTATGTTATTCATTGTGATATTTGTTGCATACTGTTATATATTGAGAAATAAATATATTTATTATAAAAAGCCATTTAATTAATTATTAAACACTCAAAAGTATCCAGTACCGGTATCGATTTGTAGGTACAGGGAATTGGTACAGGATCGATTCCAGTGTGAAAGGTACCCATCCCTAGTGTTGGCAGTAATGCAATGCAGCATTTGTGTGTCCCTGAGCAGCCCCGTGAGGCTCCTTAGAGCCCTGCACTTTTACTAAGTGATCATGATACCACAACGTAACACACTGGTGGCTGAGCTGGTGTTATGACACCACTGAGCATCCATGATGTTTTGAGCACTCCTTAGCTGCATCCCGCAATAGGAAGTGCAAATTTTAAAAAGTCACTCCGATCATGGGCTGCACGACTGGCCCACAGTTACTACCACCAGTCCAGCTGTGCCATTGGCCCACCTGGCATTGCCCGGTAGGCCAGATGGCCAGTCCATACCTGGTGGAAGATGAGGGTTTAACAGAGCAAACTGCAGCACTGGGACTGCATCTGTTCAAGTCTGTTAAACACAATAAATGACTTCATAGACACTTTTTGTTTTTATATATCAATCTATTAATCTGACACAGTATTTAATGAATTTAAATTAAAATGTATGAAGTTGAGAGCTTTCTTCAGCAATTTTTAGGTGAGATAAAAATTAGATTAATGAGATTAATTAATTACAGATCATAATTAATTAATCTCTCATTATCTTAATCTCATGACAGCATTACTACTACTACTACAGCTTAGTATAACATTCAGATTACTTCATTATATCATAGAATACCAAAAGATTATATGAAATTAATGATTACCATGCAAAAAAAAAGTATATACAATTAATGATTACTGTATTCCATGCAGCTAATAAGCGTTTATACTGTAAGTTGAAGGATATAGCTCACGGCAGAGTTATGACCCACAAACAGTAAGCAGCTGCTCTGTTATCAGGCTCCGGCAAGCCACAGCAGTGGCTGCAGTCAGGACTCAGATAGACCCCGGTTGAGGCCTCAGGTCGGTGAGCACCGGGACTTCACATTTCACGACATACTACTACTAAATAATAACAAACAGGCATAATCAAAGAATTTAGTACAGTTGGCCATTAGTGAAAGATTCAATGTTCACATTTCAAAAGATAAATCCACATTTTGGTGACCTCCTACTTTCAAAATGAACAAACAACACCGTGACACCAGACTGTTGGACTTTGGGTGATTTTTATAGACCATTTCCTTCTTCAAGTAAGTCAATCATCAGACCAAATGAAAAAAATATTAACATTCCCACGTGTTGGAAAATGATTGATTATTTACTACCATTAGAAAAGTATTTTTTTAAATTACAGACGTTTCTTCATGTGTATTTTGACCTGTCTCCTTGCTGTTGTCATATTGTGAATTTCCCTGCTGAAGGACAAATAAAGAGTTCTTCTTCTCATAGTTCTACTACCTTTACAGTTTACTGAGCTGAAAATGCTGGCTTGCTAAACTAAAGCAAAGCTAAACTTGAAGTATTTTGATAAACCTCTTCTCCATTTTTCATTATCGTCATGTGTTTTACACAAATCAGTTCTATTGGTCCACGTTTATCAGTTTGATGGATGACTTGTTATTTGTGACCAATCAGGGTTTGTTCTTTGTAAAAGAAACACATTTTTTTGCTTCCTGAAAAGTTGCATGTTTTTTTAGATATGAGGTTTTTGACAGACAGTGACAATGATAAACGTTGTTTCTTTACTGCAAAAACTGTGTCAAGCTATCTACATGCCAGAGACTATACACACTACTAATTAGGTTCTTTTAATGCAGACATATAATATTCAATAACATCAGTGACACTTCTGATGAAGACCTGAGCAGTGGGTCAAAACATGTCAAGAAAAAGGTAAATAAGACTTACCAATTATTATATGTCTGCATTAAAAGAACCTAATTAGTAACGTAAAAAGAAGACATGATGAACTTCATAAAATAATGACTATACACACTAGTGCATGATGGGAAACCCCCCGTCGTCTGCCTACACCGGCCTGTTGTGATGGAGGAACTCACCTGAAGTCTGGATAATGCTGGACTAGAGGCTGCAGACGGTTTTTGATCTCTGTCCTGTTCTTCTGTCCGATGATGTCACTCAGGTCAGCTCCTACCTGGTGGAGCCACTCATGAGATGACTTCTACAGAAAACAAAACACTGAGTGAGGTCATCTATGTGTGCTTAAAGGACCCCTACTAGGCAGACTGGTTATTGGTTCTGTTCAGTATTGTGCAAAAGTCTTCAGCTGCTTCTTATTTTCTAAAAACGTTTCTTCCAAGGATCCAGACTGTCTTGGAATTGAGATCTTTGTAAATTGGTAAATCAATACTCAGTTTTTGTAAGTTTTAGTAACAAACTAATGAATGGATAAATGGGTGGATTTACTAAAGACAAGACAAGACAAGATATGAACACCAAGAAACCCTGACACATGTCTGACTCCATTCCGAATGTCTAATTAGATCAGGACAGCATCACTGATCGCTGACATCATCATTATTTGGAAACATCATCAGTCCTGTAACATCATTGGTCCATGAAACATCATCAAACCCTGTAAAAATCATAGCTGTCTGAATGCATCATTGGTTTATGAATATATTCTTAGTTCATGAAACATTATTGGTTGCTTTTGATGCCGTTGAGCTCTGACCACATCCCTGGTTCACTTCCTCAGTCGGTCGAGGCAGAAGGCCCCGCCCCTTCTGATCCCAGAGGTTTGGAGGTCTCTTCCTGTCACCCTTCATTCTGTGCTGCTTAGAAATCAGGATTTTATTGGACTTGTAGCTTCTTGTAAATAGATTTGAGACAGCTTTTGTTGTGACCTGGTTCTTCATAATAAACGTCACTGAATGGACTGAGAACATCAGGCCCTGAAACCGTCATCGGCCCCTGATGACTCTCAGTCCACACACGCAGCTTCACTACAGACGAATGTTGGGGAATTTCTGATCTCAGGATAACTTATCCTAATGTCTACAGGAACTTGGAGTCAGCAGGCAATTTCCAGGTGAATGAGATCAGAAGGAAATCTCCTGGATTTCCAGGTATTGACTAATACTGGGGAGATAACACAAAATGAGCCTCACTCCTAAAACCATCTGGAGTTTAAACACACTGTTATGAGTAAACCTTCTGTTCATAACCTTCATGTTTAAACCATAAAATCCATGTGATCACAATCCTTCATGAAAGGATTCTACCATTCTGCTGTCTGTGACTCATAAACCTTAATGACAAAACTGATAAAAGTGATTTAACAGAATTAGAAGAATAAGCAAACCTCTGCCTTGACCTGCTTAATCTGTCAGGATGTGTATTATTTCCTTCAGTAGGAAAATAAAAAAAAAATCTCTGTATTTATTAAACTTGTTTGGACGGCTTGTTTGCAGGTGAGTGTGAAGCTGCTGGGATGAGGATCAGCACCTCCAAACCTGAGACCATGGCTCTCCGCTGGAAAATAGGTTGGGAGAGGTCCTACCTCAGGTAGAGGAGTTTAGGTATCTTGAGGTCTCATTCTTCATGAGTGAGGAAAGCATCTGCAGTGATGGATGCTGAACCAGACTGTTGAAGAGGGAGCTGAGCCAGAAAGCAAGGCTCTAGATTGATCTACGTCCTAATTCTCATCTATAGTCATGAGCTTTGGGTAGTGACAGAAAAAATGAGATTGTGAATTCAAGCGTCTGAAATAAGTTTCCTCTGCAGGGCTCAGCCTTAGAGATAGGGTGAGGAGCTCTAACATCCAGGGGGGACTCGGAGTAGACCCGCTGCTCCTCCACATCAAAAGGAGCAGGTTGAGGTGGTTTGGGCATTTGTTCAGGATGCCTCCTGGACGCCTTCCTGGGAAGGTGTTTTGGGCAGGTCCTGCTGGCAGGAGGCCTCCGGGTTGACCCAGAACAACCTGGAGGAAGTACATCTCCAGGCCGGTCTGGGAACGCCTTGGAGTCCCACCAGAGGAGCTGGTGGAGGTGGCTGGGGAGAGGACAGTCAGGGATTCCCTACCTGATATGCTGCCACCGTGACCCGGTCCAGGAAAAGTGGAGGTAAGTGAAGCGAGGTTTCAGTGGCCCATGACAGCCATTATGCTTTGGTGTGAATCCATTCCTCCAATTAGAGAAAATGTTCATGTAATCGAAGAAGAAACCGTTGATTACCATGTTCTCAAACAGATCTCTGAGTTGGTCCATCTGCTGACGGATCTTGGTTGCAGCCTTCTCATGTTTCCGGTTCCTGCACTTGTAGTTATACTTCATCAGCTGGCCGATGTATTCCTTCACCACGTGGTAATGCAGCTGGCTCACAAACTCCTGTTAGGAGGAAAAGTGTCAGAAGAGAGGGGAAACTGAGGTGTGTGTTTGTTTTAAACTTCAGCAGCCATCAGATTGTGAGCTTTCACCTCCACTTCCACCTATTCATTCACTCCTGTCCCTATAATAATAATTATTATAATAATAGTTTTTCCACTTTTTTTGTTGCTTTCAAAGCATCAAAACATTATAAGACTAATAATGAATTCCCTGGAACTTCCAGTAAGGGCCAACCACAGATTAATTCCTTTAACAACTTTAAGGAAACTGTTTGATTTCTGTCATAATAAAACTCCAGAGAATTAAACGTTTTTATGAGGAACTCTTCAGAGTCGAGGGGGCTGGATTCCTGCCTGGACAGATTTCTCTGTTCTCGTCCTTCTCACCTGAGCCTGTTGAGGCCTCATCAGGTCACAGTGCTGGGAAAGCTTCTCCGTCCGGCGGTACAGCTGAAGGAAATCTTCGTCGTTGGTGAGCCACTTCCTGGTTATCATCCTCCTCAGGTATGGCTGGGAATCAGAAAGGAAATACAATGAAAGAAACAAACTGTGAACAAATATTTGGGTTTAGATGTTTACATTTTTATAATACTCTGTCAAATAAAAGTTAAAGAAAGTTTCTAGAGTTAGAGCACAGATAATACACTTTATCTAGTAAAAGCTGAAGTATTCTCAGTAATCTTTGACCTTATCTGTTTGTGATATGATGGTCTTTACTATTGGTCAACATGTGCTGTGTGTGTTGACATAAGACTTCAGGAGTTTTCTGAGTTTTATCTCTCAGGTCTATAGTTCCAGGTTTTATCACTGAAGGGAAATGGATAAAAACGGACTGATTTTAAGAATAACTGAGAAGGTGAAAAGAACATAAAAAAATTATCTTGATTCCCGACAGCAAGAGTAGACCTAAACGACTTCTTATTGACTTTATGCTTGGTTCCTGAGTGTAAAAAATAAAGAGATAAAAGTTTCTTGTTTTTCTGTGAAGGTTCTAGTTTCAGGAAAGCTGAAGGTTTTTAGAGGTCAAAGATCTCTTTTTCAGTTCCTCTTCTGAAACAAACCACAACAGAAAATCTTTGAGCTCTCAGAGGAAATGAATGGACCAAAACTAGAACTGGGTTTTCACTGATAAAAACTCCTGTAGTATTTGACACAATGAGTTGCCGTACCTTGATATCTTCTTTGAACTGATCCTCCAGGGTTTGCCGTAGCCTAACGATGAGCCACTTCACCTCCCGTCTGAATTCTTCCACCTCTTTTGGACAGCTGTCTTGGTACCCCTCCATGTACTTCCTGCAGGAGATGGAAAGATCAGTTTGTCAACGTTTGTTGTTAAAGACCCAGACCTAGACTTCTTAAGAAACTCTAAGAGGAATTGTGGATGTCAGATTTACAGTAGGGGCAAAACCAAAGAATATACCTAACAAGGTGAAAAATGATATACTGTATAATATATGATGTTATATAGTATGTAGCTATGACAGCTGTGTCATTTGACTCTGTTATTTGCCTGCGTTACTGTTGGGAGGTGCATTATAAAAATACTAAGGTAACTAGAGGTCAACTAATATGGATTTCAGATGGTCAAACACAATACTCATTTCTATTTTGTCACAAAAGAGATTTTTAATCTCAAATAATCTCAAATAAACAACCTGTAAATGTTTGTATTTATTATTATTTAGAGGATACCATACCCTCTCACATGTCGGACTAATATGCGATGAGGATGAGACAGCGTACAGCGCAGAGGTGGACAAACTGTCTCTCTGGTGCTCAGAAAACAACCTGATCAACATCAAAAACACAAAAAAACTCATCATGGACTTCATGAAAAGCAGGAAGGACTACTGATCCATGGAGAAGACCTCTAGATTTCTGGGCGCCCACATCTCAGCAGACTGCTCCTGGAGCTGAAACATCAAAGCTCTGGTAAAGAAAGCCCAGCAGCAGCTACTTCCTGTGCGTTCAGGGAGAAGAATCTGGACATGAAGCTGCTGCTGGCCTTCTACCACTCCTCTGTAGAGAGTCATACTGTCTGGGTGTGTGCTCTACAGCTGAGGACAGGAAGGTGGCAGAAAAAACTAAATGGTAAATGGCCTGCTTAGTGTTTTTTATCAAGTCCAAGGACTCCCAAAGCACTTCACACTACATTCAGTCATTCACCCACTCACACACACCTTCACACGCTGATGGCAGTGAGCTATAGTAGCCACAGCTGCGCTGGTACAGGCTGTCAGTCAGAGGCTGGGGCTGCTGTACAATCAGCACCTCCAGGAGGACCTCCCCACTGAGTTACTGTAACCCCTTCATATTTTGTACAGGTTATAGTTGCTGTAAAAGTTACCGACCAGGGTCATCATTTATAAATAAGCAAGAACAAAACAGGGTCTGAAAGTTGCGTAAGTCATTTTTTATGCAGAGTTTGTAAATGATTGGAAAAAACGTGACAGAAAAATGTGCTTAACTTTAAGCCAACTCTGAGGCTGGCGTAAGCACATTTTGAAGACAAGGACACTGCCAGTGCAGCCAGTGAGGTGTAACATGGTGAATTTAAACCACATTTCCAGACTTGTAGACCCTCGCACAAGCCATCCTATGGATCTATGTGCTGAACTGGGCCCAGTGTTCAACCTACCAACAGCGCAATCCCAGTGTCAATCCCTGCAGCTTCTGACCACTCTCAGGTTTATTGCATCCTGCTCGTTCTGATATTTGATAGGATGAACAACATGACATTTCCTGCCTGATGCCTCTTTGGATTTAATGAAATGTTTTCATTAAATGTTCCCCTTAGATCTGGACTATCTCAGTCATCACTGAGCTCCACCTCTGTCACACTGACAGCGCTCAGCTGCAGCCACTCTCTGACACTCGGAGCACTTCCATGTATTTGTGATGCATCAACATGTGATCGCCTAATAAAACATTTTTCTTTCCTTCCACCTCACTTACAAGCACCTCGATTTCAGTCACCTTGAAATTGTGTTTAACGTGAAATGGCAGAAATCAGCTGGTTTATGTATCTGCAGAATGTTCATTGCATAGACTATTTATGGCAGAATGTGAAACTGTGCATACGCAGTGTTTTATAGATCTGTAAATTACTTTGCATGATTACTAATTTTTGCTGAGCTCAAGTGTAGTATGGGTTCTACACAACATTTTATAAATGAGGCTCTTACTTTCCAACAATATAAGATTTATCGCCAAGAATCATTAAGACATATTCAACCAAACACACATTTCTATACTTTTTGTGCTAACTTCACATATAGAGGAGAATTCTTGATTATATGGAGCTACATCTGTAGGGAGCTGGTTTTAGCACCTGCAGCTGCATCCTCTTGTTTCTGCTTTAAAGGTTAAACTGTGTTAGTGCATGTGACTGATATACACCAGATGAATAAACACCACTGTGATGGTTTAAAACAGAAAGTAGATTAAACTTGCAGAATAAACCACATTTAGCAGAGACTGACAGCAGCAGCTGCTGTTTTGATGTTCCAGTTAAGTGCGTATGATCGCTCTGTCTCTCAGCTCAGCTCTGTTTCTCACCGGCAGCTCTGATTCCTTGAAATCACGTGACCATAGCTCACATTTACACAGTGAATAAATTGCTGCAGGCTTGATGTTTAGCTGATCTTTTCATCACTTCAGGAATCTGTCTGTTGAATAACTTTGAACATGTGAAAACTTGTCTCTAGTCTAAAAAAATCATCCAGCCTGATTCTTACTTCATACCAACCCGACTGGGAAGCGCCCAGCAGAGAAATATCTCAGAGATGAGTCATCCAAACAGATGCTATAAGTTTCTCCTACATCCTGTAAACGGCCTGATTCTGTAGCAGATTAACTCACAGTCACTACTGATTTACACTTTAATACAGATACGTTCACATTAAAACAGGGCCCACAAGTTTGTTTTCAGAAGAAAATTTAGATTAAAATGTTCATTTATTTGTTGCTGTTTTCTTTGTCTCTTGTATTTAAATTGAGCTTCACTTTTATCCTAAACATGTCAGTCCAGCCTCCTCCTGCTGGAGAGGAACAGAAACATGACCTCTTAAGTAAAAGGATGCAGACATATTTGTTCTTTTGCAGTCTTTCCTCATCTCTGTAAAACAGTATAATCTGGTCTAGCTGACCACAGAGCAGCATCACTTAAAGCGGCTCTCTGGAGCATTTTTCTCTGTATCAAAGTTTTCTAAATGTTCTAAATGATATTTCAGGTCTAAACTATGATCTATGGGTTGAGTTCCACAACATCTGTCATTCTGATGAAGACCCTCCTTCCTCCTAGAGACTCCTTTCCATTTTTTCTTGCCGCCGACATTTTTCAGCCAATGAAATTCAAATTTCTGCATTCTCTCAACATGCACGCGCATCGACCAAACCTGTACCAGTAGGGGGCGCTGTCGTACAGGACGCTCCGTGTGTTTCTCTGCCGTCTCAGCCGTTCACTGAGGACTCACGGCTCATTTCTACTAAAAACCTACCCATTCTCCAGCTAAAGACGGATTTATTTTAATTTTTAAACCTTTCACCTCACAGAATGGCAAGGCTTGACAGGGTTACGCGTTTATTTTGGTCAGAAAGTTCATCCAGGGCCGAGTCAAGTTCAGCTTCAGAGTCCAGCAGCAGCTCTCTGCTAACAGAGCTAATATCAGAAGCAGCAGGGACAGAGAGGGCTCATCAGACCCTCGTAGTGTTGTTGGAATAAGATTGTGAACTGTGAGTGATTAAACCCTACACACTGAGCTGTACAGTTCATGCCCGCAACGTATACGCGCCGCGTGCACGCGCGCACACGCGACCGGACGCGCGTGTCGAGATGTTTTGAGGAGGAGCCTTTGGACGCTAGATTCAAAAACTGCTCTCCTGATGAAATCCTCCAGAGTGCGGCTTTAATGTAGGAGATGCATCCCCCTTCTTTTGCACTTTACCTTTTTCAAGTGAAGATTTTGGCTTGCTTTATGTAAATACTCCATGTGTTTCAGATGCAATAATTGTATTGTATCTGTAATTATTCATCTTCTAAAAATGCAAAAATGATTAAAAAATAAACTAAAATCCACAGTCAGAGCTAGCTGTGAAGTAGAGCCCTGCTCTGGGACTGGGGCCATGTGGAACAATGTGCACGCCTTGTGGGAGCACTCGGCTTTGCTGCAGGCGAATCAGGTAGACTGCAGATCACAAGATTGTCGGTAGGATGGTGAAAACAACTGAGGCTGTAATAAAATCAGGACTGAGTCTAAATAAAACTTTTTTCTCATTTCTATGTTTTTTACCTGCAGTTTGGACAGTGGGAACAATGGGAACAACACAAACAGAAAGAACAAGCAGTCCAGACAGAAGAATCCCACTACTTGCAAACAGCCTAGAGGGGTGAGGAGCTCCAGGAGGGACTCAGAGTTGAACCACTGCTCCTCCACGTAGAGAGGAGCCAGCCGAGGTGGTTCATCTGGTCAGGATGCCTCCTGGACGCCGTAATGAGGAGGTGTTTAAGGCATGTCCTGTTGGCAGGAGGCCCCCAGGTTGATCCAGGACAAACTGGTCCCACTGGAGGGCTGGGAGGACAAACTGGGATTCCCTACTTAGGATGCTACCCCAGAGACCCGGACCCAGATAAAAGGAAGAAAGCAGGGCGAATATATTATTCCTAAAAGTACTAAAATATTTTAAACTAAAACATGAACCCTCACAAACACACACACACACACACACACACACACGTTTATGTCTCATCAAAAAGATCTGTAAGAGTGCTGTAACAGTCTTTGTATTTCCATGAGTTACTTGAACTAAAAACATCAAACAGTGCATTTCATATCTTCATCTGAACGCTCAGCCTCCTGTTTCTGTTTCTATTCTAAATCCCTAAACCAACAGCTAACCTCAACCCAACGCTGTCGCTTGATGATACTTTTTATTGCCTCATCTCCGAGGAGAGAAGGCAGGCTGCCCATCTGTTGTTCTGGCAGGGGGAAAAGAACTCTGCAATGCATTATGGGTATCCCTGGGAAGTCACATGACTTACTGTAAAGCAGCAAAGCTGTTGATGTATGTTATCTGATACTCTGTCCAGAGAGGCTGTGGTTGGAGGGCGCTGCAGTGACGTCGGAACTCTGACTCAAACCTGCAGAGGAAACAAGACTCTTCAGTCAGAGGGAAGAAAAGAGCTCAACAAAACGTCTGGACATGCACAAAGAGTTTTATTCTCCTCCTTTATGAAAACCTTCTTCAGCCTCAGCTCTGTTCGCCACGGAACTATTGTGTAAAATTATGATGTAATAAAAGCACAGCAACGTGCTCTGGTTTCAATAGATCTGGTTTGCCCAATCTGCAGCACTCAGGGTAAACAGCAGAGCTGAAGGTATGCTAAGTGAGCCCACAGCTATTCTAAGATCTGGTGTTACTGGAGAATCGCCCAGTCCTACAGTGTTGAAGGGTTTACACAGAAAATCAAAGTCAAACTACAGTTTTCCATCAAAACCAAATTCATCACCAAGGAACTGGGCTTCACAAAGCGTGTGTTTAATCAAAATAAAAACACATGTAGCATGAGATGATGCTGAACCAGAATGGTTCCTACTGCCTGCCTGTCTGTACTTGTGAGTTGTGACCGTCTGATGACATGAGGACAGTTATTTAACAAAAGTATTGCAGAGAATCTAATGAAACACGTTTTAAACAGGAGCTGCATGACCTTTGAGGCAAAGTGTCAATAAACGTATTCAACCTAAAACACAAAAACATCACTAAAACGCTGATAGAAATAGAAAACGTCCTAACTTTTCAAACTGAAACTGGTAGTTTTCTGGGTACAGGCGCCCCCTTGTGGCCACTTTCACTCTAATGCTGTTACCTTTAGTTTCCTGCTCATTTGATCACATCTATGTATTTTTGTTCTGTCATCAACGTTTCTGACCAAATTGAGAAAAATGCAAAAGAACAAAGCTAAAGGAGGGAAGACGGTTATCATCATTTAAATTCAGAATAGTCAAACAGAAGATGACACCAGTTTTAAGTTAGAATCTGACTCTTTTTAAACTGAATGAAGGATGTTTCCTGATCCGATCTCATCCTCCCTCCATGTGTTAAAACTACAGAGCTGTTTTCTAATGATATTTGAAATGTAACTCAGCTAATCCACCTGAAGGTTCTACAGGATATTAGATCTATTGAGCAGCCACGGTCTCTCCTCTCCATCCTGTGGGAGGCTGATGTCTGGACCACTGACCCATAAACCCACCTCTGCATTTCTCCAGTAACAACCACCTGTTTTATTCAAAGTGAAGACTGAAAATCCTTCTGTCCAAAATGTCTTGGGTGATCGTGCTTGATGATAACAACACAGTGAACTTTGTAACGTGTCCTAGAGGTAACATACCGCTTGGGAAAGTTTTTCAGCTCCTCGATGCAAAAGGAAGTCACTTTCTGCTCCAGTGTGGGATCCAGCTTTCTAGAGTTCACAATAGTTCCTTTTACATTCTGTAACAGAAACAAAGAGCTGAAAATGACGAGACAAACATGAAGATCTCTGCTGCCACCGCGTCTCCATGTGATGGATAAACGATGTCATGTTCGAGTGTCAGTGTCTTACAGTCCAGATGTCCATGGGGAATGGAGAGTTAGGGAAATTATCCTCCTTTTCTGGCACCTTTCTATCTTTCCAAAGTGTTTCATTTTCAAGTTCAATGACTCTGTCCAGTGTCGTCTTCATGTCTTCCTGAAGCGACAAACACAAAAACAAATGTCAACCTGTTGGTTTCAGCAGCAAGAAGATGAGTCTGTCCCTCCCTCTGAAATCAGATGGTCACCATTCTGAATCTGACATTAAGCTTGAAAACTTTTAAAAGTCCAGAGAGTTGAATTTGACTTGCAGCCCATTATTCTTTTAATCCAACATAAAGTAGGAGCCAACTGACAACACATCATCTCAGGGCAGCACACAGAGAAGATAGAGGTCCAATTCCAATCTAAATACATGTGGGACATCGCTCTATCAGTCCCAATCCAAACCTCATAACCACTGATGAGGGTTTGGTCGTACGATCAGTAAACTAAGAGCTTTGACTTTCAGCTCTGCTTCTTCTTTTACTGCAGACAAATCACCAACATTGGCCCCTTCGCTTACTGTATGTCAGGTCAGGCGTGTCCAAAGTGCGGCCCGGGGCCACATGCAGCCCTCAGCTGCATTTTAAGAATGATACAGTTTAGTTTTCCTGCAGGATTTTGATGCAGAGAAATGCTTTTTGACATTTTTATGTTTGGATTATTACTAACATAAAACCCAAGAAAAAAACAAACAAACAAAAATAAATAAAACCAGATAAATTAAAATCTTTTAAATGCAAATTTTTACATCCAGTCAAAGTATTTAATGTTTTATTGAGTCAGTTTAAGATATTTCTTTTCCTGATTAAAAGAACCACAAACCCTCACAGACTTTTACTTAAGTACATCACATTGAGCTCCATTACATACTGTTATAAACTAAAGTGGAGCCTTTGTGGATCTGGAGAAGTCCTGTTGTCTAGGGCGCTCTATAGGTGCTGTGTGAGTACGAGGTACAGGGGTCACTTTTCAATCAAAACCTTTATTTATCCAGGAATAAAACTCATTGAGATTAAAAATCTTTTCTCCAAGAGTGCCCTGGCCAAGAAAAGCAGCAAGACAAGTTTTAAAGGCTGTCTGGTTCCTGTACAAACAAAGGAAGTGCAGCGTTTGTGTTGCTCATGGATCTCAGTCATTGAGAGGAGGGTGTTTTTGTCTTCAGGCTTCCAGCAGAGGAATAAGAAGTTCAGGTCTCTTCTTGTCCTAAAGTGGTAGAATGACATAATGTCCAAACTTTTCAACACGAGGGCCAAAATCAGCAAGTGTAAAGTCCTTGAGGGCCACAAAAGTTAGAATATTTCTTAAAACAAAATAGGAAAAGATGATTTTATTTATTTGTTCCTTCTCACTAATTATTAATGCAACATTTTAATAAACAGAGTCTTAGTCAATATGACACGTTGGGATCTCGTACGTTTGACTCAATGAACAAAAGCATCATCTGGAGCTGATTGGTCAACTGTTATTAGGTTTCTAGAAACTAAATTTCCCTCCATTCTCAGGAACCAGCCCATGGTCTGGGTCTGTCTTCAGTCCTGTTGCTGGATTTAGTCACGTTTTATGAACAGAGCTCACAAGTCTGCTTTTAAAGACATACTTTGCAACTTTTTCATATTTTAAAATCTTTTCCTTGAGCCAGTCTGTGCTAATCTGACCCTTTACAGGTTAATGAAAAGTCACTCAGCCCCATCTGCTGCTTGGATCCAGAATACCACGTTTGCAACTTCTGAGTCTCTGGTCCGGTGTCCTGAAGTCTCACAAAGTCACGTATCTCTTGAGGGTTAGGCTAACCCAATGTGGCTAGCTGTTATGCTAGCTCTGGAGTGTTTTTAGCTCATGATTCCTGATTTTTTTTCAATCTCTCCCTGCTTGAACACAGCTGATTTCTTTTAAGGAGTAAATAACCGCTCCTGTAGAAAACTATGAAGGCTGAGGAGACATTTCAACAGTTAGAGTTTGGTGTTTCTGAGCAGAAACAATGGCATTTTGACGGCAGTGATTTAAAACGGACACCAGGGGGAGCCAAAACAAGCCAAACTGCATAGTATCTCTTTAAAGTTTCAGATATTTTTTACAAGCCTTCTAGAACTGTTTTTTCTGTTTATGCAGATCACTTTTTCATTTAGCTGAAAACCTTTTAGTCTTTCACAACAAACCAGTTTTACATAAAATAAAGTCATGTGATTTTACAATAAGCGCTCCTCACCTTCACTTTACAGCAAAACTTGTCTTTCAGCTGTTTAAGGAAGTTTTCCTCCAGCTGTAGATCTGCACCGTCTTCTGTCATGTCTGGCTGCAAGGAGGGACTTTTCATGATCTTCTCACTGTCAAAGAAACAAGATACTATTCACAACATTTCACTAGCAATAAATCATTGAACAGACTCTGCCTCACGCTGAAGAAAGGAAGTCACAAAACCGGTTGATTCAGATTTGTCTCAGAAGTCTATGAAGTATAAAATGATCAGATCAGTCAAAAAAAAAATCACAGTTTCTGAGAAAAAGCAACATAATGTGACCTAGGGAGGTCTAAAAGTGTGTAAAATATATATTTATTAAAAATCCAGTCACCAAAAATCACACTGAAGTGAAAATAACAAATGACATCTGACAGGAAATTCATTTACTATTTAAAAAAATAAATCTGTTTTTCTTCTTCAACGCCTGATTTGAGTCAGTGGGTGATTAGAGGGATTCTGCAGAGCTTGATGACACTCAGAGCAGATGATTTAACCATGTAATCAGGTGTGTTAGAGCAGGGAAGCAACTAAAGCATGCTGGATGCCAGCCTTCAAGGACCAGGATTAGACCCCCCATCCCCCAAATTCTAATCAGAAAACTTCACCTGACCTCTTGTATTTGTTGAGGATCCAGTCCAGCAGGGCGTACAGATCCTTCAGCTCCGTCACATCGGGCTCCAGCTTCTTTATGTGCTGCCTCACAACTTTGTGGTAGTTCTTCACATAGGTGCTGAAGACCTTGAAGCTGGGAGGGTAGGACCATTTCAGATCTCTTTTTACATTCTCTAAATCTTCCACTATGGTTTTACCCAGCAGACCTAGATGAACAGCCAGCCAGGAGGAGTTCTGTTCTTTCTGCTCCAGGTGAATGTTGTTCACCTTCACCTGCACACCTTCACACACAGACTCCCTCCAGGCCTCCATCCAGCTATCTGGTAGCCCTCCTGGTTCTTCCGCCCTCTTCTCCTCCTCCTGGATGATGCGAGCTACAGGGACAAGCAGTGCCTGGTTCCTGGCTGGAAGTGAGTTGGAGTCACGGACGATTGTGCTGACCTTGTTCCTAAGGTCTCCGTAGAGAAGGTTCAGGTCTTTTTCCTTCTTTGAAAGCTCCACAGGACAGTCCTCGGGACATTGCTCTATCTCCTTCTGAAACTCCAGACGCAAGGCGAGCAAGTTCACGTGAGCCTCCTCCAGCACCTCCATCTCTATCAGCTTGCTGATCTGCATCACTGAAAGGAAACAATGAATAAGAATGATCTCCAACATATAGTGCACTTCTCAGATCTCATCGTTATCACCACAGTTCACTCAAATGTTGTTTTATATATTTTCACGTGGCAAACAATTTTTCTTGAAGGTTATTTTTGCAGAAATAAAATAAAAGCTGCTGCTGGACTGTGTCATCATCAGACACAAACAGGAGGACTCAAGACTTTTACACAGATTGTCCACTCCGTTACAGCTCCTCCTACTGGAGCTTCTGATCTGAGCCACTCTCAGCACCATGAAAACCATTAGGTCAACAGTCAGACGTCTGCAACAATCAGATCATCCAGTCATCCACGTTAATAGTTTGAACTAGCTGTCAGCTCATCAATCCTATTGAATCTTTTTCTCTGAACTGAGGCCATTCAAGAAGCCTTTTACAGCTGACAAGATGGAAAATAATATAACCTCTACACAGAAAAATAAATCAAAATATCGAAAAAGATCACTTAAAGAAACAAAAAACTGCAGGCAGTTGAATCTTTTAGTAACATAATTGCACTTCTACAACCTCTGACTGTCCTCTCATTAGTTTTTCTTCCATGAGGAACTTTTTGGTCTCCATGATGTGATGGGGATGTTTTATATTTACAGCAGAAACAAGATTCCTATCAATGGCTGCTGTTGTTGCAAAAACAGAGCGATGAAGAAAATGAGTTGAGTCTTTAGACAGAGAGAATCTGGGAACATTCTGAGACACAGGAGGATACTCCATTTAATACTTAGTAATGTGGTGACTGATTTAGAGGATTTCTAAAGCATAAACATTATTATAAAGAATTACTCCTTGTGTACATCTAAATAAACAATGAGAGCAGACAGAACATGTTTCATCTGTGAGAGAGCTCAGTTTGTTGGAGCCTATGGTGCAGTTTGATGAGTAATTTTAGATAATGTATAATTTATATGTGACATGAAATGATGTAGAACGTATACCTGAGAGTGGTGTCTGAGGTATTTCTGGTAGTGTGTACAATTCTTCAACCTCCTCTGGTTTCTCCTCTTCCTCCTCTTCTTTCTCCTCCGTCTTCTCTGCTAAGTCTACAGTTATAGAAGGTCGCTCTTTGCTGTCCTTCTTAGAACCAAACCCCAGGCTCCGACGAATAGAAGCTCCCCTTTTCACTAAGGAGTCGCCAAACCTGGACATATTAGGGTCTGATGAGGGAGAGGAGACATGTTAGTTAATATGATCAGACAGAAGAAGCATTGTGAAGAAGTTCTGTATTCATTTGTTCTTTGGGAACGGTTAGAGTTAAGACTGTTGGGGTCTCTTCTTCTCTATGTAATCTCAGCTAATATCACAAACAGTGTATGAACTTATATGAATTTTCCGTATTAGCATCATTTAGCAGCACATTAAAATGTCAGTTAAAACCATATTTTGGACACTTTACGTGTTGAATTCATGATTTTATTTAGTTAAAATGTGTTCATGAGGTCATTGTCTCATTTTTAAAATGGTTAAACATGAAAACATGATAAAAATATGTTACTAGGTCAGGCGTAATCAAAAGCTTTGTACTGTCTCCCCCAAGCTGTCAGTATTTCATTAAATCTACCACGAGTCGGCGCCACGCAGCTCCAGGAAGAGGAGCTTCTTTTGTCTTTGTTTGACTGAAGGTTTCTGGATGTGATGGCGAGCCGACCCATGGACGACACTTTAAAGGTGACAGCTAGTTGACTGTCCAGCAGCTACAGGGATCTACCAGGAACTCATCTAGGAACTCAGGATTTTCCAGTTAATGAAACACATCTACCTGGTTAGTGTACAAGACTTTTTAGAATAACAAGAACTGAACAAATAAACAAGGGTTGGAAGCAATTAATTCTTTTCTTTACCATTTTATTCTTTTGGTTATGTTAAAACATTTTTTGGACAAAAAAAAAGCCCTATCTTGTTTGATTTCATGTGTATTTGTTACTGCAATAAATCTGTCAGTTTATACTAATCCTATTCTTTATTACTTCTCAGAACCTACAGTAGGTCTCATTAGCATTCATCAGTTGTAATTTTGAGCTCAGTGCTGCACAGAGACAATGGATTACCTGATTCAGGTGGGTTTTGGTGTTCAGACAGGATTAAAACTCAGTAAAATAGGAGCTGGTTGATCATGTCTGCTGGCTGTTTGTTCCAGATATGCAAATCTATGAAAACGAGTGTCTTCTCACTACTGTTTGATGTCGTTGCTTGTTGCTAGAATTGTGTTTAGTCCTTGAGATGATTCTCTCCCTGCTATAGGACATGCAGCTTATATAGTTGCATAGTTAGTTGCATGCAGTTTGTTGGAGCAGCAGCTTCCTTAAAGCAGAGAGGAGATGATCAGATCAGCTGAAGGCTAGCTCTGTCGTAGGATGACTCCCTGAGTGCAGATGGTGGGAGACAGAAGAACTCTGGTAACAATAACATCACTGCCCCTCTTCCTGCCCAAGGATACTTTGATTGAACCAAGCCAGCCTCCCTACCCTACAGGCCATGGTCGTCTTTGATTCTGAATCTGTGTGCTAATTTTGATGATGTACAGTATTTTTATGCTTCTAGTTTTCCCTTTAATGTATTTCTATTTTACCCTTTGTGTGTATCTGTATGCTTCACTGTCACTTTGCTGCTGTCACACCTGAATTTCCCCACTGTGGGACAACAACGTTTATTTCTATTCTATTCTATAGGTTGGTAAAGGTTAGGTAATGTTTTTGGAGCAAGTTTGTTGTTTGAAGTTCAGCCCTGTCAATCAGGTGGGTTTGTGTCCTTCACAGGTTACTGTGACTTTTATTCTGAGGGTGAAAAGATGAAAGGTTTGGGAGCTGCTGATAAACATGATAGAATTATGGTTAGCGTGTAGCAGAGTATGATTTATGCAAACTTTTAGAAATAATCACCTGTCTTTGAGCGAGATAGAGATTTTTGTTTGTGTGAATTAATGTCAGGCTGATCGTCCTCCTTTCGCTGGAAAACACCTCCAAAGCTCTTCAGGGATAAAGCCGGTGATCCAGCACTGAGACCTGGTGAAAGCAGGGACAAGACATCAAGACTCATCAAATGGAAACCCACCCTACTAAACAAAGGCTCACTAATACATTTATGTGTGTGTGTGTGTGTGTGTGTGTGTGTGTGTGTGTGTGTGTGTGTGTGTGTGTGTGTGTGTGTGTGTGTGTGTGTGTGTGTGTGTGTGTGTGTGTGTGTGAGAGAGAGAGAGAGGAGGCTGTGTGGTCTGTGCACAAACTTGTCAGAAGCGTTCTACCATTTCTACACAGATGATGTTTACATTATTGCTGCTGATACTCACTCATTCAAGCATTTGAATTTATGCACTTTTTGAACATCATCCTTTCCCTTGGAGAACATCCCCTTAACCAGAGCTTCTGATGGTAAAACTCTTGAACTGGTCACCACCTGGGACAAATTATTGATGGGAACTTTCTTTCAAAGGCACACTATGTAACTTTTTCATATTAAAAATGTTTTTTTCTTGAGCCAGTCTGGGACCCTTTACAGGTTAATGAAAAGTCCCTCAGCTCCATCTGCTGCTTGTGTCCAGAATACCACGTGTGTAACTTCTGAGTCTCTGGTCCGGTGCCCTGAAGTCTCACAAAGTCACGTATCTCACGAGGGTTAGGCTAACCCAATGTGGCTAGCTGTTATGCTAGCTCCAGAGTGTTTTTAGCTCATGATTCCTGATTTTTTAAAATCTCTTCCTGCTTGAACACAGCTGATTTCTCTGAATGAGTGATGAACCGCTCCAGTAGAAAGCAGTGAAGGCTGAGGAGACATTTCAACAGGCCAATTCATCCTCCACAAGAAGCAATAACGTTTTTTTTGCTGGGGTCTCAGAGAACAAAAATGATGTAATTTTGTTCTCTCAGCCCCAGTTCAGCAGTGCTAGCGGTTTGTACTTGTACACATCAGCTGAGCTGAACTTTTTTCTGCAGAACATCCCAGAACAACTGATGTGATTGGTCAGAAAGGGAGAATGAGCGTGGTTAGTGCAGGTAGCGGTTGAAGTTGTACGTTGATGTAACTTTTTCTCTGGTGCTGAAGTTAAATGCCTGCTGTGTTGCTGTGCACGGACAGGTCTGATGAGGCATACAGGTCTGGATCTACCTGTGTAAACCCCTCGCAGCTCGCGCTGGCCTGGGACCAGCGTTACAGGACGGATTGTTTTATATTAATAATAATAATCAGAGTACCCACCCTTTTTGGAGTCTCTGGGAAGAGTGCTGGATGGCGCTCCGACAGGGGACTCCATAGTCCTGCTGGGAGACTTCAACGCTCACGTGGACAATGACAGCGTGACCTGGAGGGGCGTGATTGGGAGGAACGGCCCGCCCAATCTGAATTCGAGTGGTGTTCTGTTATTGGACTTCTGTGCAAGTCGCAGTTTGGCCATAACGAACACCATGTTCAAACATAAGGATACCCATCGGTACACCTGGTACCAGGGCAGCCTAGGTTACAGGTCGATGATTGACTTTATAGTTGTATCATCTGACCTGAGACCGTATGTTTTGGACACTCGGGTGAAGAGAGGAGCGGAGCTGTCAGCTGATCACCACCTGGTGGTGAGTTGGATCAGAATCAGATGGCAGGGGAAGATGCTACGCAGACCTGGTAGACCCAAACGTATAGTGAGGGTCTGCTGGGAACGCCTGGCAGAAGAGCCTGTCAAGATGGTCTTCAACTCCCACCTCCGGCAGAGCTTCGACCGCGTCCCGAGAGCAGTGGGGGACATTGAGTCCGAATGGGCCTTGTTCCGCTCTGCGATTGTTGAGGCGGCTGTTGCTAGCTGTGGTTGCAAGGTAGCCGGTGCCAATCGTGGCGGTAACCCCCGTACCCGCTGGTGGACACCAGAGGTTAGGGGAGCCGTCAGGCTGAAGAAGGAGGCCTACAGGGCGTGGCTGATCTGTGGGTCTCCAGAGGCAGCAGACAGGTACCGGCGGGCCAAGCGAAGTGCAGCGGTGGCAGTTGCCGAGGCAAAATCTCGGGCATGGGAGAAGTTTGGCGAGGCCATGGAAAAAGACTATCGATCGGCTCCAAAGAGGTTCTGGCAAACTGTCCGGCGCCTCAGGGGAGGAAGGCAGCAACTCGCTCACACTGTTTACAGTGGGGACAGGGAGCTGCTGACGTCAACTGGGGCTATAGTCGGGCGGTGGAAGGAATACTTTGAGGAGCTCCTCAATCCCACCGACGCGTATTCCTATGAGGAACCAGAGCTGGGAGACCTGGGAATGGACTGTCCAATCTCTGGGGCAGAAGTCGCTGAGGTAGTCAAACAACTACGCAGCGGCGGAGCCCCAGGTGTGGATGAGATCTGACCTGGGTATCTCAAGGCTATGGATGTTGTAGGTCTGTCATGGCTGACACGTCTCTGCAACATTGCAAGGTCATCGGGGGCAGTTCCTGTTGAGTGGCAGACCGGGGTGGTGGTTCCCATTTTTAAGAAGGGGGACCAGAGGGAGTGTTCCAACTATAGGGGGATCACACTCCTCAGCCTTCCCGGAAAGGTCTACTCCAGGGTACTGGAGAGGAGGGTCTGGTCGATGGTTGAACCTCAGATAGAAGAGGAGCAATGTGGTTTTCGTCCTGGTCGTGGAACTGTGGACCAGCTCTTTACCCTCGCTAGGGTGATGGAGGGGTCATGGGAGTTTGCCCAACCAATCCACTTGTGTTTTGTGGATTTGGAGAAGGCTTATGACCGTGTCCCCAGGGACACCCTGTGGGGGGCGCTCCAGGAGTACGGGGTGGATGGTCTTTTGTTAAGGGCCATTCAGTCCCTGTACCAGAGGAGTGTGAGTCTGGTCCGCATAGCCGGCAGTAAGTCGGACCTGTTCCCAGTGAGGGTTGGACTCCGCCAGGGCTGCCCTTTGTCACCGGTCCTGTTCAGAACCTTTATGGACAGGATTTCTAGGCACAGCCGTGGTGTGGAGGGTGTCGAGTTTGGTGACAGGAGAATCGCGTCTCTGCTTTTTGCGGATGATGTGGTCCTCCTAGCTTCATCAGGCTCTGACCTTCAGCTCTTGCTGGGGAGGTTCGCAGCCGAGTGTGAAGCGGCTGGGATGAGGATCAGCACCTCCAAGTCTGAGGCCATGGTTCTTGACCGGAAAAAGGTGGATTGCCAACTCCGGGTCGGGAGAGAGATCCTGACTCAAGTGGAGGAGTTCAAGTATCTCGGGGTCTTGTTCACGAGTGAGGGAAGGAGGGAGCGGGAGATCGACAGGTGAATTGGGGCAGCGTCTGCAGTGATGCGGACGCTGAACCGGTCTGTTGTGGTGAAGAGGGAGCTGAGCCAGAAAGCAAAGCTCTCGATTTACCGGTCGATCTACCTCCCAATCCTCACCTGGTCATGAGCTTTGGGTAATGACTGAAAGAATGAGATCACGGATACAAGCGGCTGAAATGAGTTTCCTCCGCAGGGTGGCCGGGCTCAGCCTTAGGGATAGGGTAAGAAGCTCGGACATCCGGGAGAGACTCGGAGTAGAACCGCTGCTCCTCCATGTCGAAAGGAGCCAGTTGAGGTGGTTCGGGCATCTGGTAAGGATGCCTCCTGGACGCCTCCCTCGGGAGGTGTTCTAGGCATGTCCTGCCGGCAGGAGGCCCCCGGGTCGACCCAGGACAAGCTGGAGGAAATACATCTTCAGTTTGGCCTGGGAACGCCTGGGCGTCCCAGCTGAGGAGCTGGTGGACTTGGCCGGGGAGAAGGTGGCCTGGGCTGCCCGACTTGGAATGCTGCTCCCGCGACCCGGATTAGCGGAAGAAGGCAAGGCGAGGCAAATAATAACTTTATTTATATAGCACTTTTCTCAGGCCAATGGCCACTAAGTGCTTAACAATAAAAACAATTATAAAAACACAAAAATAAAAACTTGATAAGAACATGATAAAACAAAAACATCATGCAACCTAAAATCATTTAAAAGCGAGCCTGAATAAACGAGTTTTCAACTGTTTCCTAAAAGAATCAACAGAATCCAGGCTACGCAGAGGAGGAGGTAAAGCGTTCCATAATCTTGGAGCCACTACTTTAAAAGATTTATCTCCCCTGGACTTAAAATGTGATCTAGGAACCTCCAACAGCCTCTGACTAGCAGACCTCAAACTATGAGGAGGACTGTAGGGTTTTAAAAGGTCTGAAGTATAAACAGGGATATTGCACCCCCCCCACACACACACACATCTGTAGGAGTTCAGCAGCTGAGTTCTGAGGAAGTATGAATGGTCCCTGCCGAAACATAAATGTTTCTTGTTCTCTGAGCTCCCCAATTTCTTACTTCTTGTGGAGTATGAATTGGCCTTTAGATTTAGGTGTTTCTGAGCATAAACAATGGTGCTACTGTTTTTATGACAGTGATTTAACACAACACTACGGGGTGCTATGGACAAAACTGCATAAAATGCCTTTAAAAACGTGATTTCCAAATTAATGGTGAAGCTAAGAAACTTCTGATATCAGCTACTTTTAACCAGTTCTCAATGATGTTGATGTTGTTTACATGTGTAGTACACATGAAGTACACATTGTGTACTTCAGCCAGCTGCTGACAGTCCTTGACTCCAGTGTACCACTGTGCTCTGAGGTTTATCACTGGTTGTAGCTGCCTCACACACCATTGTGAACTGTATGCTAAAGCTAGCTGCTGTCCTTAAATGTAAAACGATTCACAGGATGACTCTGGTTTAAGCTTCTTATCGACTTGGTTCTTATTTAAGTTTTTTTCTTCAGAGAACTGAAAGCCTTTACGCCCTAAGATACAATCACTTTCTGCATCTCTCTGTTTCTCATGTTTTAACAGAAATGTGACTGAAGGCCTTCGTTTTTATGCCTCCTCAGCTTGAAATGTCCGCCAACCATAACTGGAACTGTCAGAACTCGTGTTGCTGAAACGTTAAAGAGACCTACCACAGAAATCATCTGAACAGTTCCTGTGTTTTTTATTCCATTTGCTGCTTTTTAAAACCATTAATTTATTACATTTACATCATCTCATGAAGTTAGTCAAATAGCTGACATTTTATATTCCTATGTCTGTTTCATCACTTTTCTCTCTATCCTGTCAACTATGACGTGTTGCTGCTGCCTTTCTTGGCCAGGTCACCTTCTGAAAGAGACTTTGAGCTCAATGTTTTTTCTTATCTGGTTAAAAAAAGTTTAATTAAAAAAAAAACAGCAAGCCAACTGGATGTGGAAAACAGAGCCAGGTTTCACAATGTAAAAGTGAAACATCAGCAGACTTTAAATATGTTTCTTTTCATTTCTGCTGACAGTAAAAGGAAAAATTTCCATGACTTGCAGTTTATGTTTCTAAACGTTGGCACTTTGAGATTAATGATGATGATGTTTTTTTTTTTTTTTACTGCTGTTTAAAACTGGCCTGAATATTTCTGAGATACTCAGCTGACCCAGATCCTTGCCTTGCCTTCCTCCACTTATTCGGGTCCGGGTTGCAGGGGCAGCATCTCAAGTCGGGCATCCCAGGCCATCCTCTCCTTGGCCAAGTCCTCCAGCTCCTCGGCTGGGATGCCCAGGTGTTACCCGTCCAACCTGAAGATGTATTTCCTCCAGCTTATCCTGGGTTGACCTGGGGACCTCCTGCCGGCAGGACATGCCCAAAACACCTCCTGAGGGAGGCGTCCAGGAGGCATCCTAACCTGATGCCTGAACCACCTCAACTGGCCCCTTTTGTTGTGGAGGAGCAGCGGCTCTACTCTGAGTCCCTCCTGGATGTCCGAGCTCCTCACCCTATCCCTAAGGCTGAGCCCAGCCACACTGCGCAGGAAACTCATTTCAGCCGCTTGTACGATCTCGTTCTTTTGGTCATTACCCAAAGCTCATGACCATAGGTGAGGATTGGGACGTAGATTGCCCAGTAAATCGAGAGCTTTGCTTTCCGGCTCAGCTCCCTCTTCACCACAACAGACCGGTTCAGCGTCCACATCACTGCAGATGCTGCTCCAATCCACCTGTCAATCTCCCGCTCCCTCCTTCCCTCACTCGTGAACAAGACCAGAGATACTTAAACTCCTCACCTGGGGTAGGACCTCTCTCCCGACCTAGAGTTGGCAAGCTATTTTTTTCCGGTCAAGAACCGTGGTCTCAGATTTGGAGGTGCTGATCCTCATCCCAGCTTCACACTCAGTTGCAAACCTCCCCAGCAAGAGCTGAAGGTCAGAGCCTGATGAAGCTAGGAGGACCACATCATCCCCAAAAAGCAGAGACGAGATTCTCCTACCACCAAACTTGACACCCTCCACACCACGGCTGTGCCTAGAAATCCTGTCCATAAAGGTTCTGAACAGGACCGGTGACAAAGGGCAGCCCTGGCGGAGTCCAACCCTCACTGGGAACAGGTCCGACTTACTGCCGGCTATGCGGACCAGACTCACACTCCTCTGGTACAGGGACTGAATGGCCCTTAACAAAAGACCATCCACCCCGTACTCCTGGAGCGTCCCCCACAGGGTGTCCCTGGGGACACGGTCATAAGCCTTCTCCAAATCCACAAAACACATGTGGATTGGTTGGGCAAACTCCCATGACCCCTCCATCACCCTAGCGAGGGTAAAGAGCTGGTCCACAGTTCCACGACCAGGACGAAAACCACATTGCTCCTCTTGTATCTGAGGTTCAACTATCGACCGGACCCTCCTCTCCAGTACCCTGGAGTAGACCTTCCCAGGGAGGCTGAGGAGTGTGATCCCCCTATAGTTGGAACACACCCTCTGGTCCCCCTTCTTAAAAATGGGAACCACCACCCCGGTCTGCCACTCAACAGGAACTGCCCCCGATGACCACGCAATGTTGCAGAGACGTGTCAACCACGACAGTCCTACAACATCCATAGCTTTGAGATACCCAGGTCGGATCTCATCCTCCCCTGGGGCTCCGCCGCTGAGTAGTTTTTTGACTACCTCAACTCTGGTTCCTCCTCGGAATGCGCATCGGTGGGATTGAGGAACTCCACAAAGTATTCCTTCCACTGTCCGACTATATCCCCAATTGATGTCAGCAGCTCCCCGTCCCCACTGTAAACAGTGTGAGCAAGTTGCTGCTTTCCTCCCCTGAGGTGCTGGACGGTTTGCCAGAACCTCTTTGGAGCTCCATGGCCTCACCAAACTCCCCCTATACCTGAGATTTTGCCTCAGAAACTGCCACCGCTGCACCCCGCTTGGCCCTCCGGACCGGTACCTGTCTGCTGCCTCGGGAGACCCACAGACCAGCCATGTCCTGTAGGCCTCCTTCTTCAGCCTGACGGCTCCCCTAACCTCTGGTGTCCACCAGCGGGTACGGGGGTTACCGTCACGACTGGCATCGGCCACCTTCCGCCCACAGCTAGCAACAGCCGCCTCAACAATCGCAGAGCGGAACAAGGTTGGGTGGATAGTTAAAAAAAAGATGGATATAGTGTTTAAACCAACACTCACATCAGTTTTAACACAACACACAGTGGAACAAACAAGTAGCTGAAACTGAAACTAAACCAAACCTAAAGCAGATTCTTCAAATGTTTTTTTTAAAAACCAGCTCTGCTGACTTCCAGGGGAATCCAGAGGGAACTTCAAAACCTGGTCAGGTGGATTCCAGTCTCTCCGTCACCAGGCAGCACTCAACATACTTTAGATCTGCTTTAAAAAAAATGCGTCTAAAACAGTTTTAAATTTTTTGTTCTTTTTGTTATTGTTTTGTTTTGACTTGTTTGTAACTTTTTAATCCACTCAGCATGAAAATGATTCATCACATCCTGAAAAATGTCCCCTGCTAATTATTAAATCAAAAATGTATTTTTGGTCACAGAATAAAAATGACAGATTCCAGCAGCTGTAAGTCAGTACTGGTGTTTAAATAACTAACAGAGAATCAGCTAAGTAATATTTACTGCCTGTAAACTGATTTATTACCAAACATCAGCAAATATGTTTCCTTTGTCACTAATAGAGAGGTTTCACTTTTCAGGTTGATTTAAAATGAATTCAGATAGAAAACAGATATATTTTGAAGCAGCAGAAGGTTTGCTCTGAAGCCTTGTCCTTTTAGTAGAAGTTTTTTTTAGTCTGTTTCTTCTTGTTGGTTCTTTCATCGTTTCCTTTTATTTACTGTCATTTCCACAGCATTGTTTGGTGTTTTGATCCATTACATGTGGTTTAGGTGAAGGAGGGGATGCTGATGTCATCGTTTGACCTGACAAACTCAGCTGTTGCCAATACAAACAACGTTTGACCTTTGGTCTAAGATGTCCCTGATCTTTTCACTGTACTTGCTTGTCCTGCACACTATGCCCTGTGCAGACAGGTTACATGTTGCACTTAATCAAATCCTGAACAGATTTTTTAAATAAGTTTTTTCTAGTTTTGTTGACTACTCAAAGTACTTATAAGCTGCATTTACTCACAACAATACATTCATCCAGCTTGATTAGTTCATCTAAAACTCACTGGTACCGCAACCAGTGGGAAATGAGACAAAGTGGGTTTTTTACCCAATGATATCCATATGTATGAACTGAAACTCACGGGAAAAGAATCTCAGGGTGTTCATCAACAACCTGATAAAGATGGCTGCCAGAGCTAGCCAACAGTAGCAATAATAAAAACGGTTTTAAGTTGGTACATTTTTGAGATATTGAGCTAAAATTGGGTGTTATGGTAGCTAAAAGTCATTCTTAACTTCGCTAATGCAGAGTGGCCAGAGGAGGTGAAGACTGAGGAGAAACTGTTAACTGGAGAGCCTTGACCCCCAAGTGTCACAAAAACTAGGGAAATAGTGGAGAGTGTGAGGATTCACACATCAGGACTGTGGGCGTGGCTGGGAGTGAGTAGGCGTGGTCTAAAGTTTAAAGTTGCCATTCGTTCTTTTGTAAAATATATCAGAACTGATTTAATGAAGTGAAAGTGGCTCTAACTTGTAATTTTACAGATACAGAGTTCAAATTGGATGTTATTAGCAGAGAAATTCACAACACTAGCTGAGTGTTAAACGACATCAAACCTTGGAAGAAAACCATGACATCACGCAAAACCTCATTTTTAAGATCTGACCTAAGCAGTCCCATCCTTTCTCAACATCTTAGTTTAAAACACTGGCGTGAAAGATGCTGAATGCTGAGCCTTACATTCGACTGATTATTCATTATAAAGATTTGTTTTCAGTTCTTCTAAATTGACTCTTCAGTGGATAAAGCTCTTGTTTGAAAGATGTTTTTGTGAGTGTTATTTCTAGCTGTTACTGTCTGGGTTTGATTCTGAAAGAAAAAAAAACTTCTAAAAGGACAAGAAAGCTGTTCTAATCAGGTCTCTGTAAGAGAGATTACCCAGCAGGTACTTGCTGGTAAAATCAGGATAAATTACTTTATTATTTTAACAGAGAGGATATGTTTGTATGTGTGATATGCTCTGATGATACTCACTGGGTGACGAAGGAGACAAGAAAGCCTCTGATTCGTCTGCTTTGGGTGTGACCTTTGACTCCTTGCCTGTGGGTGAGCGAGGACTCTTCTCTGAACCTCTCCTCATGCTCCTCCTAAACGTCTGGAGCACGCCTAGAGTCTCCTTCACTGCATCGTTAGCCGGCACTTTCCCATTGCTCCGCAGGGACATCCTGTCCTCATCTGGTACTTCCTTGGACTTGTCCATCATTTGTGGTGTCTCATTCCTTTCAGTGAAACTTAAACGAGAAGAATTAGGAAGAAATAAAAGGTTGAAAATTGAAAGAAAAGTGATCAGTCAGTCTGCAGTCAAGTGAGTGTGTGAAACGGTGAGGAGCTTGTGTTTAGGGTGACGGCAGTCAGCTGTCAGAGACACGGGAAGAGCTTTTGTTTACAGATAACACCAGATCCAGTCTGTCCACTGCTGATAAAACAACCACCAGTGGTAGGGTCAAAACAAATTAAAAGCTACACTTACTTCTTTCTCAACTGCTCCTCTTGCCCTGTTTCTTTCTTCTATTGTCATGTTTTAATAACTAAACCTTAATCAGACTCCAGCTCCTGACCAGATGAAGACAACAGAGCAGTTAACTATAAAGACAAAACAATCACCTTATTATTCTGTGTATAATTACCATGTGACATAATAAAGAACGCAAGTTTCTCAATTTCACAACAACCAATAGGAAAATAAACAAAAATGTTTCTAGTAAATACATATTGTCATATTGAACAGCTATTCAAAACCTGTTTTCTTGTATATGTGTGGGTGTTGATGGTAAACTTGGACGTAAGCTGTCAGACTGGAGTCTAGTCTGTGTCACTCCACTGGCTGAGGAGGGAAGAACAGAGTATATCCTGTTAGCTTGTTTCTCAAGTCACATATTACAAAGTAAAAAAGTTCACGTTGCTGGGTGCTGAATTAAACCAATGTTAAACTAGACAGTATGTCTTCAAGCAATACATTTTCAACCTTAACAGAACTTAGAAAGTTATCATGCATGAAAGCTTTAAAAGATCATGTTGCATTTGTTGCTCATTCGTGCTGCTTCGCATTGTTTAGCATATGAAAGATCAGATCATACCTGACCCAATCCACCACCCAGCTCCTGGTGCAGTCTGTGGTCATCTCCCTCCTTGACCACTGCAATGCCCTTCTAACTGTCCTCCAGCCTGCACTGTGAACCCTCTACAAATGGTTCAGAATGCAGTTTGGTCTTCAATCAGCCTAAAAGAGCACATGTCACCCCTCTGTTCACTGAGCTCCACTGGCTACCCGTAGCTGTCCTAAACTCCTGAAGACCCAGCTCTGAGAGCATCTTCTAATCCAGCGGTTCCCAAACTTTTTGGCTTCTGACCCACAAAATGACAGTGACAGAGACTCGTGACCCCAACCATTCCTGGCAAAATATACAAACACTGATAATAAACTAATTAAACAAGGATATAATGACAACACAAACTTCTACAACTATTATATCATCTTTATTCAACTGTTTCTAACAGTTTGTAGGGGCAAATATATGGTATTAGCAAGAGTTTTAAATTCACTTTTAGTTCTGGAGAACCCCCCATTTGCTGTTTCAGGACCCAGAGTGGGGTCACGACCCCAACTTTGGGAACCACTGTTCTAATCTAGACTAGCACCAGGGTGTGATTTGTTGGGGGGATTTACCCCCCTCTGGTCATTAATCTTTCACCCCGGGGGGACAGGCTTCTGGGCACCTTTCACTGGTCTGACACAGCAATTCCCAGTTTCTTTCCGACTTGTCCGATCCGCTCCCCACGGTCGAAGGTGCAGTGCAAGCTATACAGTCCAGGAGGAGGGGGTGTGGCAAGGTGCCAGCAAATGCCAGACACCCCCCCTCCTCCTCCCCAACCTGCTTTTCTTACAAGTCACACACTGACTAGCACCTACCCTGCACCCCCCCCCCCCTTCCCCTGCTCTGTGCTCTCTTTGTGCACGTCACTCTTTTCCTACACTGTGACCCCTGTGACCTCTGGCAGAGACTGACTAGTGTTCGTCTCTCTAAGCAGTTTCAGCCTCAATGGTAACTTCTTTGTTACATTATCACAAGTGGCTTTGAATAAAACTGTCTGACAAATACATAAACATCAACACTATAACATAAACTATAAGATGTTTATGCCATTTTAGGTTTTCCAGAACGGCTTGAATTCAGGGTTACAAAACCTCTGATGACCTTTTGATTTAACTTTAAGTACATACCAGCCTCGTATTTCTTATACAGAACAAAAATGTGATCACTAAATGATTTCTCCTCTAAAAAACAACAACCATAAATTGTAAAAATAAAAACATTGTAAATGATAAAACCTTCCTGAGCTTTCGTCCAGTGATATCAATACAGGTGAGGACTTCTGGTCTTCATGCAGTTATGGTTAAGGTGAAGTTAGCGTCATTTCACTATTGACCCAAGAGGTTTTTAGTCAGCTGATTAGGAAGACGTTGAAACACGTCGCTCAGCAAATAAATCTGATCAGATTACATCTGAATAAAACAGAAATCTGAGATTGGATTCAGAGCTGTGGGAATCAGGAGTTGTCTTACCTGTAAATGACAGCTCAGGTAAATCAGGTCGCAGCTGTTTAAGAGAAGCGTCCAGCAGGAACCTTCACTCTGTTAATATGTTACATCAACTTTCACTTTCTACTCTAATAAAGGTGGAAAAAACCAGTGTGACACTGTCGCATGAAAGGTGAAAACAGAAAGCAGAACAAAGAGTCCAGTCAGCTTATTCAGGCACGAGGACCTGCCAGCGGTCACCTTCCTGTTTCTTAGGTCATTAATTAAACGACGGGAACCGTGTGTGAGTAAATGATTAAGTGAAGAGGGAGTGCCACAAACAGCCTCTTCCAGGATTAAAACAGATGGATTAGTTTACAGGTTTTTTTCTCTCTCTCCTGTTTCCTCTCTGGAATGTGGCATTAAAGCATGTGAGCCTGTAGAAACCACCACCAGGAGACAGCTCCGATTCTAATCAGCACTCTGATAAATCAAGTTTCAGAAATATTATTCTGCTGAATCCAAGCAACGTCCCAACAAGTCAATTCTTCTAATGAAATAACCAAAGAAAATAAAAGTATTTGTATAGATCTAAAGGTTTAAATCATGGGTACTCAGTAAGCAGCCTGCTGGCATGTGGAGCCTCCTCTTTCTGGCTCTTGGGCCATGCACTGTGTTCCCATGTAATGCAGGAAGAGCTGCTGCTGTATCCAGGTGAGTGAACGTCATGCCCCCCGTTCCCTCCACAGCAGACCTACTGCATGTGTAAGGGCCTTATGTAGTGCAGTAGATACAGCATGCTCGTTTGTGGCAATCCAAATTAGTGGGCAGGAGGATTCTGATGTTCTGCATGACCAACCTGTCAAAGCATTTCATGATGATGGGGGTCAACGCCATGGGGCTATTTGTGTTGCGTGCTTTTTAGTACTCACTTGTTTTTTTTACTAATACATATTTTTGAAGAGCTCTTACCAAACCATTACTGATCAATAATATCTTAATCTGGAACATGCGGAATATGAATATGTAAAGTAAATTCTCACCACCAGGGGGAAGCAAATGACAAATGATGTCCTAAATATCACATCGGCAGAGTCAGAATCTCATATAAAACCAACTAAAACTCATAACATTCAATGTCAGTTAGTCTAGAAATATTTGACTTTATATTTGATTGTTTATACTTCTAATAATACCAGTTATTTTGCTGATACAATCCATGTTCAAATAATAATTTTCCTAGATGTTTTCTTGCTGAAACATTAAGAAAGTCATTGGATAAAGGAAGCCTGACCTCTTTCATTTTTAGGGTTTTACATCAGGATATAATAAAAATGATCTAGTCTTCACCAGGTTCTGAAAGGATTTAAATCTAACCTCAAGTTAAAAAATATACACATGTAATTATTTATTAAACAAAAATGGAAAAGCTGAAGGTAAAAAACAAAGTCTGTTCATCAGCTTTAATCGTTTCTTTCATCTCTCAATTTATGAAAAGACTTCAGTGAATAGGAAACATAATCATACCTACATTTGTTTCAGCAAGAAGTACTATGTGAAGAATTTTTCTGGGGTGGCACCATATATAAGAATATTATATACCGGTATTTATGCCGGCTGAGGTGGCAGCAGAGGTGGCAAGTCTTTCTTTTAGGGTGGAAACTGCCACCCTGTGCCACCCCAGGATCCGCCCATGCCGACAAACCCAAAACATGAATTTTAGGTTACTGGTGACTAGACTGTCCATTTGTCTCTGTGTGTCCCTCTGATGGATGGATGGATGGATGGATGGATAAAGATGCTGGCTGTTCTGTTGCTTTGGGCAGTTCTTCACTTAGAGCCCTGAGTTTAAACCTGTAATTCACATTTAGACAAGGTGATGTTTGAAGAAACATTGAAACCTTTGAACCTGAAAAAGCTAACATGTCTTTACATTTGTTGTTCAGAGAATTTCCATATTTTAAAAGGAAGAAGTTACTTTAAATGGTCAGTAACTTAAAGGCACACCATGCAGTTTTGGCTTGTTTTTAGCACGCCCTGTGTCCATTTGAAACCATTGTCGTAAAAACGTTAGCATTGTCTTTGGTCAGAAAGCCCTAAATCTACCTGTTGAAATGTCTCCTCAGCCTTCACTGCTTTCTACTGGAGCAGCCCTGCTGAAAAAACCAGCATAGACCAGCATATGCTGGTTCCAGCATATGTTGTGTTTTGGTGCTGGTATGCTGGTCCATAGTGATCCATTAGTTCAACCAGCATAGACCAGCACCAAACCAGCATAGACCAGCATTGACCAGCAAAGACCAGCAAACAAATCATGATTGTCTTGATTTATATGCTGGTCAATGCTGGTCTATGCTGGTTTGGTGCTGGTTTAGCTGGTAGACCAACATGATTCAATGCTGGTCAATGCTGGTCTATGATGGTTGAACTAATGGATCACTATGGACCTGCATACCAGCACCAAAACACAACATATGCTGGAACCAGCATATGCTGGTCTATGCTGGTTTTTTCAGCAGGGAGTTCATCACTCATTTAAAGAAATCAGCTGTGTTCAAACAGGGAGAGAGAAAAAAAGCAGGAATCATGAGCTAAAAACACTCCGGCGCTAGCATAACTGCTAGCCACAATGGGTTAGCCTAACCCTTGCAAGATATGTGACTTTGTGAGACTTAAGACCGGACTGGAGACTCAGAAGTTGCAAACATGGTATTCTTGTCACGGTGGGTGAGGAGCAGGTGAACCCAAATGCAGGGATAGACGAGGAGGCAAAAGTAGTGATGGGTCTAGCAACACCGATGTTTTGGCGCATGTATCAAGCTTATAGAGCGATACCCCGTGTCGGTGCACGTGTCACTTTAACAGGTAGTCACGTGACCAATAAAGCTGCTGTTTCGCCTGTCAGCAAAGTGTCAAACAGTGTTTAGAGGGGTCGACTCACCGAGGATTTTATTACATTATGACAGCTTGTCACATGGCAAATAGAACAAGATTATAAGGCAGAGAGCTGATTAAATGTTAAACTGTACAGATACAATTATGCTACTACTGTGAAAAGCAATAGTTTGTCATATTTGAAACTTGACATGATAATACAAAACATAAATGAAAGACCTGAAAAACCCTTATGTTAAAACAGCGATAGTTTCCTAAATGTTTCTGTGGCCGAGAGGTAGAGACAGCCACTCTTTGCTGTCTGAGGACATGTGTTCGAGTCCTGGAACGGCCAATAATGAATGGGTGAAATGAGTCGTTTAGGGTTGCTTGCATGCATGAAGCTTGATTTAAAAGACGATATTTGTCTGCAGGGCCAGAAGCATGTGGGTTGTAGTCGCCAATAGAATGCCCTGCTGTTTGGGGTCATTTTGATCTTATTTCCGAAAATAAGTTTTTTTAAAAATGGCAGATATATTGAATTATTGTATATTTCCAATATATTTAAAATATTTAAAATTTGGATATATTAAATGATTCACTTTAAAATGTGGAATACAATTACCTAAATAATTTTCTTTATAACAGCTCATTGAATCAGTATGTCATTTAAATCTTCCATTTGGGATGCCTGCAATTATGTTTAAGATCCAGCAGATGTCAGTAGAGACACAATATCGACACAGTATCAATACAGTTTGAGGAATGTGACGAAATACTTCATGAGGCCTCATCTACCCATCGCTAAGCCAAAGTAAAACTAAAGAATTTATTACAAAAAGGGATCCAAAATACAAACTGAGGCAAAAAATACAAAACACTTTACTTTCAATCAATCATCTTATGTTATGAAACGATGCAGTTATGGTCAAATCTGGAAAACAACTTCATGTAAAATCTGCTGCACTCTGAGTCTGTGGTTGTGTTGCTGCCAGTGTTGTGTTTAATAATGTTAATTAGATCTGGTGACCATTTCAAATGGGTTGTTTAAAATATTGTAATTTTTAAAGAAACATAAATCAGGGGAGTAATGTTTGAAAACAGCTAGCTAATGAAGTGAAGTGTATTCAGCAAGAATGGTAGTACAAAGCAATGAACTATCTTGTGACTTCTTGGTCTTTGGTTTCCGTTTCTGTTGACACACCCCCGCCCTCTTGTGGCAGTTTTGTGACATTACATCAAGCATTATTTACAGTGCTTTTAGTTGGAAAACCTTGGCATCTGCCGCCCTCTTGTGGCAATAATGTGAAACTACAACACGCATTATTTACAGCACTTTTAGTTGAGAAAAACCTTGGTATCTGTCGCCCTCTTGTGGCAATGAGGTGAATCTGCAACAAACATTATTTACAGTTCTTTTAGTTGAAAAAAACCTTGGTATCTGTCGCCCTCTTGTGGCAATGAGGTGAAACTACAACACACATTATTTACAGTGCTTTTAGTTGGAAAAACCTTGGTTTCTGTCGCCCTCTTGTGGCAATAACGTGAAACTACAACAAGCATTATTTACAGTGCTTTTAGTTGGAAAACCTTGGCATCTGCTGCCCTCTTGTGGCAATAACGTGAAACTACAACAAGCATTATTTACAGTGCTTTTAGTTGGAAAACATGACATCTGTCGCCCTCTTGTGGCAATAATGTGAAACTACAACACGCATTATTTACAGTTCTTTTAGTTGAAAAAACCTTGGTATCTGTCACCCTCTTGTGGCAATGAGGTGAAACTACAACAAGCATTATTTACAGTGCTTTTAGTTGAAAAAAACCTTGGTATCTGTCACCCTCTTGTGGCAATGAGGTGAAACTACAACAAGCATTATTTACAGTGCTTTTAGTTGAAAAAAACCTTGGTATCTGTCACCCTCTGGTGGCAATGAGGTTAAACTACAACACACATTATTTACAGTGCTTTTAGTTGAAAACCCCTTGGTATCTGTTGCCCTTTTGTGGCAATAAGGTGCTATAAAAACCTGGAAAAATAAACAGTCACCACTATTCAACGATTATTGCACCATACATAGGATATGTTAAAGGTCCCATGACATGGGTTTCCATGTTTCCTGACTTATCTATCATGTTGCGACGTTGAGTTCTCACCTTAAACCTGCCAGAAAGAGCAAAAAACGGCGTCCATCTGTCTCCTAGTCCAGCCAGTGAGAAGCTCTTCCAGATTTCAGACCCAGGTTTCAAACAGTTTTTTTCACTCCAGCCCGCTATGAGGTCACAGTGATCCGGACTTGCTTATATGGTAAATTCTCCTCCCACATGCACGTTCACGACAACTGGAGCGAGGCAGTGCCGCTGCCATTGCCCATAGACCGTGTAGTGTTTAGTTTCAGTTTCGTTTCTCTTTCACGTGACAACACTGCCCCCTACTGCAGCAGAAGTGTCAGGCTGCCTAATAAGGAGAAACCCAGCAGAACCGGAAGGCGGCGCTTTCTTCTGATCTCTGAGTTGCTCGTTAGGAAATAATTACAGCGTATTTTGAGTTATAATGGTGCAACGCTAATCTAGAGGCATCAAAGATTACATCTGTTTAATATAAAGTGATTTAAATATGGAGTCACAGGCACTTTAAAATACTGTAATTTCTAAAGAAGCTCATTGCAAATCAAGGCAGTATTGTTTGAATACAGCGAGCTAATGAAGTGAAGTGTATTCAGCAAGGATGTTAAGCACGTGACGTCGGTTCCCCGAGCTGCACATATTATTTGTGGGGAATGGGGATACAGCGCTACTTCTGCATCCTTGGATCAAATATTGGTGGGGACACGTCACCTCCGTCCATGCCAAATCTACACCCATGCATGTAATTGTTATTTTGTCAACTATGATGGTGTTGAAACAATTGTCATTAGTAATAATGTTGTTATGATCGTGAACTATAAGGATGATATTGGAATTATTGTCATTATTACTGTTGCTATTATTTCTTATCAAATTATGAAATGATACTTATGTTCTCAGTAAGAATATCATAATTGTAATAATTACTAATAAAATCAGTCTGAGATGTACATTAAATTAGTCCATTGTATATTTGAGTTAGTTTGTGGAAAGTAGCAAGGGGGTGGTTTTGAAGAAGCACTGGTTTCATTCCACTCCCTTTGGGCAAAGACTTCTTTTTCCTTTATTGATTTTTTTGTTGTATTTTATTTTTATTGTTTTTAAAATTTGTCTTATGTTCAAGTAAATGTTTCAACCAACCAAGCAAGCAAGCAAGCAACCAATCAATCAATCAATCAATCAATCAATCAATCAATCAATCTGCAGTCTGCATGCATTCATGTTCAAACAAACCAATCAACATGAAGCCTGACTCCTCTGTGATCAGGAACTAATCAAACACATGTACTGAGTTCATGCTGTTTCTTTTCCTACATAAATATAGAAACTATTCACAGATAAAAGTCTGCAGGAGGAAATATATTCATGTTGTTCTTCATCAAAAGTCAAAGAATGTTTTTCATTAAAACAATAGATTGATTTTCTCTCCAAAGACACAAAAATCTCTCTAGATTTGAGGTCAGTTTTGAAGTTTTTGTTTTTTATTTGTGTTTTGGGGGAAATACGAAACATTTTTGTGGGTTTTATCCGTTTGAGACAATCAGAAATAAACACGCTAGTCGTTGACTTTTACAGTTGTTTAGTTTTTCTTCATCTTTTCAGAATTTTGGAGTTTTCTAGATTAAAGGATCCAATGTTCTCCACCAGAACGCGATGTGAGAAGCTGTCCTTAGATTTGAAATGAAACCTGCAGTAACGTCTAGAGGTTTCACCTTCAGCAGCTGCTGCTCGTCACATCAAACACAGGCCTGTAGATGTTTGTAGCTTCAGTTGACACAGAAGGGGAGGTGTTTCCAGCTGTTTGCTCTGAGGCGAGCTGTGTGGAGGTGTGGGGGGGGTGGGGGGGGTTTGCACATGCAGGTGCACTCAGAGAGCCGGAGGTTGTGGTGAAGAGGAAGGCTGCAGCTCGCTGGTTTCTCAGCACAGAGAGCGAGCTGCAGGCTGCTGGGTGACCACATCCTGTCCTCTGCAGGTTTCATGACCCACTTAGTCTTCCTCACCAACAACAGCTCTGACCTTCTTCTCTACACAGATGAGAGCGCTGACTTCCTGTTGTTCTGTGCTCGACTCACTGCTATCCTAAACTGGTTCAACTAGAGAAGCAACACAAACTGTTTTACTGTTTGTTCGAGATACAAAACCATCAACCTTCAGAAGCGTCTCTCTGATCTTGGATTGACTGACTTCAACCAGCGTAGGACGTGTTCCTGAGCTGAGATGTTTCCACATCATTCTGAGAAAAAGAAGCAGATTTCTGAGAAAACAGGCAGCTAAAAATATCTGACAGCGTCTGGAACAAGTGATGGAAAGAGTCAGAATGAAAGAGGCCTCAGATCGCTGGAAACCTTCTTTAACATGAATTTATTGAGAAAACAAGACAAGAAATAACGAGATTAAACATCAGTTTATGTACTTTACTGTCAGTAGTCTAAAACATGAAGATGTGATGATGAAATCTGCTCATTTCAATGTAAACAGTTCAATCAGAACAGAATAAAATCACAACACTGAGCTAAAAATCCTAATCAGACACAGACAGGTTCTGAAGTCAGCTGATTTCAATGAAACACATAAAGTCTGAGTTCTAGTTTCTACACATTTTATTGACAGAATCAGAAAACTGTTTCTCCTGAAGCTTGTTGGTTTGTTCAGGCTTCAGCTCAGCTCTCACTTGTTCCGTTTTCCTGCTGAACCCTGCAGCAGCAGCAGCAACAACAACAACACATTACTGTCGTGGTTTCAGCAGCGTTTCCATCACATCTTAAAGCATCTTCAACAGGTTTCAGATGAAGGCCAGCTGACTCCAGCTGAGCTTTAAAGAGACTTCAGAGGTTCAGGACTTTGTTCCACTAACCTGAAGCTTCCAGACCAAAAAGCAGACAAAGGCTCCGTAGATGCAGCTCTTCATGATCAGAACAACGTAGGAGAGTTTGGCTTTCTGAGTGATCCTCAGGTATTTCTCTGCAGGAAGAGTTCAGCAGAAAGGAAACTTTATGGAACAAAACCATCAGGTAACCTGGACCTTTAGAACTGAGCGTGATGGTGAAGGTGAAGAACAAACGTTGTGTTTACCTCGAGTCAAGCCTTGATCTCTGTCAGTGGCTGAAATAGTCAAAGAGATCAGATGATGAGAAATATTGATTTAAATGTTCATTTTTTAAATTAAATGTTGTAAATGGACGTACCTTCAATGGAAGCTGAATGATAGGTGGTGTTTTTTCCATCATAGAAGCTGACAGTGCAGGTGAACGTCTTGCCAGGACTGAACCATTGTTTAGCAGGAAGCGTCAGTCTGCTGGTGATCTTGTAGAAACCATCAATCCTTTTAGCCGATTCGTCCGTCACCACACCTTCATCAATGTTGACCCCATCAGCCTGCCAGGTCACGCTGACATGATCTGGGTAGAAATCAGAGGCCACACAAACCAGGGTCTTCTTCCTCCTCTGTGCTCTGCCTCTGCACTCTTTAGATGACGGACGGAGAACCTTTACAGCTGGTGGTGTGGCAGATTTCCCGTTTTCTAAAAGCAGAGAGAAGACAGGTTCAGGCTGAGTGTAGAAACATGAACAGGTTGTTCTTTAGGATCCAGAGCACCAGGCTGATCAGAGATGAGTCTGATGAACTTTCTCAGAGATCTTACCCAGAACCGTCAGCCTGGTTCCGTCTCCAAAATAAGCAGGAAAAGTGCTGGAGCACAGCTCCCAGTCACATGTCAGAAACCAGTTCCACTCTGATCCAGTTCACGTTTTACAACCTTTCACAACATTTACCAGAACATTCATCCACAACCATCAGCTCCTGGTTTGAATCCTTTTCACTTTCATTTTTTTTTCTCAGCTCTTCAGAACTTTACCTGACTCATAAAAATATTTTAATAAAAATAAGATTTAGATTAAATCTCAGTTTTGACAACTTTATAATGAGTAACCAACACAAATCTAACTGCAGCTGAAGGTTTTTAACCTCTAAAGTCAAACAAAAATTATGGATTTAGATCATCAAACCAACATTTTTCACCAGATTCAGCTGCAAACAGGATGGAAGTCTAATTCTTATTGCTGTCATTCATTTTCTCACCTAAAACTGTCAGTTTGGTGCCTCTGCCAAAGTCAGCAGGTTGAAAGTTGTTCACACTGACAGTCGGCTCCATTAAACCTGTTCAGCCCTGAAGGCTGCAGACTGTCTTTGTGTTGTTGAACGAATAAAAAGCTTCTGCATAGAAAAATGAACAAACAGCAACTTGATGGAATCCTGGTTTTTCTGCTGCTTTAGACTCTAAACCAGTTCAAGAATAAATGGATTTTGACCCCCAATAAAAGAGTCTTTTATTCAACCTGTTTCATTACATGAACACACATTAAACAGTATCTGTTAAAAGTTTCTTACCTATAACTGTGAGTTTAGTTCCAGCTCCAAAGTAAGCAGGCTCATAGTTCACACTGATAATCAGCTGCATCATAAACAGCTCTGAACGCTGCAGACTGTCTCGATGCTCCTTTACAGACAAACTCAACTCAAAACAAACTACTTCACCAGATGGCTCTTCTGAAGGGTTTCCTACTGATCATTTAGTGAAAATGTTTCTCTTTCTTATCTAAAACGGTGACTTTAGTTCAGCTCCAAAGGAAGCTTCTGACAGCTGATTGACAGCGTTTCACAGAGCTGATCAGAAGCCACTGAGAGAGGAAGAATCTGGGCCAGGAGCCAAACGTTCTGCAGCTTTTACCAACACCTCGTTCTCCTGGCTCGAAGAAAAGCTCTACTGACTGCTTTTACCTTGACCTGGACGTTTTCTTACCTAAAACAGTGAGTTTAGTTCCAGCTCCAAAGTAAGCCTCGTTGTAGGAGCACAGAGACTCCAGACTGCAACAAAACCTCTTCCTACTGCCTGTCTGTGTCTGGAATACTCAGAAAGTACTACAACTCTATCACTGAAAACTTCACCTGCAGGATCAGAGATCTAAAGCCGTCGGTGTCACTTCTGAACACTTCATCAAAGTTTTCTTACCTAAAACTGTTAACTTGGTTCCGTTACCAAAGTGAGCTTCAGCAGCACCAGTCACAGCCAACATGACGGCGCTCAAAACTCCTTCAGCTGCTTTTAGAAACATCTTTACTCTTTCAGCTGGAATTAATGGACCTTTTCTTTGAATGAAGTGTCAACAGCTAATAAACTAAATGAAACCAGTTTTCTGTCACGAATCATGAAATCTGTTGACATGAAATCCATCGTCTCTCTGAGAAAAGAGACCATTTGATTTGATTTAGTTTGTAAATCATGCAGATCAAATAGTTCACGTCTCACTTACCAAGAACCGTGAGTTTGGTTCCCTGACCGAAATAAGCTTCGTACTGACACAGTGTTCAGAGTTCAGAACAAAAAGCTGAGCCTCTAAACAGCTGAGGACAGCAGCTCTGTCACATCGACTTAGGAACATTTAGACACTCTTTACAGGCTGGTGAAAAGGTTTCTGACCTAAAACCGTTAACTTGGTTCCTCCGGCGAAGAAAGCTTCATAACCAGAGTCACAGTGAACAGGATCAGAGCTGAAAACAGACCAAGCTGCTGCTCTGACTCCTTCTGTAGTTTGTAGAGTCAAATCCACGTCTGTTCCTGCCTTTTGGGCTCATTACTGAGCTAAAAGCTACTAAACTGTTCTCTAGCAGCCTGTTCATCTTTGAACTCATCACTTTGTTTTCTGGCTTCGTTCTCTGAGGTCTAAAGTTGAACAAAATCAAAAAGCATCCATTTGTTTGAGATGTCGAAAAGAAGCGTTTCTGACAGAAACCCTGAACCTGAAGTGATGCTTTTCATTGGTTTTAGAGTTTCTTACCTAAAACCGTTAACTTGGTTCCAGCTCCAAAGTAAGCTTCATAAGTACCAGAGTCACAGTGAACAGGATCAGAGCTGAAAACAGACCAAGCTGCTGCTTTTCCTTCACTTCTTCACCCTCTGACTGCTGTCAGCTTCTCATTAGAGGGAACATGATGATGTTTTCATTCTAATCTACAGTGTAAACCTGTGCTGAAGGCTAACAGCTGATGTCTCTAAGACACTGATTGAGTTTGAACAGGTTTTAAAGTCTTTCTCACCTAAAACAGTCAGTTTGGTTCCGTGGCCGAAATAAGCTTCATAATTAGCACAGCGCCTCCCCTTGATATCAAAAAGCCCCGAGCTGGACTTCAACTACAAACACTGACAGATGGAATGGTTCCTGTCAGCCCTCACAGGGAAACACTTGTCTTTACTAGTGTGGTTCAGATCATCCTTCACTCACCTAAAACAGTCAGTTTGGTTCCTTTTCCAAAGTAAGCTTCATTAACGAAGTCACAGTGCAGCAATACTGAGCAGGAAACCCTTTTTCTGTCATAGAGACCTTTAACAAAGCTTTACTGATGCTTCTGTCAGAACTAAACCTTTAACCAAAGTTTCATCCATCAAATCACAGAACTGAAGTGAAATCTTTACCTAAAACTGTCAGTTTGGTTCCTCGTCCAAAGTAAGCAGGTTCACCGTAGGTCACAGTGTTCTGACTTCAGCTCAATAGGTCAGATTTATGAACAGAACTGATCATTCTTCACTTTTATTCCAAGGTTTCCTCCAGTTTGAGGTGAAAACAGTCAACTGAACATGTGAGGAGTCCAACTCACCCAAAACTGTCAGTTTGGTTCCTTTTCCAAAGTAAGCTTCAGCTCCAGTGTCACACTGAGAGTCTCCTCCACCAAAACGTCTCTAAACTGTCTCTAATCATGTTTAAAGTCCAGATGATGAGGAAGGTTTGAAGCTGCAGACTGAGACTCGTTTTCTCTAAATAGGTTTTGTTTTTCACAGGATGAAGAACGAATCCTCCAAACGCTCCACATTTCAGCTCAAAGATCTTTGACTAAAACTGGTTTCTGGTTACATTTCTGCATCAGTGATGGTTAGTTTGAGTTTCAAGGTTGTCCCAGCATCCTTCACTCCTTCAGATGAGGGTTTGTTCTGCTCTGACAGGCGTCCTGAGCTGCTGCAGCCGTCTACACAGTGGATGTTAATGGGAGGAGGTTTTTGTACGACGGCTCTATGGGGTTGTATCACCGTGGCCCCCTGTCCCCACGGTGAAAAAGCATCACACAAAAACCTGGTGTCTCTTTGTTTGTCCCCCCTCTCCCTCACCCACCCAGCTCCTCCATATCTCAGCCTCCATCTTTGTGTGTTTGTGTGAGAGCAGCTGTGCAGGTCGGGCTGACTGACGGCTCAACGCTCCAACCTGCTATTTCTGTGACAGCTAAGAAAAGAAGAAAGAAGAGAAGGAAGGAAGCTGCTCTTGTTTTAGCCGCTCACAGGAAGTGACACGTCTGCTGGTCACAGCTCTTCATCCAATCAGTCACCAGGGAGGAACATCCTCTCACATGTGTTTCAGGTGTTCCTTTAAATTTAGCCTCTGCTCTGAAAAAAAGATGCTTTCAACTCTTTTATGTTTGAGAAAATGTGTTTACAATTGAAACTGATGGGATTGACTCATCGTTTGAAAAGAAGCAAACATTTTCCTTAACCAGCAGACACATTTATTATGTTTTTCACAAAGTATTTTATTAAACATAAAGATTTGTTAACAGAAGATGGAAAAAC
>SSNR01000068.1:946001-1036994 GCA_006937965.1 Callopanchax toddi | reverse complement strand
ACACACACACACACACACACACACACACACACACACACACACACAGTAGCTCTCTAGACACACACAGACTCTCAGAAGTGAACACAAATACAACTATATTTATGTCTTTATGTATCCTGTTAATTTGTTTTTGATTAAGTTATTGTTGTTTTGTTCTGCTTGTGTTATTGTTGCCATACCTCCAACCCCTTCTCTCTCTCTCTCTCTCTCTCTCTCTCTCTCTCTCTCTCTCTCTCTCTCTCNCAGCGTTTCACAGAGCTGATCAGAAGCCACTGAGAGAGGAAGAATCTGGGCCAGGAGCCAAACGTTCTGCAGCTTTTACCAACACCTCGTTCTCCTGGCTCGAAGAAAAGCTCTACTGACTGCTTTTACCTTGACCTGGACGTTTTCTTACCTAAAACAGTGAGTTTAGTTCCAGCTCCAAAGTAAGCCTCGTTGTAGGAGCACAGAGACTCCAGACTGCAACAAAACCTCTTCCTACTGCCTGTCTGTGTCTGGAATACTCAGAAAGTACTACAACTCTATCACTGAAAACTTCACCTGCAGGATCAGAGATCTAAAGCCGTCGGTGTCACTTCTGAACACTTCATCAAAGTTTTCTTACCTAAAACTGTTAACTTGGTTCCGTTACCAAAGTGAGCTTCAGCAGCACCAGTCACAGCCAACATGACGGCGCTCAAAACTCCTTCAGCTGCTTTTAGAAACATCTTTACTCTTTCAGCTGGAATTAATGGACCTTTTCTTTGAATGAAGTGTCAACAGCTAATAAACTAAATGAAACCAGTTTTCTGTCACGAATCATGAAATCTGTTGACATGAAATCCATCGTCTCTCTGAGAAAAGAGACCATTTGATTTGATTTAGTTTGTAAATCATGCAGATCAAATAGTTCACGTCTCACTTACCAAGAACCGTGAGTTTGGTTCCCTGACCGAAATAAGCTTCGTACTGACACAGTGTTCAGAGTTCAGAACAAAAAGCTGAGCCTCTAAACAGCTGAGGACAGCAGCTCTGTCACATCGACTTAGGAACATTTAGACACTCTTTACAGGCTGGTGAAAAGGTTTCTGACCTAAAACCGTTAACTTGGTTCCTCCGGCGAAGAAAGCTTCATAACCAGAGTCACAGTGAACAGGATCAGAGCTGAAAACAGACCAAGCTGCTGCTTTTCCTTCACTTCTTCACCCTCTGACTGCTGTCAGCTTCTCATTAGAGGGAACATGATGATGTTTTCATTCTAATCTACAGTGTAAACCTGTGCTGAAGGCTAACAGCTGATGTCTCTAAGACACTGATTGAGTTTGAACAGGTTTTAAAGTCTTTCTCACCTAAAACAGTCAGTTTGGTTCCTTTTCCAAAGTAAGCTTCATTAACGTAGTCACAGTGCAGCAATACGGAGCAGGAAACCCTTTTTCTGTCATAGAGACCTTTAACAAAGCTTTACTGATGCTTCTGTCAGAACTAAACCTTTAACCAAAGTTTCATCCATCAAATCACAGAACTGAAGTGAAATCTTTACCTAAAACTGTCAGTCTGGTTCCTCGTCCAAAGTAAGCAGGTTCACCGTAGGTCACAGTGTTCTGAGTTCAGCTCAATAGGTCAGATTTATGAACAGAACTGATCATTCTTCACTTTTATTCCAAGGTTTCCTCCAGTTTGAGGTGAAAACAGTCAACTGAACATGTGAGGAGTCCAACTCACCCAAAACTGTCAGTTTGGTTCCTTTTCCAAAGTAAGCTTCAGCTCCAGTGTCACACTGAGAGTCTCCTCCACCAAAACGTCTCTAAACTGTCTCTAATCATGTTTAAAGTCCAGATGATGAGGAAGGTTTGAAGCTGCAGACTGAGACTCGTTTTCTCTAAATAGGTTTTGTTTTTCACAGGATGAAGAACGAATCCTCCAAACGCTCCACATTTCAGCTCAAAGATCTTTGACTAAAACTGGTTTCTGGTTACATTTCTGCATCAGTGATGGTTAGTTTGAGTTTCAAGGTGTCCCAGCATCCTTCACTCCTTCAGATGAGGGTTTGTTCTGCTCTGACAGGCGTCCTGAGCTGCTGCAGCCGTCTACACAGTGGATGTTAATGGGAGGAGGTTTTTGTACGACGGCTCTATGGGGTTGTATCACCGTGGCCCCCTGTCCCCACGGTGAAAAAGCATCACACAAAAACCTGGTGTCTCTTTGTTTGTCCCCCCTCTCCCTCACCCACCCAGCTCCTCCATATCTCAGCCTCCATCTTTGTGTGTTTGTGTGAGAGCAGCTGTGCAGGTCGGGCTGACTGACGGCTCAACGCTCCAACCTGCTATTTCTGTGACAGCTAAGAAAAGAAGAAAGAAGAGAAGGAAGGAAGCTGCTCTTGTTTTAGCCGCTCACAGGAAGTGACACGTCTGCTGGTCACAGCTCTTCATCCAATCAGTCATCAGGGAGGAACATCCTCTCACACATGTGATCAAACCCCCTTCTCACTTTGAAGTGTGTGACAGAACACAGTGGATGCAAAGAAAGATTGAAACTAATGTCCATATTGGGGCTCTGGGGTCAACAGGTTTCATCACTTGAATGTAATTTTTATCAAGCAGGTACCTCACTTATAAAGCTAGCTTATGCACAAAACATCTGCATGTTACATAAATCACTTCTTACACAAACTTTGTGATTTATAGAAAAATATGTGATGGAAAAATGTGCATAACTTTTAGCAAAGTCTGACCCTGGTGTAAGCACATTTTGGAGTTGGGAAAGCTGGCAGGTCAGCTGGTGAGGTGGAAAAAGGGTGTTAGGGTTAGGCCTTTAATGCTGGCCTTTGTAGAAAACAAAGATTTCCAGAGCCATGATGATGACTGGCTAATCAGCTGATATTGACTCCCTGGAGCAGTCCTTCCAGATCTCTGTGCTGAACGGGGCCCAGTGTTAGATCAATCAACCACTGGGCCGAGTGACGGGGAACCATGAGAGGCCACCAGTAGGTCACCTCAACCATCATGCCAAGCACCCAAAACCCTTGACTGGAGCTCGATGGGTTGGGGCAGCATTATGGTAGAGGCACCCCCATGCAGTGGTTTCCCAACCACTGGGAGTTGGTCCTCTGCCCGCGCAGATCCGGTGGAACACGGGACCAGAAGTCACCCTCTGAACCCCAGAGCCAACCCAGGCAGCACCCACAGGGGCAACACCACTAACAGGCTGTGGAGCAGAAAGTCCCCGCCCAGTGTGGACAGCAGGAGACCAGCTGCAGGCCTGGGGCCTGACACCTACAAGCCCACCCAAGTTCCTGGAGCCAGCCCAGGCCGGCACAGGGCCCCCCCCCCAGGTCTCAGCCGTCAAACCCCAGGGGGAATTTTGATGTGTTTTTGCAAAATTCCACCCATAGATTTGAGTCTGAGTTAATAGAAAGATGTTTCTCTCATTTGGAGATCAGCAGAGAAAGAGATGAATCTGTCTTGGAGATTATCATGAATATTGAACCACAGCGCAACACAGATACTATAGTACAGCACATATACCACAGTAAAATGTATATATACTACATTACAACACATATACCACAGTAAAATGTATATATACTAGATTACAACACATATACCACAGTAAAACGTATATATATACTACATTACAACACATATACCACAGTAAAACGTACATATACTACATTACAACACATATACCACAGTAAAACATATATATACTACATTACAAAACATATACCACAGTAAAACGTATATGTACTACATTACAACACATATACCACAGTAAAACGTATATATACTACATTACAACACATATACCACAGTAAAACGTATATATACTACATTACAACACATATACCACAGTAAAACGTATATATACTACATTACAACACATATACCACAGTAAAACATATATATACTACATTACAACACATATACCACAGTAAAACGTATATATACTACATTACAACACATATACCACAGTAAAACGTACATATACTACATTACAACACATATACCACAGTAAAACGTATATATACTACATTACAACACATATACCACAGTAAAATGTATATATACTACATTACAACACATATACCACAGTAAAACGTATATATACTACTTTACAACACATATACCACAGTAAAACGTATATATACTACTTTACAACACATATACCACAGTAAAACGTATATATACTACATTACAACACATATACCACAGTAAAACGTATATATACTACATTACAACACATATACCACAGTAAAACGTATATATACTACTTTAGAAACACATATACCACAGTAAAACGTATATATACTATACTTTACAACACATATACCACAGTAAAACGTATATATACTACATTACAACACATATACCACAGTAAAACGTATATATACTACTTTACAACACATATACCACAGTAAAACGTATATATACTACATTACAACACATATACCACAGTAAAATGTACATATACTACATTACAACGCATATACCACAGTAAAATGTATATATACTACATTACAACATATAAAATGTTTCCTCCTCAGTATTGTATACCTCACAACCTGTATACCACAGTACTATGTATATTTACCACAGTGCAATGTATTTTCTACACTACAATGTATATACAAAAGTACAACATATAGTACAGCATATGTGTTCATGTTTATGTTTATTTATTTGGCAAAATGATGTGCAATTATCAGGAATCTGTGGGGGAAACCAGAGAACACGGAGGAAACCCACACATGCATGGGGAGAACATGCTAACTCCATGCAGAAAGGCCACAGCTGGGATTCAAACCTGCAACCTTTGTGCTGCAAGGCAACAGTGCTAACAACTACACCACCATGCAGCCCTATGAGCTTGTTGACTTTACTGGAAAAAACACGACGTGGATTCTTTGTTCAGACTGAATATTATTCAAAATGAATTAATGAAATACTATTAAATGTCATTATTGTCATTTAAAAAATTAAGAAGAGACAGTAAAGATAGATCATGACCAGATTTTTAAAAAGCTGTCAGTTAAAATGATGGACGATGTTACGACCCCTCGGATAGTCTAGGAGAAAAACACGGGGGTCTAACAAAAAGTGCTCCAGAGACAAGGGCTACGGTTTAACAAAATTGTTTTTTTCCCACTCCCTCAGAAAACCACAAGCAGGAAGAGACACTGCTGAAAAGAAAGGAGTTTTTACTAACTAAAAACACTCTTCAACTAAAAGGGGAGGATAAACAAACACAAAATGCTGGGGAGAAAACTCTACAACCCAGGATAAAATATAATACTTTAATCACTATTTTTGAATACGAAATACTACTAAAACTAAACTAGAGACGCTCTACTATGGAGGATGCAGACTAATGTGATTATTCAAAAATGACAAACGGAAAGGCTCTTTAAGAGAGCTGCAGAATCCTGAACACTACGAAACAGTTCTACTAAGAACACCAATATTTATCTTAATCTGCCTATACCTCTGTGAATCCACAGCCAAATGAGGGGACATCAGTACCGCTCTGAGTCCCAAACTATTGTGACAGCCTACGCCTTTTAAACTAGTAAGTACGTAAGTCTGTAAGTAAGTAATAATAATAATGCATCAGTTTTATATAGCGCTTTCTAGGTCACTCAAAGACGCTTTACAGAGTTGCATCATTCATTCACACAGTCATTCTCACCGGTGGTGGTAAACTACGACAGACGTCTGTAGCCACAGCTGCCCTGGGGCAGACTGACAGAAGAGAGGCTGCCATTCTGACCATCGGCCCTTCTGACCACCACCAACATTCACACACAGTCACACTCACATTCACACAGTAAGGTGGGTGAAGTGTCTTGCCCAAGGACACAACGACAATCTAACCCAGCCAGAGCTGGGGATTGAGCCGATGACCCTCTGGTTACCAGACCGGCCACTCTACCAACTGAGCTAGTGCCGCCCTAAAGTAAGTAAGTAAGTAAGTAAGTAAGTAAGTAAGTAAGTAAGTAAGTAGTAAGTAAGTAAGTAAGTAAGTAAGTAAGTAAGTAAGTAAGTAAGTAAGTAAGTAAGTAGTAAGTAAGTAAGTAAGTAAGTAAGTAAGTAAGTAAGTAAGTAGTAAGTAAGTAAGTAAGTAAAGTTTATTTATATAGCACCTTTCACAGAAAAAATCACAAAGTGCTTCACAGAAAACAGAATCAAACATGATAAAAAAACAAATAAAATCAATAAAACAAACAAAATGTCACTATATATCAAAATCGTTAAACAACAACAAGAGAACATAAAATAATTATTTAAAAGCAGTTTTAAATATTTGGGTCTTCAGCTGCTTTTAAAGCAGCTGAAGCGACTTTTAAATCTGGTCCTTGGAACTGTTAGGAGATTCTGGTCTGTGGACCTGAGGACTCGGGTTGGAGCGTAGGTCTTTATCAGGTCAGTAACATAAAGAGGAGCTTGACCATGTAGGGCCCTGAAAGTTAGAGTCAGGATTTTTAAATGAATTCTACATTTAACAGGTAACCAGTCAGAGACCTCAGAATAGGAGTGATGTGATCTTTTCTGTCCTGATGATCCCTGATCAGTCTAAACTAGGAACAGCTGAGCGTTGCAGCAGCTGTGAGAGATCCCAGCGTGCCGCTGTCCATGGTGCTGAACAGCAAAGCAGGGCAGACTGGAATCCTCCTCCTGACAGCCACCCGTAACAGACAACAAAACATCTGGTACTTTATATATCACAGTACTACATGTAAACCTCAGTACAACCTCTTTACCACAGTAATACGTATATATCACTGTAATATGTAATTTACAACAGTACAATGTATATATATCACAGTACAAACCCCTCCTCTCACCCCTTGACTGCTGGAGTTAGGCACCAGCTCCCTGTTACAGAAAATGATGAATGGATGGATTTAAGCTATGAAAACAGCTACTAAAAACAAAATGACGTGTTTTTGCTTCTTCTGCAGCAGCAGTAATTCCTGACTTTACCTGTAATCTCACATCAGGCCAGTAGAGGTCAGTATGAGATAATCTGTTCATCTTGGTCTTTTTATCAGCATGAAGAAAGAATCCGAGTCAAATCCTCAACAGACTGAAACACAGAAAGGCTCAGTTGAGGAACTTTTTAGGACATTACTGGATGTATAAAGTCGTCTTCACTGCGTTGACACCTGCTCTCCTATCTGAACACACATCAGCTTTGTGTTGCTGCAGGAACATGGCTGAACTCACACTATGCAAAAGTCTGATGCTCTTTAATTGCTTTGGGGCATGTTTTCATATATTTATTGATTTCAGTGTGAAGTTTCAGCTCTGTATGTCTATTTTCAGTTCATCTCATTAAAATCCATGAAAGCGTTTCATGAATTCCAGCTCCTCGTTCTTTCTGGTGTCTGCTGGGGTTGTTGTTGAGCTCCTGAGGCTTTTTGAAGCACTGTGATGCTGGAAGCACAGTAATACACAGCAGAGTCTCCAACCTCAGCAGGGTGAATCTGAAGAGTTGACCTCAGCACTGCTGGACGGGTCATGGTGAACTTGGATTTATTGAAAGGTTCTTCTATGTTCCAAGCATCTTTACTAAGAGAATAAGTCAGTAACTCCATGTTTCCTCTGCTTGTCTGTCTGTACCAGAACATGTAGCGGTACTGCTCATCATCTTGTTCACATCTCAACGTTACAGCCTGCTCTCCATCTCTGACAAGTGTAAACGTAGGCTGGTTGATCCTCAAACTAATGGAAAAATCTGAAAAACAAACAAACCAAAGATATAGAGACTTATTATAAACAACAACAGTGGAGTTCATTTTAAAGTGAACATCAATATTCTTACCAGTGAAGGTTAACACTATAAATATGACCAGCTTCATTTCACGTGATTAACCTGATCAACTATTTTCTCTGTAATAAATCAGGCGGAGCTGTTTGTGTTTCTCTGTTTTCTGCTGCAGCAGCTGATGATGCTGAAATGAGATCTGACCCTCCTGGTTTATTGTTCTAACAGGATCTGAGTTCCTCTGTTCACCTGCAGGTAAGAAGCTGTACTGCAGGTAAAGTTCTTTTAGTAACAAACACTGACTCAGATTGTTGAAAAGACTTGAGCCGACAGCTGAGTCGTGACATGTTCTCATTAAAACTCATCCATTATTGTTTCATCTTTTCTTGTAGAATCATCTTAGTTGTCATTTTGTTTTCTGTTTAATTAGCTTACAGTTCTCTGGTCCAACACCAGCTTCCTGAATGAGACTCAGACCCAGATTCCTGTTGGTTGTTGCTCTTAGTAATGCTGTGTGAGTTTAACGTGCACTTCTTCACTGTTGTACTTTGTTTTCGACTGCAGGAAAAAAAAAGATAAAAACATTTGCTGTTGCACACAAAAGTAGAAAAAGTACCTAAAATGAAGGTTATTGTGACGTCATTGTAAGAATGAATAATTCTGATGTGTTCTGGTAGACCAACAGATCTTAGTAACGAGCTGATCTGTCCAATCAGCTGTCAGTCTTAAGCTTCAACCCCTTGTTTGATCTTTTAGCTCTTTAAAAAACATGATGGTGACCAAACACCACCTCAACATGTCTGTTTCCTCAGTAAAATGAACTTTGATCACCTTTAAAGGGACGGTCCTTTTTAAAGGCGAGGTTATGAGGAGTACCTGTGAGCAGTAAGTCATCTCCCTGCATCATGTGGGCGGTTACAAAGTTACTGCACACAGGATGGGACATTCCTGACCATCATTTAAGCATCAGAATGAGAGTTTTCATTTCCTGGGAAAAAATAAACGGCGACAAAACTTCAACAACCCAGAAACACTTTCTGAGAACAACAACCAACAAAAGCCTTGAACCAACCTGGTTCATCAGTTTAACTTCATGAATATAAAAGTGATTTTTGATCATTAGCATCATTTCCATTCCTTCAAGTGTCAGTTTTGATATGAACACAGCCACTCCTCCTTCCTGCCTCCCGCTGTGCTGCAGGCTGTTATTTGTAGGAGTGTGTGATCTGAGTGTATCACTGTGACTGGCAGCACAGTAGTAGGTGCTGCTGTCGTTCACTAACAGATCAGGTATTTGAAGAGAAAAATTGTTGTTTTGTGCATCAATGAATGACTTGAAATGACCAGCTTCGTTTTCAAATTCCTTGATGAGAAACTGTATGTGGGCTCCGTGGTGGTTTTGTCGGTACCAGAGCATGGTGTAGCTGCTCATGCTGAACCCTGCTCCAACTCTGCACTCCAGCGTGGCCGTGACTGATGGAGGACATATTTGATCTCCAGACTGGAGAACTACGACACAGAGACCTGCAGAACAGAACATTGACCTATTTAGAAATAAAATACTAGACTGAATCTCATCTTCTTACTACGGTTTGGTCAACAGGTCCAATCTGAGTTCATCACCTGACTGAAGGAACAGTGACAGGTGAAGGACAGCAACAAGCATGTCAGTGGTGATGATCCGTCTTCAGCTGAATGAAGCAACTGATGCTGTTGAGCAGAGAAAAACATGAGAGGATCACATGCTGTGACAGGAAGTCATTCACAACCAGCCCATCTGCTCCTGAGATTATACACACCACATCTGACGCTTCAAATTTCACTTATTCAGACCTTATTCTGAATTTTGACTCCGGTTGAAGAAAAACTACCTGAAAACATCACCAACCCAATGAAAGAACATTTTATCATGAGCCATGGAGGAGGAAAAAACTTTCCTCAGCAGTCCAACTCCTGGACCTTCAGCAGAACATCAGTCGGTCCCTGATGGTTTTCTTGGAGATTAGAAGCTCGTTGCAGCCCTTCTTGACACCAGACCATCCTGCAGAAGTCTTCTTCTCTCTGATGATCTTACACCAGCCTGCTGCCATTGCTTAGTGAGGTCTGCCCTGATCCCAGCATTAAATTAATGTTCATGTCAAACAAGGAGTTAGTAATAATTATAGTTCATCTGATCAGCCTGGACGTTTGTAGAATCAGATCCAGCATCCAGGTGGTTTAGTGGGTATCCTGATGATACAGAGGGCTGTGCCTCCACCTGTCGGCTGAAGTAACCATGACTCTATTTTCTATTATTATCAGACTGTTTAATCCCTCTGTTTATAGAGATAATTGTTTTTTTACTCTCACTGTAGTCTATGCATATTTGGCAACTAGAATTCATTGGTTGTAAACAATCCATGGGTAAGTCATGTTTATTTTCATGCATCATGATTAAAACCCACTTGTTTGCATTAAAAATAAAAAAGTTCACTCTTAGTAATGACATGTGATGTCCTGCAATCCTGAGTAAAAGATTTGATCAAAGCAGCTAAATTGTTTCTCAACAAACGACTGTCTTAGTTTAAACTCTGTAGTGAAAGTCTGGAGGTGAAATTTTTTCCTTCAAAGACTTCAAATATATAAATGATACAAATACTTCTAGTTCTAATAAATATTTGTTTCTATCAGAGTACAAGTTCCACATGAGGAAAAAATATAGAGAACATGTTGAGATTAAACTCAAAATATCAAGAATAAAGCTGATAATTCCAGAAAGAAGTAGAATGTAGAGGGGAAAATAAAATGTTGAGAAATGAGCTGCAAGTTTTTCTGTGTACGGTGGAGGCTTTTATTGTGAAGGATTAAAGGAAGTTATAGTTCTACTGTGAATGCTGCTATAATATTAAGTATAGTTAAAGACTGAACCTCATGTTAATAAAAAACAAATTTATTTAGAGTTAATAAAAACCCACCTAGAGCCACTAGATATAACCAGAATAAAAACAACTAATTTAATCACCTCCACTCTTTTCTGGGATCATGATGACTTTTTTCTTGACGCTTTGACTTCATTCATGCCTCCTTTTTTGTTTTTGTTATTTCCTTGATGTTGCACTACTGCTGTTTGGCTGTTTTCCTTGTGTTGATGAAGTCACATGACCTGCCTGGCTTCTGTTGCGGTTTAGTCAGAGGCTGTTTTCTGATGGACCTCCTTCAGGTTGTTGTTTGAGGGAATCACTCTGTTTATTACATGCTGCTCCAAAACACTCCTCCTGGTCAGCTGTGTTCTCTCTGTTTCCACTCACTTTACAGTTATCTTTAAATGTAGACTCAATAGTGTTTTTAGAAGGACAAACCAACCAGCTTCAGGGACATGTCTCCTGGTGAGCACTGGTACCAGAGAATGATGTCATCATTTAGGATTTTGAGTGATGTTCAGGTTAACTTCAGTGTTTTGTTTCTCCAGCAGTTTAGATGTAGACTGAAATATTTGTTCTTCATCACTGAGGTCTGAAGGACTGAAGTCCCCCATGGCCTCGCCTCATGGCCTCATGACCCCTGACCCCTGACCTCTCAGGTCAGCTGATCCTGAGGGGTCCTGGACTCCAGGTGTCAAACCAAGCCAGAGCAGTTTTATTCTACAACGAGAGGTGTTTGATATATCTCCTGTTGTAAACTTGCCTTTATTGTGGCATAATGGACCGCATCCGCTTGGGCAACAGAGTGGACAGGTAGAGAAAAAAGAGACAAACAACAAACCCAAAGACAGAGTTAGAGAGAGAGAGAGAGAGAGAGAGAGAGAGAGAGAGAGAGAGAGAGAGAAGGGGTTGGAGGTATGGCAACAATAACACAAGCAGAACAAAACAACAATAACTTAATCAAAAACAAATTAACAGGATACATAAAGACATAAATATAGTTGTATTTGTGTTCACTTCTGAGAGTCTGTGTGTGTCTAGAGAGCTACTGTGTGTGTGTGTGTGTGTGTGTGTGTGTGTGTGTGTGTGTGTGTGTGTGTGTGTGTCCTTGTGTTAGGATTTGTCACTATATGAGCGTGATAATTGAAGGGAGAAAGAGTCTGTCCCACCACAGCCCAGGTACCACTAGTGCCTGAGTAAGGGTCATGAACGCAGATGCAGCCAGCAACCCCCAGCAGACAAACAGCCATGAGCGAGCCCAAGGGACAGACGGGAGCCCCGGAGGGGAGGGTAGCCAGCTGGAGAACGAGGGAACACCAGCCTCCTGCACTGGAGAAATCACTAGGGACACCGAGACAGGAGCCCCCAGCCCAGCAGACCATCGCCGCCCTGACGCAGGCCAGTCATGGGCCAGGCCACCCTGGCACCCAGGGGCCCACATCCGGTGAGGGACTGACATGCGTTGGAGAACCAAACTAAACCAGCAGCCCCTCTCTCTGCTCTGCAGAATGAGCACAAGCCCCCAACTTTACACCAAAACCCCAAAATGACAGGGATTTATTCATTTCAAAAGGAAAAAATAAAAATAAACACTAAGATTCAGTCTGTTCAGTAAAATGTTGTGGTACACATGCTGCACTGTGGTCAAGTAAGATCATAACAGAAAATGTTCCTGCATCAGCAGCCATTAAGAGACTGTTGTACCTTTGTACCTTTACCAGAGCAGTCTCAGTCGACTGCTGCTTAGAAAGCCCAGTCAGACAGCTCAGAACCACAGCTGAGGATTGGGACATAGATCGACCAGTATGGGTCAGCACTACAGACCAGTTCAGCATGTGCATCGCTGCAGACTCTGCCCCATCTACCTGTTGATCTCCTGCTCTCTCCATCCCTCGCTTGTAAACAATACCCCAAGAAACTTGAGAGACACCCAGCTGCAGACAAGATAGCGTAAAGCCACCTCCATACAGAAGCTCCATGCTGGAAGTCACGTGACCTCCGTTCCAAAAGTTGTTCTTTGGTCTTCAATTTTTTTTATTGTAGAACTTTATTGAAGTACCAAATATACAACAACAGAACAACTGAAGTATACCAGAGAATACAACATTTATACAAACAACCAGGGCTGTTAGTTACAGAAATACATGCAGAAATGAATTGTTGTTAGTAGTCAAATATTGATTGTATGTAAACTTCCACATCCTGTGGACTGTGAGAAGGTGAAACCATTACTGATTTAACAAAAACAGAGGTGAAAGAGTCAGAGCTCCTCGTAGTGCATTTGTTTTTTGGACATATAGGTGTTCTGTCCAAAAAAACATGTTGTCAGCTCCTCTCTACCTATAACGGAGTTCTGATACCAGCCTGTCGTTGATGTTGAGTGAAAAGATCTCCTTCTGAGGAGATTGAACTCATCAGCCATGAGATAACAGCAGCTCTATGAATAAAGGTAGGATGGATAACATTAAATGTACAAGTTGATTTAAGGACTATCGTGTGGTTTTGATTGAACGTTTTTGTCATCAAAATTTTAGTCTGATGCTGGTTGAATTGGCTGAGTTAAGAGTGATAACTGTTGAAGTTCAGGTCCGTGGTTCACTTGGTACCGGGCCATCAGAACGGTAGAATAAAATAAATGTAAATAATTTGTTGATGCTTCTGAAAGGTCTGGCTCAGTATGGAGCCTGCAGCCTGTGATCAGCTGAGATGTTGCTCAGTTCTGTATTCTTCACCTCCTGCTACGTTTCATGGTAAGAGAGCGCTCATTAGTTGTGTGGGGATCACTTTGCTCTGCGGGCCAGGGTTAGAAGTCCCCCCCCCCCCCCCAAAACACTTAGCGGTCGCCCCTCAATATATGTCACAGGTCCCCTCCTTTTCATGTCCACCAGCAGGTATGGAGGTTACCGCCATGACTGGCATCAGCCGCCTTGTGACCACAGCTAACAACAGCCGCCTCAACAATCGCAAACGTTTGGGTCTACCATGGTACAGGTCTGTGTGGCATCTTCCCCTGCCACCTGATCCAGCCCACCACCAGGTGGTGATCAGTTGACAACTTCACTCCTCTCTTCACCGAATGTCCAAAACATATGGCTGCAAGTCAGATGATATGACACAAAGTTGATCATTGATCTGTGACGTAGGCTGGCCTGGTACAGGTATACCAATGACCATCTTTATGTTCAAAGATGGTGTTCATTATGGCCAAACTGAGGCTTACAGGAGTCAAAACACCTCCCCCTCCCAATCACACCCCTCCAGGTCACGCTGTCATTGCCCATGTGAGCGTTTAAGTCCCCCAGCGGGACTATGGAGTCCCCTTTCGGAGTACCATCAGTCGGTCTCATCAGAGGTCAGGATGACTCAGAGTACAGACAGTCGATACAGGACTTCGTAGACTGGTGCCAGCAGAACCACCTCCTGATCAATGAGGGAAAAACCAAGGAGATAGTGATGGATTTCCACATGTGCAGACCCACAACGCTGACACCAGTGAACATCCAGGGAGCAGACATTGAGACAGTGGACTCTTATAAGTACCTGGGTGTTCACCTGAACAGTAAACTGGACTGGAGTCACACTAATGCTCTTTACAGGAAGGGTCAGAGCAGACTCTACCTGCTGAGGAGACTCAGGTCTTTTGGAGTGCAGGGGCCACCCCTGAAAACCTTCTATGACTCTGTGGTGGCATCAGCCATGTTCTATGGTGGAGTCAGTTGGAGCAGTGGCTGATCTACAGACCAGCTCTGTCTTAGGATGTCCTCTAGAGACAGTGCAGACAGTAGGAGACAGAAGAACTCTGACAAAAATAACATCAGTGTTAAACAACGTCTCCCATCACATGCATGATACTGTTGGAGAACTGGAGCTCCTTCAGAGACAGGCTGCTGCATCCTGATGCAGGAAGGAGCGCTATCAGAGATCCTTCCTCCAGCAGCTGTTAGACTGTAGAACCATCACTGCTCCCAACAGACAGATTAAGTGTTTGCATCCCTGTTGTATTTGCGCAGTTTTTATGCACAAATATATTGCACATCCCTCATAATGAGAACCTTATTCAGTCTGATAGCTCTGTGATTTTATCTGTTTATGATTTTTGATGATTGTACATTGTTTTACTAGAATCTATGCTAGTATTATTACAACATTTTTGTGCCATTACCTTTTTGCTTTTAGTTTTCTATTTTACATATATCTTTTAGTTCTTGTGTGAATCTGTTTTTCTCAACTTGCCTGTAACTTGCTGCTGGTGCACCTGAATTTCCCCACTGAGGGACAATAAAAGGCTTTTCTATTCTATTCTACCATCTAGCTCGTCCCAGGGACTCCAAAAGGCTTGGTTCTCTGAGCTGCTATTTGGTGCATAAGTACAAACAGTCAGGACCAGTTCCTTGACCCAAAGGTGCAGGGAAGCTCCCCTTCCATCCGTCAGGGTAAACCCCAACATACAGGCTGAGAGTCTTGGGGCTAACAAGAAGCCTCTCACTTGGAGCAACTCCAGCAAAGAAGACAGTCCAACCCCTCTCAAGGACTTAGATTCCAGATCCAGTCAGCCGCATCCATAAGCTCCAGCTTAGTTTTCATTTCTGGGATCCGACCACTAAAGCTCCCACTGTGGTCTGTTACCTGGTCCACATCCTACCAGACCCTTCATGCTCCTCCTGCAAGTGGTTGGTCCACAGGTGGATGAGCCCATGTATCCGGTTTGGGCTGGGCCTAGCTTAGCTACTGAGCTAAATGAAGCATCGACACAAAAAACGTCATCAAAAATATCGCAGTTACTTAGGTTTATATTGTGATTTCTCCTCCTCCTCTTGTCCTCTCCTTAGACACTGTCTGCACATCCGACAGATTTGATAGTTTTTCATTTCGAGCTACAACAACACAGTGGTCTGTGACCTGTGTCACATGACGTGACCTTCCCATTGACCCTGAGGCGTGCATGCATCATGTGACTCAGCAGTCAGCACTGAAACAAGTTTTTAATTTAATATTATAATATTGTTCATATTTGTTAGTATTTAGAACATGAAGGGGGCGCCGCGGTGACCTCATCATTACTAGTTTTAATTAGGGCTGTCAATCGATTACATTTTTTAATTGCAATTAATTGCATGAGTGTCCATAGTTAACTCACGATTAATCGCAAATGTTTTAAGATGTTGAGAACATCTTATTATTATCATATTATATTATATGATTGTTAAAATTTAATAAAAACCATTTGAAAACAGAACTTTAAAGTTTCTGTTTGGTGAAATCTATATTTATTTAGATGGTTGACCACTTATCTGAGATTATACAGTTTGAATTAACACAGAATTCTGGGTAATTTTTTGTTTTTACCTTTGTCTTTGACCTTAAGTCAGTTTTAGACATGCTTCATGTTCAATTATTCCTTGAGCTTTAGCGCCACCTATTGGAGACGTGTACAGTGCACCTGTGGTTGCTGGTTGTGTTTTATTTGCACACATTGTTTTGTTCAGTTCGTCACACTATTCACTCACAGATTCACACAACTCTCCTCAGACTGTCACGTCACTCACATTCACACAGACGCCTGATATTAATGTCGTTTTTGTTGAAGGAATTTTCTTTCTGGGAATCTTCTTTGTAGTTCGATTGTCCATCAAAACCAGAGATCATGAGTTAACATCACATCCTGCCTGATGAGGGTCAGACTGATTCTGAATGTGAGAAATAACGAGATGCTCCAGCTAACAGCAGATGCAGAACATTAATGATGCTCCTGTTATAAAACAGAACCACATCATGTGGAGGCCATAATACAGGTGCAATCATCTGACAGCTGCTGATAACAGAAATCTGCTGGGAGGTTTTTGTTCTGACAAGCAGTTACTTGTAGCACTGTGGAGACTAGCAGCACAGAAATAAATGGCACTGCTTTTAGAGTCGACGTCCTTCAACTTTAATATGCAGGTTTGTTTTTGAGTTGCAGCTCCGGATATCTCCACATCCACTCCAGTCTCAGGATATCCATCATTTACATTCATGTATCCCAGGAGCTCCAGCTGACGGCTCTTGGATTGTTTGTACCAAAAGATTCTGGTGTAGTCTTTAATGTCATGTTTACAGCTGATCTGGACCTTTTCTCCAGGTTTAAAGATCAGCTCAGATGGATTCTGGTGGACTTGGTCACTGAGAGAAGAGCCTGTTGAAAAGATGAGCAACAATTATTCTAAGAACAAATACATTAAAATCTGAAGGATTTCAGATGCAAAAATGAGATTTGATCCTTTAGCGTTCAGTTATGGAAGTCCTTAAATTCATCAACAATATAAACTAAATTATATTGAAGTATTTAAGATTAAAAACAGTCTGACCATTAAACTTTCTTCTCCTGACTTTATGATTCATGATCAGGTGAGAAAAGTTGTTTCAGGAGGAAAAAAGCTTCTGATAAAGACGAGTTTTCATTTCTTTATTGAATTTAGGAAAGAAAATATAATAAAAATCTGAACCATCATTAAGTTCATTTAAATATATTCCCTATCCAGACCTTATAAATATGAACATGAAAAAAGTGTTTTTTTCTGTTTTCCTCTAGAAAAAGAAAGAAATCCTTTTAGAAAGTTTTTGTTTTTTGTCTGTTTTCAAGTCATGAAGTTCAGAGAACAAAGAATTTTGTTCTGATTAAAAACACAAGACTCTAAAATGTTTTCAGGGCTTCCTTAAGTATTTCTTTAAACCAACCAAAGTCAAACCAGGATTACCTGAAACCAGCATGAAGTTCAGAGTTAAGATGAAGAAGACCATCATGGTTTTTAGATGAATGAAGCTGAAATGCTCCTTATGAAACCCAGAGGAGATCGTCCATCAGAGGAAATCCAACTTTTAAGGTGGGCTGAATCACTGACTCCTCCTCTTCCTGACTCTAAAACCAAAGAACGACCACAGAACATGTGCTTGTGTTCAGCTCCAACATTTGTTTGATCTGATCTTTTTATTGACCTGTGGATTCATAAAAACACGTCGTCCTGAACACGAACCATTTCCTCCTCTTTGTGAAGCTTAGATATCTCTGGTCACTCTGAACCTTTAACAGAAGACTTGTTTTGTGTCTTAGTCCAGTCCTAAAATATAAAAGACTAATAGGATGATCCCTCCAGGTCTGAGGGGCTGTGAGCTCAGACACAGAGAATCAGTGTGTGAAGAGGAGGTTTTTGTTCACACCATCTGTGGTTTGTGTCACTGTGGTATCGAGCAGCACAGAGGTAAACTGCACTGCTGTTCTTCTTCAGCCTTTCAACAGTCAGTGTGCAGTTCTGATCTTTGTCTGCATTTCCTCCCATCGTTACATCCACTGCAGCCTCAGGAAAAGCATCTCCATAGTAGACGTATCCCAGGTAGAGCAGCTGCTCTCCTGTCTGCTTGTACCAGAGGATCTGGTTATGACTGGTGATGTTGTGAGAACACAAGATCTGGGCTGATCCTCCTGATGATCCATAGAGACTGGCTGGAGTTTGATAGACCTGACCGCTGGAAGAACAAACTAAATACAAGAGCAGGAAGAAGACACAATCAGCATGAATGATGCTGAGCATGAATAAATAGCAGAATTCACCTCCTGCTGTGTTAAACTGTTCTATGATGTTCATGGTTTTACCTGAAAGATGAAAACAGTTCAAAGAAATACTCAGGAACACAAGAATCATCCTGTCTTTAATAGTTAGTAGGAATGCTGACAGACAGAGAGTCAGAGTCCAGAATGTTTCTCAACCTGCTTTTAGGTGAGTGCTCCTTTTATCAGACCTCCATCTTGTGGGCGGAGCTTAAGTTCTCCTCAGTAGCTTTGCTGCCATCCTATGAGCAGAGGAAGTCCTTCAGGTGTAAACCAGAGAGCAGCTCAGGAACCAGACTGAGCTCTTCTAGAGGTGATGAGCAGCTTTCATGTTTCTTTGCTCTGTCATCACGTTCACTCCACTCTCTGATATCCAAACATCACATTGACGAGGAGCTGCAGCTGTTTGTTCTCTGATTGTTCTACCAGAGGATTGTGTTCTTGTTCTGGATGATGTGAGAACAGCTGATGGCAGATGAGTCTCCAGGGTTTTAGATCATCTCAGCTGGATTCTGGTGGAGCTGATGGCTGAGAGAGGAACTTGTTGGAAACATTTAGAGCGATCTCTGTCCCTCTGCATCCTTATCTGAGCCGAGACTCCGGTCTTCTGTGCATGCTTTGGTTGCTAAATTTTGCACCCTGAGGCTCATCTATACTTTGTATTGAAGGGAATTCCAGTGCACATGCACCAGTTATGGTAACAGTAGGTCTATTGGTAAAGATTTGTGCGCCCAAAGCATGCACAGAAGACCACAAAGAAACAGGAAGTACATCACACGATCATTCTGTCTGGTAAAAAAGTGAGAGAAGAGTTTAAAACTACACCTAAATGTAGATTATACACAGAACTAATAGTATGTGTAATGGATAGATCATTTAGTTTAATTTTCATGGTTCTTTAAAAAAAATTTGTGATTCTAACCTTCTTCTTCCTCCTCCTGTGAGACTAGTGGGATGGCGCCATAGCGCCCCCTATTGACGAGCCTCCACTGCATATCGCCCCTCTGTTCATTGAGATCCATTAGCTACCATTAGCCACCTGCATCAAATTCAAGTCACTGACTGAAAGTCCTGAATTGAACGGCTCCAAATCTACTTGAATCCTCTTGGAAAGGCTGACATCACAGCTCGGTCACTCTGGTCATCAAAGGATCACCAGCTAGCCGTGCCTACACCACGCTCCAGACATTCCAGACTCTTTTTAGATGTTGTTTCATGATGGCGGAATGACCTACCAAACTCCCAGAACTGGGGCGTCCCTGTCCATCTTCAAGAACGTCCTGAAGACCCAGCTCTTCAGAGAGAATCTTCTAAACTAGCAACAACCCTTTTTACTCCATTCTCTTTGTGCACTTCCCTCTATGCTTGTATTCTTTTTCCACATCTGTGACTTCATCCCTCTAACTAGTACATTGATACCCTTAATGGTAACTGTACTTTCTCATTTGAAAGTTGCTTTAGATCAAAGCATCTGCCTACTGCATAAACGTAAATACACATATAGTACAGACATTTATAAACATACAGTTTATAAAGCAAGCAGTAGAGATGAAAGTAAAACAATTATGCACAGGTTACTGCGTCATGCATCATCATGTGGTCTATTGCACAGCCAATAATGTTGACTGCCTGCTCCTTTTTGGCCCATAATTCTGATTGTTGTGAACAAAAAGTCAACAAACTAAAGGTCACCGTTCTGGTCCAACCACTGGACCAGAGGTCATTCTAGGCTCTCATCTTGAATGGAGAACACAGCGTTCCAGAAGCATAAAACAAAGTCTTTTATTTACAGCGTGAACGTCGCTCCAACAGCTGCTTGACCTGGACTTCTAGCAACACATTCTCAGTGAGTTGTGAGCAGCAGGTGCAGGAGGATGAGCTGTGATACAGAGATCACAGAAACACTGATCAGGAGGTTTTTGTACTGAGGAGCTGTGAGATGTTCTACTGTGGTAGCTAGCAGCACAGAAGTAAACAGCACTGCTGCTCAGACTCAGGTCTTTGATTGTTAAACTGCAGCTTTTGTCTTTATTAGCGCTTCCTTCCATCGTCAGCCCAGGTTCAGGATAACCGTAGTCTCCTATCATATATCCCAGGAGCTGCAGCTCTCTGCTCTCTGATTGTTTGTACCAGAGGATTCGATCATAGTCCTTAATACTGTGAGAACAGCTGATTTTAGCTGTTTCTCCAGAGTGGTTGAAGGTTTCCACTGGAGTCTGGACAATCAGGTCACTGAGAGAAGAACCTGGAGCAAAGACAACACAACAGTTGTAACTGACAAGATGAGGGAAGAAACATGGAAAAGACAAAACCCTAACTCTATGGTAACGATCAAAAACAATCTGGTATTTGTTTTATCTATGTGGAAACGTTTTCTGAGTTTACCTGAAACCAGGATGAGGTTCAGGTTAAAGCAGCAGAGAATGAACAACATCGTTCTGTGTTGGAGTCTGAACTGGTTCTGGTTCCATCAATGCATTCAAACCAGTCTAAGGTGGGTGGTGTCACTGTGTCTCCTCCTCTTCTCAACAATGTGTGAAGCCGTCCTGCACACCACACTGACATGAAGTTCACTAAGAAGTCAAAGACACTTCATCCAGTCAGGCTGTTGCTCATCTGCAACATTAACACCCACAGAATCCAAATGTGCTCCTCCCCCTCATCACTCTCAGCACTGGAGCCCCACAGGGCTGTGTGTTGAGCCCTCTCTACTCTCTGAACACCAACACACTCCTCAAACACCATCATTAAATATCAGACTACAATCAGACTCATCTCAGAGGAAGATGACATGGGTTCTGATTACCTCCCTGTTTTCATCCCTCCAGTTCATCAAGTCAAACTCTCTCTCTCTCTCAGAGGAGACACACCCTCAGCTCTCTCTGCTCCTTCCTCATCCTCACCTACCACTTTACATCTCCTCCACTCTGGACCAATCCTTTGGAACCTGCAAAAAATAACTCACCTGTGGAGGAAGAAAAGGAAACGAGATGCTTCATTCAGAGCTGAAGTTTAGTCTGGTTCCTCTCTCATCTCTTTAATTCACAACTAATCTACAGCTGCTCTTCATCCTCCCACGTGACTCAGTCTAGACCTACAGGAAAACTAAACCAGGGTCATTGTTGCACAGTCCAGGTTTCTGTATACTCTGATCTTTCAGTCATTGATGTTCATGTCTGTTTGATTAGAGTAATGGAGCGCCTTCCTCTTCCTCACCAGATCAGAGAATCAGCCCTGGAACAACGAGGTGAGAACCTTCCTCTCTCTACTGACGGATGACCGGACCCAGAGCAAACTGGACGGAATGGTCCGGAATGAGAAGGTGTTCCAGGAGCTTGCAGCCACCGTGGCGAGTCTCAACACACGGGTATAATCAAACCCCAGAGCAGTGTTGAGAAAAGCTGAAGAAGCTATAATTCGAGTACAGGACAGTTAAAGACCACCACAGCCGGACTTAGTCAGACCCAGACACTGGGAGTGGTTCCAGGACATGGACGCCATTTATGGCATCAACGGTGGAGCACATGGCGTGGACACGGCTCGGATATCAACGCCTTCTAGTGTCGCGTCTGAAAACGGTGAGTGAGGAGTGATCCGAAGGATTGTTACTTTAATGTAATGTAAATATAGTCGCACCAGACTCGATCGTGTGTGGTGGCGTTTTCTGTTTTTTACGGTGCACGCCATATGCATATGGTTAGCTGATTAGACTCATAATTGTGTTGCTACGTGTTACTGACTGTGCGTGATTCTAACAGTAAATAACCTTTTACCGTTAAAGAAAAAATGCCCCCGGAGTTGGAGACTCTGTTCTGTTCTGCTCCATTCCTGACCGACCAGTCCCAGGTATAAATGAGCCTCCAGTAGTCTGAGTCTACATCATAACTAAAGAGATGAGTCAGGAGAAAACTGCACTGAACTCTGAGGAACTCCATGACTAACTCTGCTGCATGAAGGAGATTCAGAATTACCACCGTTACCAAACTGACAGTGGCAGTAGTCCGAGTTATAGCAAAAATCTGATGTGTACAGGCTGAACAGGAACGGTGAGAGGACCGTGCCCTGAGGTGCCCCCGTGCTGCAAACCACCACCTCTGATTGAGTCCTGGAGCTTCACATACTGTGGTCTGTTGGTGAGGTAGTCAGTGGTCCACTCAATCAGCTGCTTGCTCCCTCCAGCTTCCCTCTCAGTACTGCAGGTTGGATGGTGTTGAAAGCACTGGAGAAGTCAGAAAACATGACCCTCACAGTGCTCCCTGCCTGCTCCAGGTGAGAGAGGGATCGATGTAACAGGTAGATGACAGCATCATCCACCTATCCCGGGCTGGTAGCCAAACTGTAGGGGATCCAGTGCTGAGCTCACTGGTGGTGGACAAAGGTGATGCAGTTTGAGCCTCTCCAGTGTCTTCATCAAGTGAGAGGTCAGGGCCACTGGTCTGAAGTGGTTGGGTTCCTTCGGGGGTGCGATCTTTGGCACTGGGACCACTCAGGAAGTCTTCCATAGATCAGGCACCCTCTCCAGTCTCAGACTCAGATTGAAAATATGCAGAACCACCTCACATATCTGGCCTGCACAGTCTCTGAGAACTCTGGAGCAGATACCATCAGTACCAGTTGCCTTCCTCAACTTTGTCCTCTTGAGCTGGTTTCTCACTAACGGCTGTGAGGCAGACATGAGGCTGGGCTGGGGGCAACTTTGAAGTTGGTGGCTGTGAGGAAAGGTGTGGAAGGAAGTGTTAGAGACGAAACTGATGACTGAGTGAATCTGAATCATGAGGATTTGATCTAGAACTGGATTTGTTCTTTGTCATAATAAAACTATTGATCTATAGAAGGATTAATCTATATAAAAGTATCACCCTTCAGTCATGTATCACATTTAGGAGAGTACAGACAGTTGTTTTTTCTACTTAAAGCACTGATTTTTATCAAAGGTGATACATTTGGTGGGAAACCATAAAATCCTTCTTTAGTTTTAGAAGGTTGCAGGTTCGAATCCCGGCTGTGACCTTTCTGTGTTGAGTTAGCATGTTCTCCCCATGCATGTGTGTGTTTCCTCCAGGTGTACTCTGGTTTCCCCAACAGATCGCCCTATAGGTGGTAATCCAGGACCCCCTCGACAAAGAGTTTCTGAAACTCAACGGGACATTTCCTGGCTAAACAAAGTTAATAAATAATGTTCCAGAGTGAGTCTGATTTCTGTTAATGACAGGTTTAGTGCTGAGACCCAAACTCTGAACCAGACCTCTGTTAGTTCAGTCTGTATCATCCTGTCTGAAACACTAGACTAAATCAGTCCTTTTAACATCGGTGCAGGTTCAGATTTTTAGACGTATTTTATGAGTCTAGAACTTTTGTTGTTGTTTTTAGAGTTTTCAAAAGTTATTTCATGTCATTGAAGGTAAAAAAGATTTTACTTTATGTTAAAACCTGTACTTTAAAAAATAAGTTTTACCAGTACTTCTTTTACTTAAGTAAAGTGTCCTAATCTGTGGTTTTACTTTTACCAGAGTCTTTTTTACACAGGCATTTGTACTTCTACCTAAGTAAAGCGCTGTTTTACCATCTCTGACTCCAAGGTACTGGAGAGGAGGGCCTGGTTGATGGTTGAATCCTGGTTTTCATCCAGGCTGTAGAACCGTGGACGAGGCTGAGATCAGATCCCGCTCCTCCAGACTGCAGACATGATTTGTGATGAAGAACAAACAGATACAGAGGGGTGTTATGCACTGCAGGGTTCTAAAGTAGAGCAGAACACAGGCAGGGTGACAGCAGGAGAACCCCAGGGCGGTAAATATGTCTTACGTCAGCTGCTCAGTAAAATATACATTTTGTCTTGTTATCATATTAATAATATTATTATTATTATTTTGTAATAAAAGGTTAAACTCTAAGGAAGCGACTCATCTCATGTCTCTACTGACACTTAAAAGGACCTGACAGACTCCAAAATAACTTTGTTTTAAAACCTGAAATCAGTTCAAATGAACAGAAATCTAAATGTAATTCACAGGTCAGCAGCTCCCCCTGTAGGTCATTAAAGGCAGTGCTTTATCTACACAATGGGTTTTTGTGCAGCTCTTGAATCCACCTGCATCAGTGTGTTGACTCACAGCACAGAAATACACTCCACTGTCTTCAGGCTGCAGATTAATGACGGTCAGAGATCCCGTCAGAGCGTCCTTCTTCTCTGCTGGAAATTTGTCCTGACTGAAACCATCTTCATACTCGGGTGGAGAATTTGGAATAGTGAAAACTATCAGTCTCATTGTCTTTCCTGGCAGCTGCTGGTACCAGTACATCTGGTAGTAGCTTGCGTCCTTGGTGTGGTGGCACTTTATTGTTTCTTCCTGCCCCTGATGTCCCCACAGCATGGAGGTCTGATTTACATAACTCCCACCAGTCAGACCTGTCAGTAAATGACAATAATAAACATTTTACCAGAATCCACACATTCAGTCACCTTAAATAAACCAGCTGTAGATGCTGTTTCCTACCTTTTATCCAGAGAAGCAAAACAAAGCAGCTGAGATGAAAACGTCTGCTAGTCTTCATGTTGTAACAATGAGAGTCTCAGTTATCCATCAGTGTCGTTCCACACAGATGAAGTGATGCAGGTAGGAGTGTCCCTGCAGGATGTGATGCTCTGTGATGCTGTCAGCCCACCAGGAGGATGCTAGCTTTGTGAGGTGAGCTGAAACTGAACAACAGTGGTGGGCCGTGCATTTCACCCCTCTAGGCCTTCAGTGATAGTCCAACCTAAACGAATACACCATCAATACAACACCACGGCTCCAGGGTCCATACAGAATCACACATGCACATTACATCACCCTTATATAGGCTGGTCTTGATTTCTGGAGCATTTAAAATCAATAAGCTCATGTTTACAATTAAGAGTAGGAATACCTCTCACAAAACAATCTCCTTGACCCAGACCAATCTGGATCCACTCCACTGAAACAGCTCTGTTAGCAGTGACAGAAGTCAGAGCGTCTGCCAAGTCCTCAGTACTTATCCTGCTCCACTTATCGGCTGCATTTAAAGGGATACGCCACCAGAAAGTGATTTTTGTAAACAGCGCAGCCGTTTTCCTGATCCGGCAGTACTCCTTTAGCATTAGCTTAGCGTAAAACACTGTAAGTGAATTGCAACAACTAGCATGCTAGTAGTTACCCACTCCACTGTCTTCAGGCTGCAGACTGCCAGAGATCCCGTCAGAGCGTCCTTCGTCTCTGCTCAAAATGTGTCCTGACTGAAACCATTTTCATACTCGGGTGGAGAATTTGGAACAGTGAACACTATCAGTCTCATTGTCTTTCCTGGCAGCTGCTGGTACCAGTACATCTGCCAGTATGCAGAACCCAGTCTGTGACTGCATTTGATTGTTTCAGACTGATTCTGGTTCATCCACAGCAGAGGAGTCTGAGTGACATCACTCCCATCACTTAGACCTGCACGGATCAAAAAGCACATCATGATGCAGATACTGAGTCAGTCTCTCTATAAGCAGAAGAAAACAATGAGCTGCAGCTTAGAGTTGTAACAGAAAGCTAAAGGAGCAGCTTGTCAGCATGATGAAGTAAATAAAGTACCTCCAGCACAGAGCAGAGCTGCACAGAGTTTGATCAGAACAGCTGTGATCATCGTTGGGTTGTGAGAAGACTGAACTCAGAGACCACAGTCACTGTCAGTCTGAGTGATGGCAGGCGTGACGTCACAGCAGAGACATGAAGGGCATGTGGGGCGGCATGAAGCTCAGAGTGGCTGTGTGGCCAGTGGAGAGTCACCAGCTCAATCCCAGCTCTGGCTGGGTTACATTGTCGTTGTGTCTTTGGGTTAGACACTTCATCTGTCTGCTGGTGGTGGTTGGAGGGACCTGGTGGTGTCGGTGCATGGCGCTCTGTCAGAGTGCCCCAGGACAGCTGTGGCTACAATGTAGTTTATCACCATCAGTGTGTGAATGTCTGTTTGTGTTGTGCAGCGCTTTGGGGAGTGTAGAACACTCTAGAAAGCGTTCTTTAAGCCACATTTACCACTATGGAATAAGGCTGTAACAACAAAATGTAGAAAAAACGATGCTCTGTACTAGTAGACAATAAATCATGAACAACATATCAATAATGACAAAAACATGAGGCTGAGGACATGATTGGATAGCATAAAGTGAAACAATCACATCATTGAACACAAAAAATATATTTTAAAAATGACTTTATAAAAATAATTTTCATCTCCCTCTGTCTCTCTTTTAAATGCTAATTTTAAATTTAAGTTTTAAGTGAATGTTTGTCAACCCACTATGATCACATTCCATCCCTCTTAACTGATATAATATAAAGTATAGAGCGCCCCCTGCTGGTCATTAAAGGCAGTGCTTTATCTACACAATGGGTTTTTGTGCAGCTCTTGGATCCACCTGCATCAGTGTGTTGACTCACAGCACAGAAATACACTCCACTGTCTTCAGGCTGCAGATTAATGACGGTCAGAGATCCCGTCAGAGCGTCCGTCTTCTCTGCTGGAAATTTGTCCTGACTGAAACCATCTTCATACTCGTGAGCGCTGTAGGCTGTGGTTAAAACGATCTGCTTCATCGTCTCCCCTGGCCGCTGCTGGAACCAGTACATCTGTCTGTATGTGCTGCCCATGGTGTGATTACAATCCAGGGTCGTGTTCTGATCCTGATGTATCCACAGCGTTGGTGTCTGAGTCACAGTTCCATCAACACAACCTGCAAACCAGAACAGAACAGGACTGGGACTTTAGATGTTGAGTTGTTTGTTTTCATGTTTTTTAGAATTATTTTAAATAATGTGACTTAAATATCACATTAACAGTTGATCTTGTGATTTGTTATTTTACCTGAAATCCAGAGCAGAAAGACTGGCAGTGTGAGGAGGTTTGGATGAAACATGATGCTATAGTTTATGATGAGAGGAGAGCAGTAGTTATGAGCTGCAGGTGGGCGAGTCATGTGACCTGTCTGGATATTTATCAGAGCAGCAGAGTCCCCCTACAGGTCATCACAGAGAATCTATATCAGTTCTAACCTGCATCATCAACACGCTGTTTAAATCCTAATCTACACTGGGCTAATGCTAAAGTAACAGTTACACAAATATGTTGTGTAATTACATATTAATACAGCAATAATAATTCTATAAATGGAATGTGTCCCTTAGAATCCACTAGAAGCAGAAGATGTTCATAAGATTGTAGAAATTCTGTTTCAGAGGTAGAGCTCTTAGACATTTAGCGATAGAATCAAATAAGACATTTGTTCAAGAGTAATACAGAATAAAATACTATATATACTTTTTGTTATATAAGAAATGTGATTTAGAGGCCTGTGGGTCGTACTCGTTTTCCTTCACTCATCTGGATCTGGCTGCAGCATCCACACTAGGGAAGCCCAGATGAGGTGTTCCCAGGTCAGCTCAGATATGATCCCTCTAGTGCATCGTGGGTCAACTCAGGGGCCTCCTGCCTGAAACACCTCCCTCTTCAGGAGGCATCCTGACCAGATGAACCTCCTCAGCTGGCTCCTCTCCATCTGGAGGAGCAGTGGTTGTACTCTGAGTCCCTCCTGGATATCTGAGCTCTGAGCCCGCCACCCCGCAGAGGAAACTCATTTCTGTATTCATGATCTGATTCTTTGGGTCATTATCCAAAGCTCATGATCAGGTGATGATTGGAACACTCTAAGTTAACAGAGAGATTCTCTTTCTGGCTCAGCTCTTCATCACTACAGACTGGTTCAGTATCCTCATCACTCCAGACACTGTCCTGATCCGCCTGTTAATCTCCCTCCTTCCCTCACTCATGAACAAGACCCAAAGATACATCAACTCCTCCAACTGAGGCAGGACCTCTCCCCTGACCTGGAGTTGGCAAGTCACCCTTTTCCGCTTGAGAACATGGTCTCAGATTCTGAGGTGTTGATCCTCATCCCAGCTGCTTCACACTCAACTGAACCTCCTCAGCAAGAGCTGAAGGTCAGAGCCTGATGAAGCTAGGAGGACCACATCATCCACAAAAAGCAGAGACGAGATCCTCCTGCCACCAAACTCGACACCCTCCACACCACGGCTGCTCCTAGAAATCCTGTCCATAATGATTATGAACAGAACTGGAGACAAAGGGCAGCCCTGGTGGAGTCCAGCCCTCATCGATGAGGACCAGACTCACTCCTCTGGTACAGGGACTGAGGACTCTCAACAGAAGAGCATCTCCACCTCTGTCAGTGTGCCTCAGGGCAGCTGAGGCTACAATATAGCTGACCACCACCAGTGTGTGAATGACTGAAGTATTGTACAGCACTTTGGGGAGTGAAGAACACTATAGATTAAGCTCTATATAAATAATTTACCATTCTAAATAGGCTTAAAGCCACACTCTTTATTTTTGTACATTTATTGACAACATTGAAGGTTTTGTAGATGAATAGAATTGGGCTGCATGGTGGTGCAGTGGTTAGCACTGCTGCCTCACAGCAAGAAGGTCACAGGGTCAAATCCCCACTGTGGCCTTTCTGCATGGAGTTAGCATGTTCTCCACATGCATGCATGTTTCCTCTGGGTTTCCCCCACAGATCACAACATGTCAGAAAGGGTGATTTTTAATTCTGTAAGTCACTTTGGGTAAAAGTGTCTACAAAATAAATAAACATCAACATAAAGGAGTCAGATGGCAGGAAGTTTGTGATTTCAGTAAAAAGAAAACTTTGCCTTTTGGAGGTAAAATGTGTTTGTGTCATTGGTTAAAAAACTGTTAAATATCATGCATCCCATCTACATTCATATCAACTTCAAAAACACTGATTTTAAAATCACATGACAGAGATTTATGGCTCTGATTGGCTGCTGTGACCTAGGTTCCTCCAGCAGATGGCGCTGTTACATCTGACTGCTGCTGATCTGATTTCCTGACTTCTCAACTCAGCTGGACGGTTTTGTTAAAAAAAACACCTGACTGAAAGAATCAATATGTTAACAATTAAACTGCAAACGATTCATAATACAGTTTAAAAAGGCTTCATGTTTTCATCTGCTGAATACACTGAGCAAAAAAACAACCTTGTCTTATATTCAGGTCATTACACTGCAAAAACTGATTTCTAAGAAAGTAAAACAGCCTTGTTTTTAGACATTTTGACTTATTTTTGTCTAAAAAGAAACTATATTCTTACAGCCCTACTTGAAATAGGCCAAATCTTCTTAAATATGGTCAAGTTTTCTAGATTTGAGCAAAAACATCTGTCAATGGGGTAAGCAAAATTTTCTGCATTTAGAACAGTTCGCTAGTTTTAAGGAATCTAGCCAAGCAAATTTTGCTCACCCCATTGGCAGATTTTTTTTTTTTTTTTTTTGTGATTGTTGGAGCTGAGAATGAAGGAACCAATCAGGATGAGCAGTACAGGTAGCCAATCCCAGGAGTGTGATCACGCAGCAGAGCAGCCAGGAGACCTGCAGAAAACCTCTCAAATGGCCACAGGCCATAACAGCTCATTACAGTGTTTCATAGGAAGCATTTACCTCTTTGACATAAACCACACTCCAACCCTCCTTTAATGGGTTTTCTCTGAATTTAGAAAAAACTTCATCAGTTCTTAATCTTTGCCAATTCTCCTCTTTCCTTTTCTTCTGTTGCCCATCATATAAAACAAATACAGGTAAATGATCACTTCTGTCGTGTATCAGTAGCCCACTTGTAACAGAATTTCCATGACATTGTTGTCAATTTGAAGTTATTCTAGTAGTCAGTGGGTGTGATCCTCGGCTGTATAGTGCATCCACAGGTTTCCGGTCCATCAGGACACAGAGACAACCAGGCAGAGACTTACAGCCAGACACTTTCCCACCTAGAGACAGTTGATGTTTTTGGTCTTTGGGAGGAAACCAGAGTTCCTGCAACAGACACACACATGCATGAAGAGAACATGCTGCCTCCTCACTGAGAGGCTGCAGTTTGGAGTGAACCCACGACCTCATCGCTGTGAGGCAACAGTACAGCCAACTGAACTGAACACATCTGAATTTGATGCTGATTCCTTTCTTTTAGTCTCAAACTGAAGCCCTGCAGGCTGATGCTTCTGCATGTCTGACTAAAATAAAATAAAACCTTCTTATGTTTTTATTCTAGTTTCAAAACTTCATTTCTAAGTTTTTTCCAACAACTGTTAAAGTTTTTACAAAGTGACAGAAAATCATTATGATGCTGATTAAACTATATTTTCATCCTTTACTTGCCAGAGGATTCTCTTAGATTCTTATGTCTTTTTTGCTTTAATGATAAAAGTCTTTATGTCAAATTAAACTTCTGATTGTTGCTCACTCAGGTAAATAAATACAAGTTGAAGATTATAACGAACCCATAAGAATGAATAAAAATGTTCGTAACTCTTTAGACTGTGACAGGAGACCCTGAGGTGAACTGGTGAATCCACCTCCCATCGACTGAAGATTAAAATCATTACCAGTTCAAAAAGCTACAGAATGCATGTAAAAGTTGATCAACATCAACAGAACTAATGAGAACATTTGACATCAAGCCAGTTTTTAAACTGCTGCAACATTTTAACATCATCAGCTACAAATCCTGTGTTTTCCCTCTAAAACAGCAGCTTCCTGTCAGCAAGGATGTTACTGACTCCACCAGGGTCAAAGGTCATCTCAGGTTCCAGGTGGGACAGAGTTCATTACATCATTAAACTCCAACAGTTTTACATCCTGTCTTTAGAAGGTTTATAATGTGGACCAGAAACAGGCTGGTCCTGTGGAATAAAAGCTCCAGTTGGAATCAAATCTGAACACAAATATTCTAATACAGTGAGTGCAGAATTATTAGGCAAATGAGTATTTTGACCACATCATCCTCTTTATGCATGTTGTCTTACTCCAAGCTGTATAGGCTCAAAGCCTACTACCAATTAAGCATATCAGGTGATATCAGGTCATCACCACCCTATATCAGGTGTGCATAATTATCAGGCAACTTAACAAAAACAAATATATACCCATTTCAATTATTTATTTTTACCAGTGAAACCAATGTAACATCTCCACATTCAGAAATATACATTTCTGACATTCAAAAACAAAACAAAAACAAATCAGTGACCAATATAGCCACCTTTCTTTGCAAGGACACTCCAAAGCCTGCCATCCATGGATTCTGTCAGTGTTTTGATCTGTTCACCATCAACATTGCGTGCAGCAGCAACCACAGCCTCCCAGACACTGTTCAGAGAGGTGTACTGGTTTCCCCCTTTGTAAATCTCACATTTGATGATGGACCACAGGTTCTCAATGGGGTTCAGATCAGGTGAACAAGGAGGCCATGTCATTAGTTTTCCTTCTTTTATACCCTTTCTCGCCAGCCACGCTGTGGAGTACTTGGACGCGTGTGATGGAGCATTGTCCTGCATGAAAATCATGTTTTTCTTGAAGGATGCAGACTTCTTCCTGTACCACTGCTTGAAGAAGGCGTCTTCCAGAAACTGGCAGTAGGACTGGGAGTTGAGCTCGACTCCATCCTCAACCCGAAAAGGCCCCACAAGCTCATCTTTGATGATACCAGCCCAAACGAGTACTCCACCTCCACCTTGCTGGCGTCTGAGTCGGACTGGAGCTCTCTGCCCTTTACCAATCAGCCACGGGCCCATCCATCTGGCCCATCAAGACTCACTCTCATTTCATCAGTCCATAAAACCTTAGAAAAATCAGTCTGGAGATATTTCTTGGCCCAGTCCTGACGTTTCAGCTGTGTGTCTTGTTCAGTGGTGGTCGTCTTTCAGCCTTTCTTACCTTGGCCATGTCTCTGAGTATTGCACACCTTGTGCTTTTGGGCACTCCAGTGATGTTGCAGCTCTGAAATATGGCCAAACTGGTGGCAAGTGGGATCTTGGCAGCTGCACGCTGGACTCTTCTCAGTTCAGGGGCAGTTATTTTGCGCCTTGGTTTTTCCACACGCTTCTTGCGACCCTGTTGACTATTTTGAATGAAACGCTTGATTGTTCGATGATCACGCTTCAGAAGCTTTTCAGTTTTAAGTGTACTGCATCCCTCTGCAAGATATCTCACTATTTTTGACTTTTCTGAGCCTGTCAAGTCCTTCTTTTGACCCATTTTGCCAAAGGAAAGGAAGTTGCCTAATAATTATGCACACCTGATATAGGGTGTTGATGTCATTAGACCACACCCCTTCTCATTACAGAGATGCACATCACCTGATATGCTTCATTGGTAGTAGGCTTTGAGCCTATACAGCTTGGAGTAAGACAACATGCATAAAGAGGATGATGTGGTCAAAATACTCATTTGCCTAATAATTCTGCACACAGTGTAAAGACGTTAAAAACAGGAGAATAACTCAAACTAAACCATGACTTCAACTGCAGTCTGTTTTTGTTTCAGTGAAACCAAAAGTGTTCATGTTCACCTGATTCACAGCCTAAAACAAACCAATCAACATGAAGCCTGACTCCTCTGTGATCAGGAACTAATCAAACACATGTACTGAGTTCATGCTGTTTCTTTTCCTACATAAATATAGAAACTATTCACAGATAAAAGTCTGCAGGAGGAAATATATTCATGTTGTTCTTCATCAAAAGTCAAAGAACGTTTTTCATTAAAACAATAGATTGATTTTCTCTCCAAAGACACAAAAATCTCTCTAGATTTGAGGTCAGTTTTGAAGTTTTTTGTCTTTTATTTGTGTTTTGGGGGAAATACGAAACATTTTTGTGGGTTTTATCCGTTTGAGACAATCAGAAATAAACACGCTAGTCGTTGACTTTTACAGTTGTTTAGTTTTTCTTCATCTTTTCAGAATTTTGGAGTTTTCTAGATTAAAGGATCCAATGTTCTCCACCAGAACGCGATGTGAGAAGCTGTCCTTAGATTTGAAATGAAACCTGCAGTAACGTCTAGAGGTTTCACCTTCAGCAGCTGCTGCTCGTCACATCAAACACAGGCCTGTAGATGTTTGTAGCTTCAGTTGACACAGAAGGGGAGGTGTTTCCAGCTGTTTGCTCTGAGGCGAGCTGTGTGGAGGTGTGGGGGGGGTGGGGGGGGTTTGCACATGCAGGTGCACTCAGAGAGCCGGAGGTTGTGGTGAAGAGGAAGGCTGCAGCTCGCTGGTTTCTCAGCACAGAGAGCGAGCTGCAGGCTGCTGGGTGACCACATCCTGTCCTCTGCAGGTTTCATGACCCACTTAGTCTTCCTCACCAACAACAGCTCTGACCTTCTTCTCTACACAGATGAGAGCGCTGACTTCCTGTTGTTCTGTGCTCGACTCACTGCTATCCTAAACTGGTTCAACTAGAGAAGCAACACAAACTGTTTTACTGTTTGTTCGAGATACAAAACCATCAACCTTCAGAAGCGTCTCTCTGATCTTGGATTGACTGACTTCAACCAGCGTAGGACGTGTTCCTGAGCTGAGATGTTTCCACATCATTCTGAGAAAAAGAAGCAGATTTCTGAGAAAACAGGCAGCTAAAAATATCTGACAGCGTCTGGAACAAGTGATGGAAAGAGTCAGAATGAAAGAGGCCTCAGATCGCTGGAAACCTTCTTTAACATGAATTTATTGAGAAAACAAGACAAGAAATAACGAGATTAAACATCAGTTTATGTACTTTACTGTCAGTAGTCTAAAACATGAAGATGTGATGATGAAATCTGCTCATTTCAATGTAAACAGTTCAATCAGAACAGAATAAAATCACAACACTGAGCTAAAAATCCTAATCAGACACAGACAGGTTCTGAAGTCAGCTGATTTCAATGAAACACATAAAGTCTGAGTTCTAGTTTCTACACATTTTATTGACAGAATCAGAAAACTGTTTCTCCTGAAGCTTGTTGGTTTGTTCAGGCTTCAGCTCAGCTCTCACTTGTTCCGTTTTCCTGCTGAACCCTGCAGCAGCAGCAGCAACAACAACAACACATTACTGTCGTGGTTTCAGCAGCGTTTCCATCACATCTTAAAGCATCTTCAACAGGTTTCAGATGAAGGCCAGCTGACTCCAGCTGAGCTTTAAAGAGACTTCAGAGGTTCAGGACTTTGTTCCACTAACCTGAAGCTTCCAGACCAAAAAGCAGACAAAGGCTCCGTAGATGCAGCTCTTCATGATCAGAACAACGTAGGAGAGTTTGGCTTTCTGAGTGATCCTCAGGTATTTCTCTGCAGGAAGAGTTCAGCAGAAAGGAAACTTTATGGAACAAAACCATCAGGTAACCTGGACCTTTAGAACTGAGCGTGATGGTGAAGGTGAAGAACAAACGTTGTGTTTACCTCGAGTCAAGCCTTGATCTCTGTCAGTGGCTGAAATAGTCAAAGAGATCAGATGATGAGAAATATTGATTTAAATGTTCATTTTTTAAATTAAATGTTGTAAATGGACGTACCTTCAATGGAAGCTGAATGATAGGTGGTGTTTTTTCCATCATAGAAGCTGACAGTGCAGGTGAACGTCTTGCCAGGACTGAACCATTGTTTAGCAGGAAGCGTCAGTCTGCTGGTGATCTTGTAGAAACCATCAATCCTTTTAGCCGATTCGTCCGTCACCACACCTTCATCAATGTTGACACCATCAGCCTGCCAGGTCACGCTGACATGATCTGGGTAGAAATCAGAGGCCACACAAACCAGGGTCTTCTTCCTCCTCTGTGCTCTGCCTCTGCACTCTTTAGATGACGGACGGAGAACCTTTACAGCTGGTGGTGTGGCAGATTTCCCGTTTTCTAAAAGCAGAGAGAAGACAGGTTCAGGCTGAGTGTAGAAACATGAACAGGTTGTTCTTTAGGATCCAGAGCACCAGGCTGATCAGAGATGAGTCTGATGAACTTTCTCAGAGATCTTACCCAGAACCGTCAGCCTGGTTCCGTCTCCAAAATAAGCAGGAAAAGTGCTGGAGCACAGCTCCCAGTCACATGTCAGAAACCAGTTCCACTCTGATCCAGTTCACGTTTTACAACCTTTCACAACATTTACCAGAACATTCATCCACAACCATCAGCTCCTGGTTTGAATCCTTTTCACTTTCATTTTTTTTCTCAGCTCTTCAGAACTTTACCTGACTCATAAAAATATTTTAATAAAAATAAGATTTAGATTAAATCTCAGTTTTGACAACTTTATAATGAGTAACCAACACAAATCTAACTGCAGCTGAAGGTTTTTAACCTCTAAAGTCAAACAAAAATTATGGATTTAGATCATCAAACCAACATTTTTCACCAGATTCAGCCGCAAACAGGATGGAAGTCTAATTCTTATTGCTGTCATTCATTTTCTCACCTAAAACTGTCAGTTTGGTGCCTCTGCCAAAGTCAGCAGGTTGAAAGTTGTTCACACTGACAGTCGGCTCCATTAAACCTGTTCAGCCCTGAAGGCTGCAGACTGTCTTTGTGTTGTTGAACGAATAAAAAGCTTCTGCATAGAAAAATGAACAAACAGCAACTTGATGGAATCCTGGTTTTTCTGCTGCTTTAGACTCTAAACCAGTTCAAGAATAAATGGATTTTGACCCCCAATAAAAGAGTCTTTTATTCAACCTGTTTCATTACATGAACACACATTAAACAGTATCTGTTAAAAGTTTCTTACCTATAACTGTGAGTTTAGTTCCAGCTCCAAAGTAAGCAGGCTCATAGTTCACACTGATAATCAGCTGCATCATAAACAGCTCTGAACGCTGCAGACTGTCTCGATGCTCCTTTACAGACAAACTCAACTCAAAACAAACTACTTCACCAGATGGCTCTTCTGAAGGGTTTCCTACTGATCATTTAGTGAAAATGTTTCTCTTTCTTATCTAAAACGGTGACTTTAGTTCAGCTCCAAAGGAAGCTTCTGACAGCTGATTGACAGCGTTTCACAGAGCTGATCAGAAGCCACTGAGAGAGGAAGAATCTGGGCCAGGAGCCAAACGTTCTGCAGCTTTTACCAACACCTCGTTCTCCTGGCTCGAAGAAAAGCTCTACTGACTGCTTTTACCTTGACCTGGACGTTTTCTTACCTAAAACAGTGAGTTTAGTTCCAGCTCCAAAGTAAGCCTCGTTGTAGGAGCACAGAGACTCCAGACTGCAACAAAACCTCTTCCTACTGCCTGTCTGTGTCTGGAATACTCAGAAAGTACTACAACTCTATCACTGAAAACTTCACCTGCAGGATCAGAGATCTAAAGCCGTCGGTGTCACTTCTGAACACTTCATCAAAGTTTTCTTACCTAAAACTGTTAACTTGGTTCCGTTACCAAAGTGAGCTTCAGCAGCACCAGTCACAGCCAACATGACGGCGCTCAAAACTCCTTCAGCTGCTTTTAGAAACATCTTTACTCTTTCAGCTGGAATTAATGGACCTTTTCTTTGAATGAAGTGTCAACAGCTAATAAACTAAATGAAACCAGTTTTCTGTCACGAATCATGAAATCTGTTGACATGAAATCCATCGTCTCTCTGAGAAAAGAGACCATTTGATTTGATTTAGTTTGTAAATCACGGAGATCAAATAGTTCACGTCTCACTTACCAAGAACCGTGAGTTTGGTTCCCTGACCGAAATAAGCTTCGTACTGACACAGTGTTCAGAGTTCAGAACAAAAAGCTGAGCCTCTAAACAGCTGAGGACAGCAGCTCTGTCACATCGACTTAGGAACATTTAGACACTCTTTACAGGCTGGTGAAAAGGTTTCTGACCTAAAACCGTTAACTTGGTTCCTCCGGCGAAGAAAGCTTCATAACCAGAGTCACAGTGAACAGGATCAGAGCTGAAAACAGACCAAGCTGCTGCTCTGACTCCTTCTGTAGTTTGTAGAGTCAAATCCACGTCTGTTCCTGCCTTTTGGGCTCATTACTGAGCTAAAAGCTACTAAACTGTTCTCTAGCAGCCTGTTCATCTTTGAACTCATCACTTTGTTTTCTGGCTTCGTTCTCTGAGGTCTAAAGTTGAACAAAATCAAAAAGCATCCATTTGTTTGAGATGTCGAAAAGAAGCGTTTCTGACAGAAACCCTGAACCTGAAGTGATGCTTTTCATTGGTTTTAGAGTTTCTTACCTAAAACCGTTAACTTGGTTCCAGCTCCAAAGTAAGCTTCATAAGTACCAGAGTCACAGTGAACAGGATCAGAGCTGAAAACAGACCAAGCTGCTGCTTTTCCTTCACTTCTTCACCCTCTGACTGCTGTCAGCTTCTCATTAGAGGGAACATGATGATGTTTTCATTCTAATCTACAGTGTAAACCTGTGCTGAAGGCTAACAGCTGATGTCTCTAAGACACTGATTGAGTTTGAACAGGTTTTAAAGTCTTTCTCACCTAAAACAGTCAGTTTGGTTCCGTGGCCGAAATAAGCTTCATAATTAGCACAGCGCCTCCCCTTGATATCAAAAAGCCCCGAGCTGGACTTCAACTACAAACACTGACAGATGGAATGGTTCCTGTCAGCCCTCACAGGGAAACACTTGTCTTTACTAGTGTGGTTCAGATCATCCTTCACTCACCTAAAACAGTCAGTTTGGTTCCTTTTCCAAAGTAAGCTTCATTAACGAAGTCACAGTGCAGCAATACTGAGCAGGAAACCCTTTTTCTGTCATAGAGACCTTTAACAAAGCTTTACTGATGCTTCTGTCAGAACTAAACCTTTAACCAAAGTTTCATCCATCAAATCACAGAACTGAAGTGAAATCTTTACCTAAAACTGTCAGTTTGGTTCCTCGTCCAAAGTAAGCAGGTTCACCGTAGGTCACAGTGTTCTGACTTCAGCTCAATAGGTCAGATTTATGAACAGAACTGATCATTCTTCACTTTTATTCCAAGGTTTCCTCCAGTTTGAGGTGAAAACAGTCAACTGAACATGTGAGGAGTCCAACTCACCCAAAACTGTCAGTTTGGTTCCTTTTCCAAAGTAAGCTTCAGCTCCAGTGTCACACTGAGAGTCTCCTCCACCAAAACGTCTCTAAACTGTCTCTAATCATGTTTAAAGTCCAGATGATGAGGAAGGTTTGAAGCTGCAGACTGAGACTCGTTTTCTCTAAATAGGTTTTGTTTTTCACAGGATGAAGAACGAATCCTCCAAACGCTCCACATTTCAGCTCAAAGATCTTTGACTAAAACTGGTTTCTGGTTACATTTCTGCATCAGTGATGGTTAGTTTGAGTTTCAAGGTTGTCCCAGCATCCTTCACTCCTTCAGATGAGGGTTTGTTCTGCTCTGACAGGCGTCCTGAGCTGCTGCAGCCGTCTACACAGTGGATGTTAATGGGAGGAGGTTTTTGTACGACGGCTCTATGGGGTTGTATCACCGTGGCCCCCTGTCCCCACGGTGAAAAAGCATCACACAAAAACCTGGTGTCTCTTTGTTTGTCCCCCCTCTCCCTCACCCACCCAGCTCCTCCATATCTCAGCCTCCATCTTTGTGTGTTTGTGTGAGAGCAGCTGTGCAGGTCGGGCTGACTGACGGCTCAACGCTCCAACCTGCTATTTCTGTGACAGCTAAGAAAAGAAGAAAGAAGAGAAGGAAGGAAGCTGCTCTTGTTTTAGCCGCTCACAGGAAGTGACACGTCTGCTGGTCACAGCTCTTCATCCAATCAGTCACCAGGGAGGAACATCCTCTCACATGTGTTTCAGGTGTTCCTTTAAATTTAGCCTCTGCTCTGAAAAAAAGATGCTTTCAACTCTTTTATGTTTGAGAAAATGTGTTTACAATTGAAACTGATGGGATTGACTCATCGTTTGAAAAGAAGCAAACATTTTCCTTAACCAGCAGACACATTTATTATGTTTTTCACAAAGTATTTTATTAAACATAAAGATTTGTTAACAGAAGATGGAAAAACAAAGTGATGAAAAGTGAAGACGTGATTTATTTCCCCAAAACAAACAGAAATATAGTGAATATTTTATCATCGTTTTTTCAGTAAATACAGTACATGGTGAGTAAACAAATTAATAATTGTTTACAAAATAAACTTTGTCATTCTGATTTCATAAAATATAATTTTGGTCAAAATTATTTTACTAAAGCCAAGTGGCCACAAACAAAACGCCATGATCTAAGTGTAGTTCTGCCTGAATCCTGTAGAGGTCAGTGTGGGATGCCTCCTAAAGGATATAAATATTCTAAGGACACACTGAAAGTTAAATTGTATATAAATTTGAGTCTGTAGCGTCTATCCTATTCAGATGAGTCATAATAATATTTAATATGAGGTGTAGAAGCATCACCATGCTGACAGCTGCTCTCTAATCTGAAGCGATCAGGGTTGTGGTTCTTCACTGAACCCTGTACAGGCTCTTGATCTTTAATATGTGTGTCTTTTAGAAGGAAGTGATGTTGAAGTATTCATTTTACTCTCATACTGTCATGTTTGATCATCTTGATAATCTTAAGGTTGTTGTTTAGCTGCAGATGCTCTCTGAGACATTTTGCTCTCCAAACAGTTAAACAACCAGAGTCTCCACTCTGAATATTTATCTGCTGATTAGAATTCATCTCATTGGGCTAAGCACAGCTGATTGGTTAATAGAAGCTTCAGTGACTCTTGTGTGTTTTTCAGGATAGTGGTTGTTTTATTGTTGATTTTATTTTAATTAATTAAATTGTAGTTTTGTTGTTTATATTGCTCATGTTTAATTATTTTAATCTCCTAAAAGCTCAGCCAGGTGCTGGAGTTGTGAATTGGCTCATTGGTAAATGGCCTTCAGGTGTGCCCAAGTCCAGTCCTCCTCCAGCTAATCTCCTGGATCCTTTAGATGCATCCTGTTCAAACACACCTAAATTCCCTCCTCAACAAATCATTCAGCTCTGCAGAGGCCTTGTAACAAGCCCCTCATTTGATTCAGGTGTGTTGGAGAAGGGATGCATCTAAGAGTTCCAAGACAGTAGCTCTCGAGGACTGGACTTGGACATCTAGCTCTTTCAAGAGTTCTGCACTCCCCAAAGCACTGTAGTCATTCACTCATTCACACACTGGTGGTGATAAGCTACATTGTAGCCACAGCTGCCCTGGGGAGCACTGACAGAGGCGGAGAAGCCATGCAGCGGTGTAGGTACCGGATCTGCTCAGGCTACCACATCGCCTCGGGGGTTTGCGCCTGCTGACGACTTTAAACTACGGCAAAGCCACTCGGACAAAATACATTGTACATCTCTTTCGTTACTGTTCTTCCACACATGTTTTGCAAAGAGTTTAGCAGGTTTGTTATTAAATACATGTTTCTTACCACCTAAATGTTTTCTTTATATCTGCAGTTTGTTAATAAAACACAATATTTGTCTTTGTTTTGTAAAGAATGAGAAAATCATCAAATCAACATCAGACTGTGCCAAATAAGCACAGCAGTTCTTATATGTGAATGTTTTAAATGTATTTACATACTGTAATTAGCATGCCTGACTGTTCAGGCATGCAGAGAACAGTACAACTTGTTCTCTGCATTTTACCCATCCCTGAGGGAGCAGAGGACAGCCATTGACACCCAGGAGGCAGGTGGAGGTTCAGTATCTTGCCCAAGGATACTTCGACACATGGCCAGGCTGGGGTTTGAACCCACACTCTTTGACATGGGAGGTGATCTCTCTTGCCACTAATATCATGATCCCACCCCTGTGTGCCTTTTTTGTCCCTGTCTAGTTGTCCCAGGTGTTCCTCATGTGTTTCATTGCCTCACCTGTCCCTCGTGTGCTGCTCGTTTGTCTGTGTGTTCAAGTCCTGTCTGTTCTTGTCACAGTTGTCGGTTCATCTGTTTTTGGTCACTGATTCCTGTCCGTGTTGAAGAGCCTTGTTTATTTAATAAACCACGTTTGGTGAGTTTAACTCCATGGATTTTACCCACGGTGGACATAAAAACATCTTCAAATCACAGAGTTATAAAAAAAAGGAAAGGTTGATTATTAATAACAGGGTAACACATTTCTACATAACACCCCGTAGATGTTTGTTTTGATGCTTTGTTTGTTTTTTTATTTACATGTATCATATCACAGACATGGGACCAGTGGAGTTTTGTGACACAAACCACCTTGAAGTTCAAAGTTAGGTCTAGGGAAGAAATGTTTTGAGGTCACAGGATGTCTAAATATTTTAAGATTCTTTACAAAACAAAACAAAAAAAATAAATCCAGCCACTCAGCGCTTTCAGGAAGTTCATAATCATCGTTTTACATTTGGAAATCATGGATATTCTCTTCAAAATAAATAAAAAACCTTTTAGAATATCTGTTGGGATCTGTGAACAGATTGTTGTTGGCAGTTTGAGTCAGATCTGTCATCTGACCTAGTCATGCTTTATGAATAAAACATTTGGACAAAATAATATTTATAAATAAATGAAAAATAAAATTGGAATTGTGATTGAAAAAATAACTTCTGTAATAACCTGATTTTTTAAATCATAATTTGTCAGGAATTTCTTTTGTCAGAATTCCTTGTATAGTTGTAGTCAGAGCAGCACTGAGGAAAGCTCCTGTCAGGACTTTTAGTATTGGGTTTCATTAAACCACAGCACTGTGTGCTGGCAGCGCAGAAATACACAGCAGAGTCTGACACGTTCACTGAGGTAATCGTCAGGCCTCCTGTTAGAGTGTTTGTTCTTCTAATGGTGAAGCGGTTTTCAAATTCCTTCTCATTTACTGCGTTACTGCCAACGTAGCTGTATCCGATTAGACCCATCAGCTCCGTGTGCTGCTGGTACCAGAGCATTACAACAAGATTACTGTCATCATGACTGCATTCAATGTCCACTTTGTCATTGATGTTGACTATTCTTGGAATTGATTGCTGGAAAGTCACACTCCAAACTTGACCTGTGAGTGAAAAAGAAATAAACAGACAGTGCTGCTCTGTGTCAATGGAAAACAAGTATCAACATATTTAAAATACTTACAATCCATCAGAACTTACATGGAGACAGAATGAGAAGCAATAAGATCCTGGTTGGTGACGTCCTGCAGGTTTGTGCTGCTACTCCAGTCAGAATCTATAAAAACAGACACAACTTGGTGTTTAAACAGGAAAACGATGAGGGTTTTTAGTGAGGGAGAGACATTAAACCACATCACTGTGTGCTGGCAGCGCAGAAATAAACAGCCGAGTAGGACGCATTCACTGTCAGAATAGTCAGAGCTCCTGCAACCACGCTCTCTCTGGTCAGCGTGAATTCCTTTTCAAACTGACCCTCGTAGTTCTGAGAGTTCTCATACCCGTAGCCAATCAGGGTCATTGAGTTTGTGGCCTTTTTATGCTGATACCAAAGCATCAGTAGGAGGCTACTGTCGTCATGTCTGCAGGTAATCTGGACCTTGCTCTTCTCGTCCACTATGAGCGGAGAAGACTGGGTAAATTTAACAGCACTCACCTGACCTGTGGAAATAAGAGCAGGAAACAGAGTCAGTGCTGGTTTAGTTTTAAAACATTCAGGATGAGATCTAAGACCTTACCTGAAAACCAGATGAAGAGAAAACCAAGACTGTGTCTGAGTGAGGACATTGTTAAGCTGTGATGTGAGAACCAGAACTGATCAGGGTAGAGACAGGAGGGTGAGGTAGGTTCAACACTCAGCAGCATGCTGTGCTCTGTGTCTCCACCTGTTGGTTAAATCTGAACAGGACAGTCTGCAGAAACACTTCCACAAACAATATCTGTCCACATTCTAAACCAGTGGTTCCCAAACTTTTCCCTCTGGGCCTCCCTGACACATTCAGTCAGACTCTTACTCACACCTAGGGACAATTTAGAGTCACCAGTTAAAGGGACTTGGGTCAAGAATCTAATAAATAATAATCATGCATGTTCAGTTTTGAGTGATGAAGCATTTTAAACCAAAAAGAATGAGGTCACCAGGGCCGGATCTAGCCAGCCCCACTAAGGGGGCAGGTAGAATATCAGGGGGGGCGAGTCTGGATATGCTAAGAATGTTTTGGTCATCACATCCCCCCAATCCCTTAAATGCATTGAAAACTATGACATCATCATATCAGTTCCTCTATCCATATATTTATTTTCATATTTGATCCCTACCCTCTGCATTTACCCGGGCTTGGGACGGAACAAGTAGGACACTGGCTGATGCCCTGTTGAGGCTGACCTCATCTGGTTAGGTTAGGTTTTGTTTTTGGTTCTTTTTTGTGTTTTTTTGTTGTTGTTTTTTTGGTTCTTTTTTGTGTTTTTTGTTTTGTTTTGTTCTTTTTTGTGTTTTTCTTTCTTTCTGTGTCATTTCGTTTTTCTTTTTTTATTTTCTTTTTATCTTTATTTTCGTCTTTTAGATTGTTTACTTTTATTTTTTTAATCTATCTTATCTGTTGAACCTTTCTATTTTGTCTTTTAGATTATATTTGTCTTTTTTTAAATCTATCTTAATTTGCATTGAACCTACCTTTTGTGTTTTATTTTATCTTTTTATTTTTTCCATCTTATCTATATATAGAACCTCTCTTTTTTGTCTTTTACTTAATTTTTTATTTTTATCCATATATCCTTTATCCAGCGATGGACTGGCGACCTGTCCAGGGTGTCCCCCGCCTCTCGCCCCTTGACCGCTGGAGATAGGCACCAGCTCCCCCGCGACCCTCTGTGGAGGAATAAGCGGCTACAGAAAATGGATGGATGGATGGATCCTTTATCCATTTTCTATTGTTTATGGTATAGGGTTAGGGTTAGGGTTAAACTGGGCAAAATACTCATGGACTGGATCGGATCATGGATTTCAGTCAAAGATTTGATCATTCTTCGAATCAGCAGAAAGAAAAATAAAAGACAAAAAACTTTGATCTCTTTTTATTTTGTAGCAACATTTTTCTGCTCAGTCTACAGCATTTAACTCAAGATGTCAATCCAATGTTTAAATAAAATGTTTAATCATATAAAAACTAATTAAATGGTGAAAAGACTTCTGATCACCTCTGGGGTCAGACAGAGCCGCTCACTGCCGACAGACAGCTGCAGCAGGTGAGGGGGGGGGGGGGTGACAATCAAGGTGTGCTGATCGCTCCTGACTGAACACCGTTAGTATTAACGTGCATTAGCTCGTATAAAAGTCCTAAACAACATGTTATCTTAGACAGAAATAGATGAGTCTGGTTTCTCTATCAGAGAGGAGATCAGATGACAGATAGGGGGGGGGTCAGCTGGTCCGCGCGCGCATCAGAGAATGGATCAGTTATGATCCTTTGTTCTGGTTAACTAAAATGACTGAGTCTGATAGAGAGAACTTGCTATGTGATGACTAAATGAACGCCTTCCTCAGAGGGGAATTATTTATCAGCTGATTCAGAGCGAGCTGTCGGGTCGGGGAGGATTTAGCAAACGCACGAGCGCGGATCCGTGAACCGTGTCCCGAACCATAGAGGGCGATCGGTACAGATCACTGATCTATTGTGACCTGTTGCACCCCTCCTGAGCATGTGTGAGTTGCGTGCGTGGGTCGGGTGTACTGTGATTGTGTGTGTGTTGAAGCGTGCGTCAAAGTAGCCGCGCGTAAAGGCGCGGTCGGTGCCAGGCGCATTGGAGATGCTGTGAGTGTGTGTGTGTCGGAGGTCCTGCTGTGTGTCCTCTAGCTTCAGAGCTTCATGTGAGCACTCAGTCACTGAGCTGCAACAGGATGTGAAGCTCGGCAGATCGAAGGGTCTCCCATCGGGACCGCGCGGCGCTGGTCCGCAAAGGTGCGTTCGGGCAGTGGGTTCTGATACGCATGAATAACATCCGGTTCTGATGACACCTCCCTATGCATCTACCAATCAGTAGCTACTTTGAATGAGGACAAACGGAAGAGAGCGCTCACTCTGACCATTTTTCACTGAAATGTTTTTTAAATGTGGTATTTCTGATGCAATCGCGTTTGGGGGGGCAGTCATGGAATTTGGGGGGGCAATGCCCCCCCTTGCCCATGCCTACATCCGGGCCTGGAGGCCACCCATTTATCATTCCATTATCTTGAACTGGCTGAGCTGTAAAATGATCTGCAATTCGGGACAGAATTCCCCGCACTGTCCTACGGATGTGACGTCAACTGATGCTGCCTGCACGTTCTGGAAAGCTTCAAAAATAGAAAGAAATATGTATGCGGTAGGTGGCAGTATTACACTATTGTGTTGCTGTTTCTGCTGTTTTGCTGCTCAAAATAATTTTGAAACAGCAACAAGTAATCATTTTGAGCTGAATAAAGTGAATGAACCGCTACCTTCTCATGAGATTCTAATGCAGCAATGAATTATGGGTAATACCCTTCGCTGAAGTCTGCTCCGATGCGGACTTCAGTGAAGTGAGTAATGAGGGTGGAAAAGGGGGCGGGGATAGGGTCCAGAGTCTCCACCCAGGAGAATCGGGACACCCTAAGCACTTTAGCACCTCAGCGAGAACGCGCACCTGAGGGGCGCGAGGGTGGAAGTGTGAGTATTGGGACCGGGCCTCAGTCCATCTCCTCCCACAGAACGTCATCGCCACAATGCTCCATCTTCGGTTATTACACTTCATAACTCCATATTTCCTGACTGTTTGATGCCTCTGCTGCATTCACCACCAGGGTCGAAACTCTGTTCTGTTCATTTGACCCACTTTTAATCGAGTCCATTCCGGTCGGCTTTGCTGTTTACAAAACGCTGACGCCCTCTGCTGGTGTGCTTGTGTGATTATAAGACAATCCCACATTATCTTATTATTTTTAATGAAAAAACCTTGTCTTATATTCAGGTCAATACGGTAAGTATATTTATGGTACACTTACTTGAATAAACTACTTTTTGCTGAGGGCAGCTGATTACCTTTTGAAATCAGCCATATTAAATATGGCTGCCACAGCTGATCAACGTTAAACATTAAAATGACTGGATCTCAGTCAGTTCAGGTTCTGAGTTATGTTATAGCTGAGTGGTATTAGACAAATAAATAAAATAATATTGTGATGTTGCTTGAATTGAAAAGTAAAAAACATAATTTCTCAACATAAAAGGCTGTACTGTATATAGATGTGGGTTCTTTTTATTTGCGTTCAGTTTAAAACAGACCCAGGGAGAGCTGCAGCTCTGTTTTGTGTGGTTTTCTTTTATTTGTTGAATGATTAATCTGACAGTCAGGTGTCAGAGCAACAAGCGCTCTCTCTGTTCAGAGTTTTTGCCGCGGCGCTGATGTCTGCTGCAGTACTGTGGGACTGGCAGCACACAGATACACAGCCTCGTCTTTCTCCTCAAGGCTGGATATCACCAGAGACCACTGCTTGTCCTTCGACTGCGTCGCCTCAAAACCTGATTTAAATTCATCCTCAAAGTTAGGACTGCCAGCTATCAAATACACAATCATCTGGATGTCCCGTCCCAGCTGTCTGTACCAGTACAGGTATTGGTAACTGGTGTCGTTCTGGTAGCAGTGCATTTCTACACGTTTCTTGGGATGATCGGAGATGTATCGGGGCCACTGAGTGATGAGGACAGACTCAACAGCACCTGAAACAAAGGCAGGAGAAAATAGGACCGATTCTATTAAATCCTGTTTCCACTGATTCAGAAATTATGCAGATTCAGGTGAAGCTGAAACACAGAAAACAATGTTACGATAGGAAGTTTACCTGCAGACCAAAATACAACGAACGCTAAGACGATCATTCCTGGAGTCATTTTAACTTCAGTGATACAACTTCAGCTGGAATACAGAGTCAACACAGTCAGAGCTGTTGGCAGGAAGTGATGTCACTAACTCAGCCAATAGTAAAAGGACAAGCCAAATCAAGATGTAGAGGAAGAAATAAAGTCATCTGTGATCTGAATAGGTTTTTGTCAAAGGATGTTGAAGCTGTTTTTTAAACATCTTCATTTCCAGCACAGACAGGCGTGTTTTTGATCAGGAGTTATCAGGATGCAGGTGTTTGTTTGATGCTTTTTGTAAAGAAACCAGAGGAGTTGGAACACTGTGCTGACTCGCTGCACAGAAGTACCGAGCGGTATCTGTTAGGGTCATGTTGAAGATGATGAGCTGCGCTTTGCCTTTTGAGTGGCCCGTCATGTTGAAACGCTCCTCAAAGCTTTTTTCGAGACTTGGGTTTTCATAATGAAGCCGTCCGATCAGGTCCATCGCCCGTTGACCTCCTGCCTTTGACTGGTACCACAGCATGTAGGGGTAGTTGGTATCGTCATGGTGACAATGGAGACGGGCCTCCTGTCCTGGTTCTTTCAGAAGTTCAGGCGACTGATGGATCAGAAGTGATGATGATGAAACGTCTGGAAGACAGAAAGGTGAACAGACAGAAGTGGACGGGGAGGTCTGATGGAGCGATCAAACATTTTTTGACTCTTACCTGTAAATAATGTAAAAATCAGTAAAATGTTAAACATTGTTTTAATTATTAGAGGAAAAGCTTCCAGTGGTTTCTGACTCAGACGTGCAGAAGAATCTCTGAAATAGAAACTGGAGGGGAATCAATCCTTTAACGTCTGTTTGTAAAGAGGGAGGAGCCTGATGCTGTGTGTGTGTGTTTTTACTGCTCTCTGCTGTTCACAGTAGCACAAATATAAACATTATTCACACTAAGTATAGTTTAATGAAACAAACTGATGTAAATTATAATAATAAATATGAACCATTCCATCTATTCTTATGAGTATCTGCAGATTAGAGAGTTAAACTTCAGATTATAAACATAAAATAAGTTTAAGTATAAAACTTTTGTAGATGAACAAGCCTGGTTTTTGTTGTTGTTTCCATAAATTTACATTTACAACTTTACAATGTTTACAATAGAGCGGTTTAGTTGTTGTGTTTTCAGATCAGCTGCTCCTCATGGTTTCCTGTTTTGGTTTTGGGAGGTTTTTGTGTGAGAAAAGCTTCTCTCTGTATCACTGTGCATACTCGCTGCTCCAAAATATTCCCCACTGTCTTCTGATTGAGTCACGTTGAGGATGTGAAGAACAGCTTCCTTTTCTCCATCTCCACTCACTTTGAAGCGGCCCTGAAATGGAGTCTCAACCGTAGGAGTCTGATAATAAACGTAGGCGATGAGCTTTAGGGCCGTGTCTCCTGCTGAGCGCTGATACCAGAGAATGGTGTCGTAGCTCGCGATTTTATGAGAGAGAGTCAGGTTGACTTCCCCGTTCGGTCGGCTCAGAAGTTCAGCTGGAGACTGAAACACTTGTTTGTCTTTACTGAGAGAAACTCCTGCAAAAAGGAAAAATACTTAATTTACTCAAGTTTTTTCTTTGTTTTTTTTACCTAAAAGAGTTGCGTTGAGAGCTGAGAGATACCTTTAATCCAGACGATGCTCAGGATGAGAAGAGGCTTCATGGTGAATGTTAATCTGACTGGAGTCTCTGCTGTTTTGTGAATCAGAAGGTGGAGCATGAATAACGTCTGTCTATAAAACCTGACCTGCTCGCCTCAGAGAGCTTCACTATCTCCCTTTGATTGACAGCTCAGTAGCTTTAACGCAAACTGAACTTTAAAGAATAAATAAATGATTTTTAGATGTTTTTGCAACAGCAAAGGTCTAGAGCAGTGATTCTTGAAACGTCAAATACTTGAAAAAGAACTTCATGGTACTTTTCTCTTTTTTTCTTATCATTTATAATGCAAAAAAAAAATGCAAATATTAAGTTTTATTACATGCCCAGCAATAAATTAAACATGTAATATTTCAATAGATTTCAAGGCTCTGAAATGTTTCTCTCATGAAAACTTAGTGTGGATTTTTATGGGTTTATGATTTTTGCTTGTTCACTCTTGAAATGTGATTCTATTTTTTAGCAACAAAAGCAGCAAAATGCTTTCCAGCTCCATTTTTTTAAAATTGCTGCGAGTCAGTGATGTGCATGAAAATAGGTTGAAGGTTAGTAAAAACATTATGGTAGGACAACTTCATTTGTCTGATTTCTTTTGTTAAAAATCTTTAATAAAATCTGTATTTTATTTTTTTTAAGTGTCTATATTTTTCAAATGTTTGATCTTCCAGGCCAAAATTCTGCCCCCTTAAATTGCAGCTGTGAGGTCATCAGTGACCTGCTGGCTGCTCTCTGTGGTCTATAGGATGAAAAGACAAGTTCTCTATAGAAAAGCTCATAGAAATAGTAAGGGGCCAAAGTCCATGGTACAAAATAATAAACATTTAAAAATAACCAATAGAACTACAAAATATATTTTTAGGTTTCTTATAGCATAACTGAGAAGAATATGTAAATAAATAGACGTGTCTAGTGTTGAGACCAGTCGTTTATTACACAAGAAAAAGTGACTATAATCATCCGAATGAGCATTTAAAAAAAAGATGTTGCACATTGAATAAAGAGTGTGTAGAATGTTTGTCTGTATATTTTTAATGTTTGTAACTGTGCTGATTCTGATGTGAGGGGCAGCAGTCTGCCATGAAGGAGCTCTCAGTGCAGATTTCCCTCTATGATCATCTAATAAACATCCTCTGGTCCGTCCCCCCCCCCCCTGCCTGCTCTGACTCGATGGGGCCTTCTCGATCAGCCTGTAACACCACAGAGTGATGCCACTAATAAAAAGGGTTTTCAGGCATGTCCCCCTCCACGTTAAAGCCTGTGAGTTAATAAATCACCCCGTCAGAGTGCGTTGACTGGGATGAGGTTTTTGTGAGGAGCAGGTGGATGTTTGATGTACTGTGGTTGACTAGCAGCACAGAAATATGTAGCCGTGTGTTCCAGCGGGTTCAGATCTTTTATGAAGAGTGAACCATTTTTGGTTTTGTCTCCACTCAAATCTCCAGCTAAGCTGAAGCGTTTTGTTCTAAATGCCTCCTCCACGCTGTCGTTTCTAAAGAATGTGTATCCATATCCGATCAGCACCAGGGCCTTGTCTCCCGGCGGCTGCTGGTACCACAGCATCACTCTGTAGTCACTTTGTCCATGGCTGCACTCCAGCTGCACGTTTTCACCCACCTTCCTGATCAGAGCAGAGGGAGTCTGCTGGATCTGAAATCCCTGAGAAAACCCTGCTGTAGGGTAGAGGTCTGTTAGTACAAAGAGTCAAAGTAGAGGATGAGTCTATTCACAAGAAGCTGTTAGTACCTGTGAGGAAACAGCAAAGGAGAAACAGGATCATTTTAAAGAAATATGATGAGTTATTCCAGTGAATGATGTGTAGAGACCCAGCTGTTAGTGGAGCTCTGAGTCATTTCAGTGTAAAACAGCGTGAAGACGTGGAGGGAGAGGAGTGGCTTCCTGGTGTCATCAGGGAGGAGCGCTTCAACCCCCAGTTCTCATGAATACTGTACGAGAAATAAAGGTTTCATTCTGGTAGGTTTATTTGTTCATGTCATCCCTGAAGAGAAAAACAAAAAGTTCAATTTAAATCCTACTTTAGGTCACAAGCATTTTCCTAATCCTTTAAATGTCCACGCTAAGAAAAAAAAATGTTTTTTTTAAATTAGTTCATATTGTGACAATAAGATGTAAATTATTAAATAATTAAAATAATGGAAAAACTCATAACATTAATATTAATGCAAAATAAGATAATAATGTTTAACTATTTATTCAAATATGTGCATATTTTAAAAAATCTTTCAATAGGATATATGGACTCAAATGTGCTCTGCTAAGCTGACCTGATGGAAAAGGGTTAACAACTAAAACAAATATTTGAATAAATTAAAGTAAACCACTTTAGAATGTTATTTAATGTGAGATTTAAAGACAGACGGAGTCTTTGCAGGCTTTCTGACACAGATATTTAGAAACGTGGAAGATGGAGACTAGGCCAGACTGATGAAGAACATCTAAAGGATTTAAGGGACGTGGAGGTTTTTATTGGGGCATTAAAGTTAATCAAAAATTTAAAAATATGTAATTAACTTTTTAACAGAAAAGATAACATTGCTTAAACTGGAAGGTTCTGGATATTATAAAGAACAGATAAATCTCAGTTTATATCGACTCATGCAAAGGGTTGACTGAGTGCATAATTAGAACATTTTAGAGATAACAAGTTGTAATTCTCTGTAAACGTTAGAGCTCTCGTTCCCCATAGGATCGATGAAAGTGATGGTTTAAACTGCCTCTCCTCTTTGCTCCTCCCCTACCTCCATATCTCCTCCTCTTTACCTCAGCTCGGACTTCAAGTCACAGTTTGGGATTTATTGGAGTTTAGAGATGTCAGTCAGCTGCTGCCTCTCGTCAACACACCTCTTCTTACGATGGTGATGCATCATCATCATAACAAGTGGCCAAAAACTAAAAACTTAATTTAAAAAAAACAGACAGATGATGTGGACATATACAGACAGTGCCGCCTACTGTATGCGCAGGCTAACACTCTGGTACGAAGGTTTGGGATGTGATCTGTACCTGTAAAAACTGCTCTGTTTAAAGCATACTGTACCCCATGTACACTGCCCATCTATGGAGGCACTATAAGAAAAGCACCATGAGGAAACTTACGGTTGCATATAATGACGGGTTGAGGATGATGCTGAGAATGCCGAGATGGTGCAGTGCGAGCAAAATGTGTGTTGATGTGAGTGTGCTTACAGGTCAGGCAGTACGACGAAACCTCATGTACAGCTGTATGTGTAGACTACTGGACTCCAAGAACAGCATTGTCCTGTCTCTGACAAACCTCACACACAGTTCTGTGATATTTTATTCCAGTTTGTGGAATTATTGGCGTTTTAACCTTTATGTGAGTTTGTAACAGTTTTTTATTCATTTTTATGTATTTTACCTGTTCTACTTATTTATGTTTTTATGTTTTTAGTATCAGCCCATTTATTTTTTTACTATGGACCTCTTTGTGTCTTTAATAAAGTTATTGATTGATTGATTGATTGATTGATTGATTGATTGATTGATTGATTGATTGATTGATTGATTGATTGATTGATTGATTGATTGATTGATTGATTGATTGATTGATTGATTGATTGATTGATTGATTGATTGAATCCTTCAAGCAGCTCATCATTCAGACCAGAACAACATAATAATTTTAAAACAGCAACACCTTCAATCTGGAAAAGAACAATCCCTAAAACAAAGATCAACAAACCAGAGCTGCTGAGACAAGCTGCCCCCCCCCCCCTCCTTAAAGGGGGTAAAGGTCTTTATTCTGTCCTAGAACAGCTCGAAATAAAGACCAGAGCAGGTTCTGTTCAGGGTCTGATACCCAAACCGCGGGGTTTTATTTCTACAATTTTAACCTAAAATATCCATAAAATTCTTGTTCACATAAAAATCTTATATTACATTTCAGAATCTGTGACTGTTTATATTCAGATGATAAGAAGAGTTAAGTTTTGTTGTAATTATGGTCACAGGAAACCAAAAACAACTGCAGGTGTTTCAGTTTTTTCCACTTTGTAATAAAAACCACAAATGATGATAAGTTGTGTGAAGTTTTTGTAAAGAACTCAGAGGACTTTTCTCGTTGTGCTTCTCGAGCTGCACAGTAATAAACTGCACTGTGCTTTTCTTCTGCAGCGTCGATTATAAGGGAGGAATTTTTTGCTGTATTCCCACTCAGATCTCCAAAGATGTTGAAATCAGTTTTATATTCCATAGTAACAGAATCGGTGTATATATATCCGATGAGGTTCATAGCCGTGTCCCCAGGTGACCTCTGGTACCAGAGCATTATCCAGAAGTCCGTTTTCTGATGGGTACAGAAAATCTGGACTTTTTTGCCAGGTTTGGTGATGAGATCAGAGTGAGACTGATGGACCTCAAGACCCAGACTAACACCTGGAACAAGAAGAAAAGAGACGTTTAGGTTACTCTGACAGATGAGAAGAATTCCCAATTTAAAACACCTACTACTTCCTCAAATATTCACCTGATAGGTAGCAAAAAGTGAGAAGAGCGATCATTCTGTCTGAAATCTGCATTAACCAAAGTCTTTATAACATAAATACAGAGTTGTGCAGATCAGTGTCTGTACCCAGAATGAGAATCAACTGATGCTCAAAGGATTTAAGAAGGAAAAGAAAACCCTCAGCATGCAGCAAGAAATGTTGATTATGGGAGGAGTTATTGATGTGTGGGGAAGGGGAGTGACCTTATCACAATCGAGCTGCTTAAACCCTTAAATTGGTTTTGTTTTCAGTGAACAGAAGCCTGGAGAATACCAAGATGTCAACAGGGAGAACAAGCCACCTTCACACAGACCTTCTTGCTTTGAGGTGACAGTTCTAACCTCTGGACAACCAATCAGAAGCTCAATCAATCCAAATCAGGTTTATTTGGTTCATTCTATTTCTCACACAGGGAATCTGAGTCCAGTCTCACTTTTGCTCTGGTAATTAGTACACACGTTTCCAAACACATCTACATAATTACCAAACATACAGATGAAGACTAATATTTGTGAGATTTATAGTTAGGGGCGCACATAATTTGGTCATTGAGGTACTCAAAGCAGTTGGCGTTGATGTTCAGTGCGTACCCCCTCTCTGCAAGTCGATCTGTGTGTTGCAGGCGTGAATATCAACAAGCTTCTGTGGTTGTCTGAGCGCTCCTTCTCAGCGCCCCGCCCCCGCACACGCTTACGTGACCGGTTCCACGGAAGCACTGGTCTGCAAAGGCGTGTTCAGGCAGAGGTATGTGGTCCGCACTGGCACCCCAACTATGTCCACCCTTCTTTATAGTTTTGGCGTACATTGTTCTGTAGCACCATCTGGAGGAGACAGGTGAGAAGAGGTCAGAAGGGTGGGCGTGGCCTCTACTTGCCCAATGCCTCTCTCTAGAGGAGCGCCGATCCTGGATGGAGGTGGCCCTCTCTGCGGTCTTGACAGTCCTCTGCAATCTGTTTTTACCTGTTTGGTTGACAAACCAAACCAGACTGTGATGGACTGACAGAGGATGAACTGGAATCTTGCTAAAGATTTACCTGCAGCTCATGTGACAAGTTAAACTTCATAGGAAGTACATCCTCTGCTGGTGTGACAAAAAGATGGGGTCCCCTCCTGAAGTTCATGACAAATTCCACATTTTTTAGACTGTTGAGTTCACGTTTGTTCTGACTAAACCTATTCAGCCACTCAACTGTATGCATACCTTGTCATCTGATAGAAAACTCAAGGTCCGGTCATATAAGATGCTTAAAGGGAGAATAGCAGTGGGAAAAGTACACATCCCTGGGGGACACCTGGATGTCACTGTTTCCTGTCTGTCAGAAGGTTTGTGATTGACTGACGGGTGGGGGCTTGAACAGTGAGGGGGGGCAGTCTAACCAGAGGACTCCTTAGTAAATGGTGTTCAACGCTGATGATGTAATGAGTTCCATATACTGTAGACTCATGGAGTCCAGCAGTGGTCCTGAAATGGTCTTCTAAAAGTTCATCAACAGCCTTTCAAAGGGTTTTTTGACTCCATCTCCTTGATTCTCAGTCCGAGGACAACTGATGAAAACTTATTAAAACTGCTGATCAATACTGTTACACTCCAGAGAAAACAACCACAGAAGCAGGTGCTCGGCAGCCTGTCGGTAAACCACAAAAACTGAAAAAATTATGAGTTTTTGTAAAGATCAGAAGGGATTTCTGACATTGTGCTCTGCTTGCTGCACAGTAGTAAACAGCACTGTACTCAGGTCGGATGTTTTTGATGTGCAGAGATCCATTCTTTGTTGCATCTCCACTCAAATCTCCAGAAAGGGTAAACTTATCCTTATACTGGTCCTCCATGTTGGCATCTGTGTAGTGCAGATATCCTATGAGCTTCATAGCTGTGTGTCCAGGTGACCTCTGGTACCAGAGCATCACTCTGTAGTCGGTTTGATTATGGGTACAGAAGATCTGGACTTCATCATTAGGATTGGTGATGAGATCAGAGTGGGACTGACGGACCTCAAGACCCAGACCAGAACCTGAAAAAGAAGGACATAGTTTAAAAAGTTATTTAAATCTTAAAATAGTCTAATGGTTTCTAATCCAAATATTTTCAGACAAGTTATATTACCCAAGAAGAAACACAAAAGAAGCAAACGGATCATGTTTGCTTTACTACCATCACCTTTACAGCTAACTGGCTAACTCTGTTAGATCTTACTGAACTGACTGAGTTTTGAGAAGGAAGAGAATTTTAACTGTTGACTGAGAGATTTAATGGGTGGGGCTTGTTTAATCTCTGACTTAAAACCAATGACAAAACCTGATCCTGGGTTTTTGTATGAGGACATGCAGGTTTGCAGCTGATGTGCATAGCTAGCTGCACAGTAGTAAACAGCACTGTACTCAGGTCGGATGTTTTTGATGTGCAGAGATGCATTCTTTGTTGCATCTCCACTCAAATCTCCAGAAAGGGTAAAAGGATCCTTATACTGGTCCTCCATGTTGACTTCTTTGTAGTTCAGATATCCTATGAGCTTCATAGCTGTGTGTCCAGGTGACCTCTGGTACCAGAGCATCACTCTGTAGTCGGTTTGATTATGGGTACAGAAGATCTGGACTTCATCATTAGGATTGGTGATGAGATCAGAGTGGGACTGACGGACCTCAAGGCCCAGACCAGAACCTGAAAAAGAAAAACATAGTTTAAAAATAACAAGTTATTTTAATCTTAAAATTAATTAAATAGTTTCTGGTTCAAATAATTTCAGACAAGCTATTACCGAAGAAAAAACACGAAAGAAGCAAATGGATCATGTTTGTTTTACTACCATCACCTTTACAACTACAGTATAACTGACTAACTGTAGTAGATGTTACTGAGCTGAGAGGGAAGTGAATTAAAAACCGTTCGCTGAGAGATTTGATGGGTGGGGCTTGTTCAATCTCTGACTTAAAACAATGACAACACCTGATCCTGGGTTTTTGTATGAGGACATGCAGTACTTCAGTTGATGTGCATAGCTGGCTGCGCAGTAATAAACCCCTGAGTGTTCAGCCTTTAGGTCTGTGATGATCAGAGAGCCATTCTTTGCTGTGCTTCCACTCATATCTCCCATGATTTTGAAATGTTTCTCAAACTCCTTTTCATGCTCTATTCGACTGTAAGAAACATGTCCGATAAGCCTCAGAGCTCGGTCTCCGGGGGATCTCTGGTACCAGAGCATCGTAGTGTAGTCAGTCTTCCCATGGCTGCAGACCAACTGGACTTGGGCTCTGAGTTCTCTCAGAGCTGCTGGAGGTGTTTGGTTGACTTCAACACCCAGACAAACACCTAAAGATGAAAAAGTAATTAAGTAGGTGAAACATGCGAATAAATTAAAGTTCTTAGATTGTGACAGAAATTACCAATGAGCCAAACTATAAAGAGAAGTGTCAGCATGGTGCCCTGCTACCCTGGAGAACACACAAAGAAGTTTGTTTCTAACAATTAGCCTCTTTAAATAAACCACCTCGTCCTGCCTCCTCACCACCACCACCTTTAAACCTCTACATGAAGCTCCAGCACCATCTACTGGAAAATCAAAGCTGATTCTCTGATTCCCACAGAGAACATGGCAGTGAGTTTTAGTTCACCGAGTCAGACAGGGCGATACACCCCTTCACCGCTTGTCATCAGGATGTGAGGTTTCCACGGTGCCAGCACCAGGTTCAAAGCTGCTTTTGATTATTTAACGGGTCTCATCCCAGTCCAGCTCACCTCCACCACTGGATCACTGGACCCAGGCCTCTGTGGCTGGGGGCCGAGGTCCTTTGGCTGTGTTGCCAGCCCCACTTTAGCCCCCAACGAGTCCCAGATCACTGATTGTTGTCCATCTGCTTGATGCACAGAACCCCCATGCTCTGACAGCTATGGGACTGGGATGATGGAGCAACCCTCCGTTTCCTTGATCCTCATGCATACAAACACAGATAGCCTACAGACAGTCATACTTACACAGACACACACATTAAAAACAAATACCAGCACACAAAATAATAAACACAAACCATTAAAAGTTAGTTAGTTTAGGTTTATTTGAACAAGGACAATGTTACCTGTTAGAACCTGTTCTGGTAGAGGTGTTCTAGTCAAAGGCTAGCAAAGGCAATCCTAGTCTTTGGTTGGACTTTTAAAGTAAAATAATAATAGAACTAACAAGTCCACACACACACACACACACACAACCACACACACAAGAGATTCATATAAACAGGGGTGCACATGATTTTTCCTTCGAGGTAGTTCTTTGCGCTGCAACAGGATGTGAAGCTCGTCAGATCAGGGCCGCAAAAGCACAGGGTGCTCATTTATTAAACTTGCTTACACAAAAAACTAGCCTGAAAGTTGCACAAGTCACTTTTTGACTTTGGGATTTATAAAATAAAATGTAAAGGAAAAATGTGGTAACTTTAAGCAAACTTTGAACCTTGCGTAAGCACATTTTGGAGACGGGAAACCTGTCAGAGCAGCTGGTGAGATGAAAAGTGTTGAATTTATGACACAATTTAAGACTTTTAGACCCTCGCACAGACAGAACCAACAGTCATGTCTCTGAACAGAATAAAAATGAAAATCTAAATAAAAACATGTCACATTTAGAATAATATCACATTATGTTCATACAGCCATCTTCAGATTATATAGCAACTGCACTTATTGGTGCATTAATTGTGATTTCTGAGACTTGGGAATCTCTCGAGCCGCATGCGGTTCTTTGCCTGGCTTCATGCGGCTCTCACGTTCATATTGAAGTGTGTGGTTTTATTTAAAGTTCTCATTTTCAACCGACCTATACGGTCGGGTTGATTAGAGTCTACTATTTAAATTACTGTTGCGTTGGGTTTGATCAGAAGAGAGAGAGAGAGGGAGGGAATCCTGTGTCTGTAACCCGGTCTAGCATCCTGTCTGATGGTGTCACAGCACCGCGCTGCTGCGCCCATAAAGAAGAATTCACCTGAACCTCAAATGAGCTCAAACCCGGCCCGAGGTCATCAGAGCCAGTCTGTCAGAACCGGAGGGTTTTTTAAAAAGCTTTATGACAGGTTTTTCCCTCCCCCTCTGCTGTCTGAACCGACTCAACCCGGACAATTATTAAATTATTCAGCCTGATGGGTCGCGTCGCACATGAGAGCTGTTACGGTCCAGCACCTTGGACAGCGCCGGTGCACCGCCGACCTCCTCTCGCTCGCTCCAGCCAGCCGCTCCAGAGAGAAGTACTATGGGTTTTGGCTTTCCATAAAGTACACCAGAGAACTGAGCGGCTGGGTCCAATCTGCAATCAAGCACAGCTTAAAAGACACGCCAGCCAGTTGTTCTGGGGCGGCAGACGGGTCTGCTGTCCCCTGGGTGTGTGAGATCGGAGCTGAGAGCTTATGGCAGTTTAAAGTGTTTTAGACAAAGCGATTTTAGTTTCCACAGTTTAGCTTTGTCTTATAGTAGAGCGCTTATAGAGAGTTTTGAAGAAACTTTGACTTTCAGCTACTGTGATATTGTTTTTGAGTGAAGCCAACGAGGTCTTCCAGAGAGAGAGAGATAATGAATCTGCTGACTCTCCACCAAGTGCTCACATCAGGTGTGTGAATTGTAATCGGTCAAAATGACTGAAGCCCTTTAGATTTATCAAAGTTTTAAAAAAAAGGTAAATGATGAAAAACATAGTAGAAAGTGACTGTCCTGTGGTTTTAGCTCTGTAGGAGTCAGTCTTTGTCATTATCATGTTGGTGTGTGACATTTACAATTAATCTGGCTGAGCAGAGCAGAGGTGTGTGTGAGAGAGGAAGGGATGGGTTCATGTGTACCCAGGGTTGCCAGATTAGAAATGTAACGTATCGTACCAGAATCTTAAAATTATCGTATTTTGAGAAAAATGATTGTACACTACTAAGTTACATGCCTGATGACCCACAGATTTAATATCAGTGTTACAAACATTGTACAAAATTATAGTCTTTAAAGTAGTTTTAGCTTTAAATAACCTAACACAATGATTAAAACAAGCAAATCTTACACAGATTAAACACAACAAAGGGCTCAAATGATCGTTTTTATTGAATTATTGATCATACAAAGTGCTAAATTAACTAACAAATATGATAAATATCATATGTCTGACAACACTGTGTGTGCCCATGTATGAAGTGGCTCTTTGCAATAACACAATAATAAAATGTGGCTCGAGGTCTCTGACTGGTTGGCCATCCCTGCTATACATGACCATTATGTGTCATGTAATGTGAGTCGAGATCACAAAAAATCTGCGTTGCTTATGATTTTGTGGGCCAATCCACTTTGCATGTAAATCATACTTTTTTTTACCAATGGGGCCCCCAGGCTCAATATATCTAGTCTGTGCAATAAGCTGGGCCTGCCAGCGCCCACCAAGTCCCTCCCATCACCATCAGTAGGCATTGTGGGTAAAGTGTCTTGCCCAAGAACACAACAACAAAGTAACCTAGCCAGGGGTGGTATTGAACCGGCAACCCAACGGTTGCCAGACTGGCCACTCTACTTACTGAGCTGCTGTCGCCCACTGAGTGTGAAGTCAGTCGTCCCCTGACTTGAGTTTTCTCAGAGCTGCTGGAGGTGTTTGGTTGACTTCAACACAGAGACAAACACCTAAAGATTAAAAAGTAAATGGCTTACACAACCATACCATACGATTTCACTTATAGAGCACTTTAAAACACACCATGGTTGACCAAAGTGCTGTACATTAAAAACAAAGAGAAAAGTACAGATAACTAAAACACTCACAATATAAAAAGAGACATGAAATCACAACTTAAACAAATCAAACAGGGAAAAAAAACAACAGTTTAAAGAGTTCAGAGTGTTAAAGGAGACCAGCTGGTGTCCTGGGTGAACAATGTGATGAATTAGAGTTCTTAGATTGTGACAGTAAATACCAATGAACCAAAATAAAAAATAAAAGTATCAGCATGGTGAACTTTGGTGAACACATCAACACTTCTGGGTTCAACATTTCACTCCAGTCTGTTTTAATGACATCACCCCCACTTTGTCAAACATGATAGAAACCATTAGGGAGCCCCAGCACCCTCTACTGGAAGTACAATGAGTAAATTAATGATAGATTTCTTCAAACAGATACACTGGCAGTCAGTTTTTGTTCAGCTGTTCTCACGTCTCACATCACTGTGTTTACTGACAGCACAGAAATACACCCCCCTGTCTTCAGGCTGTACGTCCTTCACAGTGAGAGCTCCTGTCTCAATGCTGTCTTTGACAGCTGAGTATTTGGTTTGAGAACTCTCGCCGTAGTCGGGCGTCCCACCAAACACTGTGTACACAATCAGGGTCAAGGGCTCTGCTGGACGCTGTCTGTACCAGTACATCTGGTTGTGTCCTTTGTCTCTGTTGTGGCTGCACTTCATCTCAGCAGACTGGGAAACATTAGTCCAGCTGATTTCAGGATCCTGAGTTACATGTTGGCAACGACCTGTTGGACAAAAACACAAAGTTTAACATGACATGGTTGCTACTGCTGTAGGTAATGCATGTGAAGATTTTAATGTAACATAAATAAATGTGTTCATCTGGAAGTTAAAAGTTAAATCTGTAGATCACATTAAGAAAAACTACACAATCCCTACAAAACTCCATAACTCCTCTCACCTTGAAGCCATAAAGACAGGAGCAGACATGTGAGAAGGACCTGAGCCATCATAGGGTCTGAGCTGCTCACATCCTAACGCTGAAGCTCGCTGCCGTTTAAAAACAAAGACAGGAGGGTTGAGCCTCAACATAAGAACCTCCCACTCCGATCCATGATTAAATCAGATGAATCTGGTTAGACAGCAGGTGCAGGGGGCTGTGAGCTGTAATACAATAGAGAGTGAGATCAGGAGGTTTTTGTACAGAGAAACAGTGGTATGTAGTACTGTGTAAACTAGCAGCACAGAAGTAAACTCCACTGCTGCTCAGGTTGAGTTCTTTGATGATTAATGTGCATGTTTGGCCCTTATTTGCTCCCCCTTCAATCTTCACATTCACTCCGTCCTCAACAGTTGCAGCACCATAAAAATATCCCAGGAGCTGCATGCTTCCATTGGACTGTTTGTACCAGAGGATTTGGTTGAAGCTGTCACTGGAGTGTGAACATTGAATTTTGACATCACTTTTTGGCATTTCATACTTTTCTGGTGGAAACTGATTAACTTGACCACCTGTGGAAAAAGGAAATCAAAAACAGAAGCTTCAAAATGGGAAATTAAGCAAAATATTCAACGTTCATCAAAAGATTTAAAAATGTTGAAATGAATTTAAGAACATTACCTGAAACCATCCTGGTGTTCAAAGTAATGCTTAAAATCAAGATTAGCATTCTGTGTTCTAACATCTGTTTATTAATATTTTAGCTCTAAGCTACAATAAAGTTGGTGTTTTGTTGTTTCCTTTCTATGCATCAGCAATAGACTGATGATTTGTGACTGTGTGCCAGAATCAGATACATCCTCATTAAGTGGGTGGGGTTATGGTTGATCCACCTCCTGCTGCTGTTAGAATGAAGGTCTGACTGTAGACATGCTGCCACCTAATGAGTGTAAATTAAACAGCCGTATGAGGCTTTGATTTTGTGACAGAGGAGGAACCCACTGAGGTTTTTGCTGTGAGAACCAGTGGCGTGCAGCACTGTGGTAGCTGGCAGCACAGAAGAACACAGCGCTGCTGTTCAGGTCGACTTCAAGAGTTAACGTGCAGGTTTTGCCTTTTTCTGCATTTCCCTCCATGGTCACTTTCACTCCAGCCTCAGGGTTACTGAAGCTTTTAAACATGTTTCCCAGCAGCTGTAGTTCTCCATTGTTTAGTTGTTTGTACCAAAGGATTCTGTCATAGGTGTCGATTGTGTGTGAACATTGTATTGCGGCTGCTTCTCCAGGATTTCTGTGAAGATCTGCTGGATCCTGGTGGACTTTCTTGTTGAGAGAACCTGTGGGAAAAAAAGGTTAAATAAATCATTTAAGTAAGTTAAGGCACAAACATGTAGGCTGCTGATGTGAACATTATAAATATCAACACCTCAACGGACATAAATCAAAACCTGATTTGTTTTTTTTTTAAACTAAAAATGTAGATTTTGTGATTACCTGAAGCCAGGATAGAGTTCAAACTGATGCAGATGAGTAGGATAATCATTTTGTTGGTGTTCTGGTCTGAATAACAAGTATTTCCACCTTTCTTTTAGAATAATTGTTGCCCAGTTAGGTTGTGGGAGGTGCCTTTAGGTGATTTCCTCCTCCTCTTAAAATCTAAACCTCCACATCATTTTAGCTCATCGATGCTCATCAGTGCTGCAGTTCCATCAGCTCAGATTGGGCAGAAACCAGTGGGACCAGGTCCACCTTGTCTCGAGAATCTGGACATAAGTGTCTTCATGCAGAGTTGCAGCCAAAAAGCCAAACCTCTGACGTGGAAACAAGTGACTCAGGTATGCATGAACACATAGGTGCAGGAACATGGCAGCAGGTGTTCTGGACTGATGAGTCAGGATTCTTGTTGTTCTCAATGCTTGACAAATACAGACAGATACTTCCCCATCATGCAGTTCCATCAGGGAGGTCACAGCAAGTATTGATTAGATTTAGATTGATCTTTTGTTCATTCACTGCATGTCGATTGATGAAAATAGACGATTAACACTTCCATTTTTAAAGCATTCTTTGTTTACAGCATTTCTTCCACACCTGCCTCTAACTTTTGCACAGTACTTTATATATTTATGTATATTATCAACACATATGTCAGTATACTTCATCACAGACTCCAGCCACAGCCAGTTCGTCCAGTCTATTGGTGTTGTCTTCTTTAGTGCAGCGCCCCACCCCCACCCCAGGTTAAAGTCTACCAGTCCCCTCAGGAAACACATCCTGGTCTAACCCGTCCTGTAAAAGTGATCAGAGGTCAATGACATGTCCACTTTGTTGTCCAGCTGACCGAGGTACCTGTAGGATGACACCACCTCCACCCCTGATACAAGTACAGGTTAAGTAGATAGTACTAGTACGATGGAAGTTCAGTACAATCTCCTTGTTCTGCAGCTGGTTCTGTTGACTCCCTGTTCCTCCTGCTCCCTCCAGATGCAGCTGATGCTCATCAAAAAAAGGGGTTGAGATTGGGGGGCCAGGATTCATACTAGTGTTGAGGTTAGATGGAGTGAGTGGAAGGAGGAGAGACAGAAAGAAGCTGTGGTGTTGTGTGGGAGGGGCAGAGAAGGAGAAGGGGCCAAGAGTGTGGGGGGTGACGGGGGAGGGTAAAGATCCAAACAATGATAAAGTGTGGAGGTCATACAGGTGCAGGAAGCTGAGATAAAATCATGCTGATGAGGGTTTTGCTCTGAGAAGTGAAGCTTTTTAGAGCTGTGGGATCTAACAGCACAGAAATAAACAACACTGCTGCTCAAACGCAGTCTTTCTACTGGTAATGTGCAGGGATTTCCTCTGTTGGCACTCATCTTTACATTCACTCCATCCTCTGGATAGGCCATGTTTGCCAACATGTGTCCCAGAAACGGCAGTTTCTTATTTTCTGTTTGCTTGTACCAGAGCACCTGATCCAAGTTGTCAGTCGTGTGTGAGAGCTGATTTCTGCAGTCTGGTCCTGTTCTCTGATCAACTCAGAGGGAGTCTGATGGACTTTGTCACACAGTGAGGATCCTGTGGAACCAGCAACAACACAGGAAAGATAAGAGCACCTTTAATGAAGAAAGTCTCAACAAGGGGGAATAGTTATCTTCTAATAAGTATATTTGCTTCACTACCTGAAATCTGAATCACTGCAAACTTTAGACACAGCTATGATCAGCATGTTCTGCATCATCGTCACCGCTGCCTTCATGTGTATTATGTATTTCTGTGCAACGAGGGGTTTTTCCCCTTGTTTCTGGGTGGGTGGGGTAATAAAGCATGTGCTCCCCCCAAACAGGTACCCTACAATATAAACATGCTGCCACCTTGTGACAAAAATTTTAATAATCAAGGCTTAAATCAAATCCTAGACATATCTTCAATTCTATGTATGTATGTAGCACCAGCTACAACAAAACTCACCTCAAGGCACTATAGCAAAAAGTAGAACCCGACTCAGGATGGACGACCTTCTGCTTTGGCAAACGGTGGGCTGAGAGGACAAGAAAGAGACAAACAATTACAGGAGTGGTTGTTCAAGTATACTTTCTATAAAAAGCAAAGCAAAGGCAGGAGTCAAAGTGTTCAGTCAGTGAGCCCAGGACACAGCTGTAGGGAAAGTCAAGGAGTCGGCCCTAGAGCAGAGAGACACCGGCCCCCAGCCAGAGGGAAGCCATGGAGGAGAGTGAAGCCAGAACCTCCTAATCCCAGCTAGGGGTGGGAATTGACAGGTTTTTATCAATATCAATGCCATTATCGATTTTGCTTATCAACCCAATTCCTTAATAATTCCCTTATCAATTCTTGAGTAGTTGTTAAACGGCAAAAAAAAAAAGTTCTGCAGTCTTCTGCACCACAAACAACCATGGTGTGATTTGAGTGTGTCTGTTTTAATTTATTTATTTTAAATACTAGAATAAATAAAGTTATTGCTGTATAAAATAGGAAGTAGAGAGAGGTCAGAGAGCAAGAGCATCAGAGCATGACGAGGTGAGGTCCAGAATCGGACTGACCCGGGTCACCAGGCGCTGCTTCTGGACTCAAACCTCTGCAGAGCTTTCAGCCTCCTGAGTCGTCTCAAACGACTGCAGAGTGTGATTTGTGAAAGAGCAGAGTGGGGGACTCTGCGTTTGTTGCGGGTTCATCTGTAGACGCTGCCGCGGTTACGTCGTGACCTCATGAGGGACAAAGGTGCACCTCGTTAAGCCCCTCTGCTGCTCGCGCCGGGTTATTGTTCTGTCGGACCAGAGAGAGGTGCATAGAAGTCTCATTTCTCTGTGGGTTACAGATTACTGACCAGCAAATTTCGGAAAAAATGGAAACAAGAGAATCATTAAGAAGAATTGATCAAGTTGGAGGTGTACAATTCCGATGGAATTGGTCTGTTGGAAGCAAAATATTTTTATCTGACTGAATATTTTGCTGGTAAAAATCCCTCCCACCAGTTCTCTAACAATGTGGAGCTGTTGGGTCTAATTCTACACATCAAACAGTAAAGAAATCATAAAGTCTTCATGAGGAGACCTTAGAATAATATCAATATAATCAGATACAAATAAAAAACAACCACAATGTGGTCACAACAGAAGTTGTAAGAGTTTAAAGAAAAAACAACCTGACCTCCACAAGGTCAGAAACACAACTTAATATTCACAATCAGCTTTCTACTGACACCACAAACACATCAATCCATCTCTAACTAACAGTCAGATGGCTTAAAACTGTACAACTTAAAATGGGAAATGTTTTTTGACTAGTGTCCATGAAACAAAGGAATAAACGTTCATATGCAAACTTGTTATTATTGGTATTTATAAAAGCTCCAGATGTGTCCACTTAGTTAGAAGGAGCCAGCAATAAAATATTCCTCAGGCTGTACGGAGCCAGTCTCAGGGGAACTCCTGACCTCCACCCTGCAGTGATGATGACAGCAGTGGCCTCTCTCACCTCTTCAGCCTGCAGACCACAGACCACTGGCCTGATGGGCGTGGTCCGAGCTCCACCTCCTCCACTGTCAATCACCGGCGTTGTTTCCCACTCGTCACCACTCCAGCTGCAGGGTCACTGCATTGCTGCATGATCAGCTCCACCTGGTGATGAGACCTCTCTCTTTTTGCTCCAAACTCATCTTTTTAAACTGTTTTATGAACTCCAGTAAATCAGTTACTTCCTCTGTTGTCTCGTTTTGCTCATATTTGTGTTGACAACTCTTTGTGTTTATTTGTCTCACATGTTTATGTTTATTGTAAAGACTTTGTGGTTTATATCCCGACAGATGCTATAGAAGTAAAACTTCTTATGTCAAATCCATCAATCATCAGCCAAAATGATCCAGGAACTGAATGCTTCTCAAGTCTTGTGTTTTGATTTTAGGAATGTGTACACATCAAAACATCATTTTCCTGCAAAATAATTGGACAAGAAGGTGGGAGTTGTGGTTTAGACTTAATTCTCCCTGGTTGGTGCTTCAGCACAGAGTCCAGGGCTCCTCCCTTCAGCTCCATTCTAACAGTATATCTGAATTTGAATTAGCTTTAGACGGCACGTTTGACCGGTGAGTTAGAAATGAAGTCTACATAACAGCCCTGCATTGAAAGGCAGAGTTCTTTCAGCAATCTAAAGCAGGAAAAGATGATGATGTTTGCCAGTGATGTTGTGAAAGATTGACAAACAGCAGAAGATCTGAGAGATACGAGCTGCAGGTGAGAGTGCTTTTGCTTTGTGTTGCTGTGTTTTTGTGGTATTTGACATCCCCCTATAGGGTACATGAAGTAAAAGTGTAGACGTGTCAACAGCAGAGAGGTTTTTGTTCAGGCTTGGAGTGAGATTACATCACTGTGACCTCCAGACCGCCGACAGCGCAGACATACAAGCCGACGTCGCTGCATTCCACTTTTTTCACTGTAAACTCTCCATTAAGATGATCCAACTTGATGATTGAGAATTTATCTGCGGTGAAACCTGATTCAAACTGAGGTTGATTATATGCAACATGGTACAGAATTTGTTTCATTGACTCTCCTGGCAGCTTTCTGTACCAGAACATATAAAAGTAAGAGGGGCCCTTGAAGTGTTCACACTGCATTTTTGCATCTTCACCCTGGTGTTTCACCACCACAGGGGTCTGGCTGACGTCACTTCCATCATTCAGACCTGCAGGACAGTAAAGGATCAAATGCAAACGGGTTAACAGTTGAACAGTTTTTCTCCTAAATATCGTTTCTTCAAACAACAAAAATACCAGCTGAAGTAACTAAACAACATAAAATGATAAAAATATAATTTAACAGTAAAATTACCCGACGTCCACAGATGAAAGCATATTATGAGGATTGTTTGTTTAACGGTAATCATGTTCTGTTTGACAAAGACAGCTGGAATCTCCACATCTTTGCAGCATACCTGCAGGTGGGCGTGTCACTGCATCAAGAGTTCAAATGCAGGAGTGAGCAGTTCAGCTCTGAGGGTTAGATACGACTTTCTGCAGGTGTTCAGGTCTTAATTCCTCCAGACTTTTTGTATTGACGTAGTGGATTCTGTTCTATTGTTTGGACTAGGAACACAGCACTCCACTGTCATCAGCTCAAACAGAGAAAAGTTTTAGGGTTGAATTCAAATGTGATCTTTTCATACATCTCCTCCACTGGGTAAGAAGAAATACGGCTCAGACGGACTTCAGCGCTCCGTGTTTGTCTTGTTTGTACCAGAGGATGAATTCAGTATAATTAGAAGCATTATGTGATCTCACTGGTGGCTACAGTCACCAGGTTCCCTAACATGACAGGAGGTGTTTGGAAGATGCTGTAAGTTTCATTAGCCCCTGTAGGGAAAATAGGACAGAAGTGATATTTATTGTTAATATTGTGTTCTCTTGTTTGTCTCTTACTCAACATCATGAACTTTGAAGATTATACAAGATGAAGACCAAGAAACTCTCCTTCAGTAACAGTAAGAACTCCTTTCTGTTCCATAATGTGTCTAAGAAGGAATCAGATAGACGACAGGTGAGTGTAAAAACAGAAGTTGAGGTGTTTCCTTTCTCCTTTCATTTCTGCGATTTGTCTCCCCCTGTTGGTGTGGAAATGTTTCCCTGTGGAAATAATTATTTCCTCCACTGTACATATTTCTCTTCATCTTTGGCAAAATAAAAGCATGAACTTTGGTTCATTGATTTTTGTGTTTTTAGAAACTATTCAACTTTTTCATGCTTTTCAGACATTTATGAAAAGAAAATGAACAGAACCATCATTACAGTCGAGGTCATATTCTTAATGGAGCAAGAACATCAGCCCAGTTTGAGGTCATGAGTTATTGGAACAGACTTTTACTTAGTGTTTTAAACATTTGTTAGTTTTTTCGGCCCCCTCAGTTTTGTGAAGGCCTTGTTCTGTTGAGCCTTGTTTTGTTTAGGTCCAGTCTGCATGAGAAGTCTCCAGTCTGAAGGGTGGATTTCCTCCTCCTCCTCCTCTCTGCTTGTATCTCCACAAGATGATGTCATCTGCTTGAGCCCACATGTAGCTGGACCTCATCATCCAATCAGCCTGATGGGAGCTGGTGATTGGCTCTCCACTGGTTTAAAAGGACTTAAAAGGGACAAGATGAATTCAAGCACAAATGTTTAAAACATTTTAAAGTGAAGTAGAACCAAACCTTGTAGATAATGCTGCTTTGTGTTGCCACAGCTACACAAACGGCTGCCGTGGTTTTATAGAAGATCAAACTGATGGGAAACGACAGACTGGTTGAGGCTGGCTGCAGGTGTTAGGATCCTCCTGTCTGTGACTAGAATAGATGAAAGGTTTTTGCATTAGCTCTTAGTAAATCTGCAGCACTGTGTCATTCTAGCAGCACAGAAATACACGGCGCTGTCGTTTCGAGTCAGAGCAGAAACGTTGAGGCTGGAGGATTCACGGCCGTCTCCTGTAAAGCTGACTTTTTCTTTCACGTTGTCTTCCAGGTTAACAAAACGCAGGTTTAGGAATCCCAGTAAGTGCAGGGCTTTGTGCTCATCCTGTTTGTACCAAAGAATGAGATCATAAGTTGGTATGTTGTGTGAACATTTGATCTCACTGTTCACAGATTCACCAATGCTCCTGATGATGAAAGGAGGAGACTGCTTTACAGGGTTGATCGCACCTGTAGAAAAGCAGACGGGTTTAAATGGGCTCATTTTTATCTTTGCATCGTCTTCCTGATATTATTTTTTTCCTCTTACCATTTGTTCCTGGTAGATGAAGAAAACAGAGCATGCAGACAACAGAAATCATGTTAGAGAAGTTTAGATGTGACACTCTAGATCCTGTTTATTCAGCACCAGTGGAGGAGAAAGCACCAGGGTCTGATTATGTCTGAGGGAGGAGTCTGAGTGTCATCAGTTCAGTTAGCAAAAACAAACAGGAAGTCATGTATGATCTTATTCCACTGCATCTGTTCATAAAATACAGCAGAAAGCTTCAGGATTTTGAAGACGTTTTCTGTAAATGATAAATATTGTATTTATTTATATCAAGCATGTTAAATATTGAAGCCTAAATAAATAATTTGGCCTCTTTAAACTGTGTTTCTGTGTAAAAGCTTATTACTGTGGCATTGGCTGCTTCCTGCAGCCTCAGTTCACAGAAATACTGTTTAGCAGCTCAAACACAGCCTGGACAAAAAATAGATCTAAGCTCCTAACTCTGACAGAAGTTCATGTTAAAGTTTTTTATAAACCTTTATCGCACCATTAATAGAGTTTTGGTAAAAATATTAGGAAATCCTTGCAGGACTTCTGGCTGAAGCAGAACAGCTGCTGGTGATGTTTACACATGTAAACGTCCATAAATAACTGTGTCATTTTGAGTTTATAAAATGGACCACTATGTTATTTAGGAGATTTATTTTTGTTTGTTTATTTCATTCAAAAAATAAATATAAAAACAAAACAAACAGAATATACATAATACAGATGCAGACAGAAGAAAATTTGTATTATTTCTGACCCTTTTTACAAATGAAAACTTCAAATTCATTTCTAATTCCAACTTTACTTCTTTACTTACTACATGAAGGTTGTAAACTTTACCTTCCTGTTGTAATGTTCAGATTTAATCATAAAAATTTGTTTCATTTACATTCTCATAATTACCTATTACACTTGATTTGATACATTTTTTAAATAAGTGATCCTGATTATTGTATTTCCCTGTTAAAGGCATGGTCTGGAGTTTTGTCAGAGGGCACCATCTAGAGGCGGAAAAATGTATTGCAGCTCCAGCTTCTGTGTTTACAGCTGAATAAACAATGTCTTCGTTCATAAACACTCACCTCTAGCTGGCCAACAGAGCTAAAACACATTGTTTTATAATGATCATTCTCACATTAGGCTGTTTATTTATACACATATTTATTTTAAAGGGGTACTCCACCAGGAAGTTATTTTTTGTATATTGCCACATTCCTCAGAGTTAGATAAGTGGGCAAAAACAATTTGTAAACAGCCCAGCTGTTTTACTGATCCGGCAGGCGGATATTCGCCTCCCTTTAGCATTAGCTTAGCGTAAAACACTGTAAGTGAATGGTACCTAATAGCATACCATTCTATAAATAATGATGTATTGTCTTATCTTATATCACTGAACAGGGTCAGACTATCACTGATATGGATTTCTGAAAAATGATACATAGTTCCTGAAAGGAGGAAACTGGATATCAGCTCTAAAGTTATTCCATAATTTTACACCATTTACAGAAATACTCAAGTCCTTATTTTGGGTCCAAATCTGGTTGTTTTTTTAAAAAAAACATCACTTCCTTTCAACATGTAACCACTAAATCTCTTTTCAAACATTTTCTAAATGTTAGTTGTATTAGTTTGTACATTGTTATATTTTCCAATCTACCAAGTCACTAAATGTCAGTATTTTATACTTGTAAGACGACAGCTGTAAACGTTGAGTTTGGCTGCGTTTGGCCTCGAGTTCTTGTCAGGTGTAACCTTTATTTCTCCAAACGGAGGCCTTTCAGGAAGCTAACAATGGATACGATAGTAAATATAAACAACTTTAACACAGAGTTATAGGAGCCAAAGATTTATGACATTTTAAACATTTTGCACAAGCTCTAAATGTTTATGAGGAACGATTTGCATTGTTTAGATTGCTTTGCTGAATGTGTTTAACTAAAAGTGAAGTTGATATCAAGTCTAAATCAAACTCCTGGCTGCTGCCTTCAGAGGGAAGCGGTTGCAGGTGGTCCTGACAGGTCTTGTGTGGTGAGACAAACATCCTGGAGATCCTGGAAGCTGCTGGGTTGACAGAGCCGTGAGGTTTTTGTGCAGCGCTCTCGTGTCCTTGTCTCACCGTGTTCACTCACAGCACAGAAGTACCAGCCAGCATCTGCTGCCTCCACATTCAAAATTGTAAATGTTCCATTTTCAGCGTTAGGCTTGGTGGCTGAGAACTTCTCAGTGCTAAAAGAGCCAAAATCATGCTTTGGTGTCCCTGCTGTTGTAAAAACTATTAGTGTCATAGTCTCTCCAGGCAGCTGCCGGTACCAGTACATCTGGTAATAGCCGACTCCCTTAGTCTGTCTGCAGTGCATCGTCCCATTGTCTCCTTGGTGTTTCCACAGCTCTGAGGTCTGGGTGACCTGACTCCCATCAGTTTGACCTGGGAGTTTGACAGAGAAGGCATGTTTTTATATTTAACACTATATTTCAACCTTTATTTAAAATACAAAAACATTTCTCAGACACTCACCAATACATCAATGTAAATTACCTGGAGTCCAAAGCAAAAAGAGTAAAAATGTGAGGATTGTGTGTCTGTTCAGGCTGAGCTCCATGTTCTTCAGTCAGAGACTCAGACTCAGGTCTTTTAACAAACAGCAGTGTGAGTGTCACTGCTTTAGTCTGATGCTGTGAGCTGGAAACCCACGTCTCACTTCAAGAGCTGATCAAACCATAAATAGCCCTTGAGGTCCCCCTACTGTCTAATAATGCAAATGACATTCACTAAGAGTGACATCACCAAACTGTTCCTGAACTTATAAAAACCATGGATGTTAAAAAATGTTACAAATGGCTCCAACACTCAAAGTATACGATCCACGGATTCATGATTTCTATTTTGAAATATTCTCTATCAGGAGCTCACTGCAGATACCAATATGTGTATTTCATATGCTGTGTTAGAACAGGATTTTATTATTTTATTTCTTCTGGACCTGATAGGTTTGAGTCATACTGGAGACCTGTCCAGGGTGAAGCAGGTCAGAAAATGAGCAGAACCGTAGTGTGACAAAAATGTTGCTTTGCAGTCATTTGAACTCTTTCTGAAGGCGCATTAAAGGAAGAGGACAGTTATTCATGTTTCTGACAGTTCATAAAACATTTCTCCAAGAAAAATGTAATCTGACATAGCACCACAAAGTGTATTTATTGTGTCGTTTGCAGGAAACAGCTTATTCTTTATAGATCAATGATAATTTGACGTGAACGCTCTCATAGATCAGATGTTCTGATCGCTGCTCAAACCAAATCCAGCATTACTGACCTTTTAGTGTCTCAGAGCTGCAGCTATTTCAATGATTCATCTAAACACGTCTGCAGTAACTCACTTTAAACTGAAGTTTTCAGTATTTTGTTTAACAGTATCTTGTAGAGAAGTTTTCGTTCATAGGGAAGTGAAGAAACCTTCCTCCAACACAGAGCATGTGAGGAGTTTGTGTTCGTGACATTTGACTACCTAAGACTCAATATTTATTCAGACCTGTTGGTTTCCAGACAGTTGACAGCAGCTCACCAATGTATGAGATCTCACAGTCCCACATTAACTCACATCACGGTCTCGGTTTGGCAGGAACCCCATTTTGAGGAGAACTGTTGGTTTGACGGATCATGAACCCAGAGCGGTGGCTGTCTGCTGAGATGGCCAAAATATTCCGTCGGTTATTTTATGAATTAAATCAAGTCTTGAAATACTTCCACCACCCTGCTTTAGTCTGATTCTAAATTGCTCTGAATCCCGTTTCCAGGTCAGTGTGTCACTATGGTCCAACCTCACGGTGATCTTAGACACCCCCTCAGGAAAGTTCACTAAACATTGTTACTGTTCCAGTTGACTGATGATGAGATTCATCAGGATCAGGCAGAATTTTAAACACATGAATGTATTTTCTAGAGTTACAAGGCCCAGAAACACAGAAGAGCTTTAATCCAAAGTTCATGTCTTGAACTGAAACAGTTTTGTTGTCCGACTCCGAACAGTTTGATCCAAACTAGAATCAGTCAAACGCTCGAGGCTGCTCAGCTGAAGGTGTTGAACCCGGTGCTGTTGTGCAAAGGGATTCCTTCTGCTCCTCTGAACTCCTCTGTGATGTCATCAAACGTGCGTCCTTTCGTCTCCGGGAGGAGAATCCAGGTCAAGGTGAAGGAGAGCAGAGCCACGGCCATAAAAAGGAGGTAGACGTAAGCGCCGCAGATTTTCTGAATTTGGGGGGAACAAATTTTTGAATCTATGAAAGTCGAGTTAAAAATACTCTGCCACGATAACAGAACGACCACAGAACACATTTATAGATTTATGAGTATTTCTGCTGAACTGTAGATTTGTTTTACTGTAAGTACAGATGGACCTCGTTTAGTCTGTAAAAGTAAGCTCGCAAAAACAGAAAATCTTTACATAAAAACTTTCCCAGAATCCAGAAACGTACCAGTAATGGAGGAAAGAGGAGCGCCAGAACAAACTTTCCTCCCCAGTTGAGCATGCTGGTGAAGGCCATGGCGATGGGTCTGCCAGGCTGGTCGAACAGCTCAGCAGCGATGAACCAGGAGATGGGACCGGGGCCCAGCTCATAGGCTGAGATCACACTGAAAACCAGCAGGACCTGCAGGTTTACCAGATCTGGGACCAGGTACTACACAGGAGACACAAAAGGAACTTCTCTGTCAGAGTGCTGTTCTGTGTATGATGGGGATAGTATTGTAACATGGACAGTTGATCCTTCAAAACAAGCTGCAGGTTTGAAGCAGAGTCGGTCGTCACATTAAAACCGCTGCGTCACGTCTTACCAGGACAGAATCCACCAGGGTCATGAGGAAATTGCTGATTGCGATGGAGACGAAGCCCGTCAGCAGCAGCTTCCTCCTCCCTGCTCGCTCCATCAGGAAGAACTGGGCAGACGTCGTGCTCACATTTAATTCTCATTATCAGAACAACGAAGGAGGAAATGTGCAGCTTCTGTATGAATGACTTTATACTCACTGCTACTAAAGTGAAGGTGACATTGACGACCCCGACTCCCAGCGTCAGATATTTGGCTTTATGAAACTTGGCCTGGAACATTCTGGTGGAATAGTTTATTATCTGGAACAAAAAGAGCAGGAGTTCTGACCACACTCAACATTAGGTTGCTTGTACATAATTCTCTGTTTTATGTTTATTTCCTTATAGAAGATGCTTTAATCCAAAGTGACGAACAACATTTAACCTATCAGGCATGTTGTGATCTGTGGGGAGAAACTGGAGTACCTGCATGGAGAAAAACAACACCTGCATGGGGAGAACATGCTAACACCACGCAGAAAGGCCACAGCCTGGAATCAAACCTGCAACCTTCCTGCTGTGAGGCAACAGTGCTACTGCACCACCATGCATACTGAAAGTATTCAAGTCTAAAAAACTAGTAAGAAATACCAGAGTAATGAGCTAAGATCTTGTCCCAAGAAACCTGGAAAGACTAAAAGCTTCTTACATTTTTTTTTTTTTTTAATTATGAGAGGAACGGTGTTTTTCTACCGTCACTGACCGCATTGAATCCAGAGAGCTGGCTTCCCAAAGTGACGGCGAGGACAATAAGGATCGGCTGTCGGTAACTTCTCCTGTTGAGGAAGTCACAGATGGTGACGCCACTCTGAGTGTGTGCTGCCTCCTCCTCCATCTCCTTCAGCTCATATGAGACCTTGTTAGTGCTGCCTCTCAGCCTCAGCAGCGCTGTGGATCAAAACAGATTCAATCAAATAAGAAACACTGTTAGAGGAGTTCCACAAAACTCACCACAGTGTAAAAAGAAGTGCACAAATATTTTATTATTAGGCTTTACATAATAATAATAATAATAATAATAATCTTTATTTATAAAGTGCCTTTCATACAGAAAAAACTAACTCAAGGTGCTTAACAAGTTAAAATGACCCCACATAAATCACATTCCCATCCCTCCCCCATAAAAAGCACAGACACACACACACACACACACACACACACGTACACATACACACAAAGGACATTGGGCTGAGTACAGATGAGCAGGTTCTAAGGAAACGCCATCAGAGGAGCCCTCTGCACCGGCAGCAGCAGGTCAACAGCAGCAGCCAACGCACCGACACGGGGCGACCAGAGGAGGCGGGGCTGAGACCCCACCTCCACCTGGAGAACCAGGCAGCTACAGCTGACCACCGCTCCCGAGGCAGAGGGCTCCCTCAGAGGAAACACTGGAAGGACGATTAAAATAACAAGTTAAAATATAAAATAACATCAGATAAATATAAGAATAAACAATAAAACTGTGATAAAAACTAACACCTAAAATCTATTAGACTAAAATCAGCTAAAGGTCAGACTAAAAGCAGTTAAACAGACTAAAAGTAATTAAACACAATAAGTTAAAATTACACTAAAAGCATTTAAACAGATAATAAATAATAATCAGTTAAAAGCTAAAAAGGTGGGTCTTGAGCCTTTAAACACATGAACGTTCTCTGCAGCCCTGAGGTTCTCCGGCAGCCTGTTCCAGAGGTGAGGGCCATAATAATAAAAAGATGCCTCGCCGTGAGTATGCGTTCTAACTTTTGGGATGACAAGCAGACGGCTGCCAGAGGAGCGCAGAGACCGCAGAGGTTCATACGGTAAAAGCAGTTCTGAGAGATAAGAAGGCCCAAGACCATTAAGACACTTAAAAACCATTAAAAGAACCTTAAAATGGATCCTAAAACACACAGGTAACCAATGCAAAGACTTCAGGATGGGCGTAATGTGCTCCCGCCTCCTGGTCTTCGTCAGGACACGTGCCGCTGAATTTTGTAAGAGTTGTAGACCTGAGATACTCTTTTTGGGAAGACCAGGAAGCAGGGCATTACAGTAGTCCATTCTACTGGTGATAAAAGCATCAGTGTCTCTGTGTTGGCCCGAGAGAGAATGGGGCGGACTCTGGCGATGTTCTTTAGGTGATAAAAACCTATCTTAGTAATGTTTTTAATGTGAGGGATAAAAGTCAGCTCAGAGTCAAAAATCACGCCCAGGTTCTTCACTTGTACAGAAGGATTCAGAGACAGTGATTGTAGTTTTGGTCAAAGTTTCTCTCTCTGAGCCTCAGGACCGATGACTAAAACCTCAGTTTTGTCCCGGTTGAGCTGGAGAAAGTTTTCTGCCATCCAGGATTTGATGTCTGAAATACAGTTAAAAAGTACTTCCACTGGCCGTGTGTCATCAGGAGACACAGAGATGTACAGCTGTGTGTCATCAGCATAACTGAAAATTAACTCCGTGTCTTCTGAGGACGCTGCCAAGAGGGAGCATATAGAGGTTAAAAAGCACTGGGTCTAAAACTGAACCCTGGGGCACACCACATGGTAGGATTTCATGGTAAACAGAGATATAGCATGGTCTCAACATAGCATAGGTATTAAAGTAAGTCAGAAAGGAAGTTTAAAAAAAAGGAAACAAGATGTATAGGACGTTATTTTTAGTTGTGTTGTGAATCAACAGGTTTAAATCAGTTAAACTGAGACCCAGATGATTTTTATCACACTGCTAAAAAAACAGGGAGGTAATGTTTTTGCACACAACTATGATTTGTTGGTGGTGCTGCAGAAATCTCAAACACGGGACAGATTTTAGTAATCCTTTGATTTTCATCTATATTGATCAACCTTTAGAGGAAGCCTGATTCAAGATGGCCGCCACAGCGAATTAATATTAGCAAACAAAAACAAATCAAACAACAAGTCTAATTTACAGACATCAAACTGACATCTGGTGTGTTAGCAGAGACCCATCTCCAGCCTGTACTCAGATCGCACATCTTACTTTTGCACTTAAAAATGTTAGAGGTCAGTCTGATCAATACAAATCTAATGAATCACTGTACAGATTTCATTAGCTACCATTCTATGTACGTCTACAACAGGTTGACTTCATCCCAGTTGAAGATGGCCACTGCAGCCAACTGAACTTAGCTAAAATAATCAACCATATTTCAGTCAGTTTTTATCAAACTGAGCTGAAATTTGGTCTAGCGGTAGCCGAGAAGCATTCATATGATCCAAGTGCTGAACTGAAACATTGTGTGAATTCATACCTAACGTTATTTTAAAGACTTGAACAAAATTGAGAAGATCTTTAAAGTTAAAGAAGCTGTCATGAAAGGCAGCAGATGACGTGCATTCCTTCGATTGCAAGTTCTTATAATGTTTTGATGAGAAAAGCCAGAGAATTCACTCTAACTGGACATCTGATCAGCATCGGTGTTCTTGCAGTGCCTTCAGTTACTTGGATGCATAAATCCAGGCTTATGATGAAAATAGGTAGATGTTCAAACATGCACTGGACTTGGACCCACCAGCTTCTGCTTTGCTTGCTTTTCCCTGGTTTATGAGCAGGTAGCGAGGACTTTCAGGGCAGAAAGGCAGGAGCAGGTACTGTGCAACAGCTGGGATCAGAGACAGAGACAGCATCATGGCCCAGTGATTCTCTGTACCCAGCACTGTCTCCAGACCAGCCACCTGCAGCAAACACATTTCAAAATAATTCATGAATTTCAAAGTCCATCCTTCCACAGCAACTTTTTCAGAGTTACCAAGGACAGCTTAGGTCTCACCATTCCTACCAGGGTGCCAGAGGCAAAAGACACCTGGTTGAGTGTGGCAAAGGCCCCTCTCAGACTGGTAGGAGATACTTCCTGGATGTACAGAGGGTTGAGACTCATCACTAGACCACAGAACAGACCAAAGATCAACCGTCCCAGGATGAGAACCTCAAACGACTCGCTGGCTTTGGAGGCAAACATCGTGCACGCTCCTGCTACAGATAGACCGTTAACGATCAAGATAGAGTTCCGCCTGCAGAAAAGACAAAGATTAAATTAGCTGAAAGGAATTACGGTATGTTTAAAGTATGTTTTTTCTCAACTTCTTGCCTGCCATAAGAATCTGCCAGGTATTTAACTCCCAGTGATCCCAGCAAAGCTCCAAAGTCCTTAATGCTGACAGAAAGAGACCACAGCAGAGTCAGGCTGGGATCTGGCATCGACTGGTTGTGTCTGGCTGTCCAGGTTTGGTTGAAAAACTCTTCGATAATCTACATCAATATGGACAAGACAGTGAATGCTTAATCTAAAGTTTAACATCATACAAATAGAAATGTACTTTTTGTTAAAATATAAAAACCTGATGAGTTTCGAGTTATCACTGTTACATACAGCTTATAGCCTGGTGAGCCAGATCATATATGTGGATAGAGCAGAACTGACGGTCTAGTTTACTAGGCTATCAGGCTTAGACAACATGCTTCTATTTAAATTAAATAAAGGGTCAGGCAAGTTTGTCTGCAAAAGTAAAAAAGAAAATCAAAAAAACACTACCAACCAGAGGAGCCAGCTTGGATCAGAGTCAACATTTCAGGGGCTTGTTAACTTTATTCAGTGTTTTATCAAAGCTGTGAGATATATCCGTGTTAATGTCAGCTCACTGTCGTCTCAACTGTCTCCCTACTCTGTGATCCTCCAAGTTGATTTGAGACCATGCTCAGACAGATGTGAGCCCATGTGGGAAAATATGCTACCACATGGGATCACATGAACATGTCAAACGTTTTCCAAAAATTACACAGAAAACATGGGCTGAACCAGGCCTGGCGCCACGAGGGGGCGCCACCCCCCTAAATGAACTACATCGCCACCTCAAGATTTTTTTAAAATACTAATAAAATTAAAAACATTTTCAACTATTTCTAACTTTTCTAACAATTGCAGATATTTCAAGCTGAAGTCACTGGTTGGTTGTTACACGTCTCATCACGTACGCTCGTTAAAGTTTGGAGCTTTAGCAGCTAGCATCCTGTATGTTGTTGAACGTTTTTGGAGTGCAAGAAGGTGGAAGCATTACTGGATTTAACAAAAACAGATGAAAGAGTCGGAGTTACTCATTCCTCTTCAGTTTTTCAGAGTGTGTTCTTTTTGTGGTCAGGAAAAACCGTGTTGTCAGCTCCTCTACTCTGTTCTCTACCGGTGTCCGGATACCAGCCTGCAGTCGAGGTTGAGTGGAAAGACCTCCTTCTGAGGAGACTGAACTCATCAGCCATGAGAAAACAGCAGCCCTACTGAATAAAGATGGATCATAATTAAATATATGAGTTGATTTAAGGTTGATTGTTAGCAGAGTTTTTGTTTGAAAGTTGAAATAGCCGAGTTAAAACTAATAAGTGTTAGCTGGTCCGTGGTTCATTTGGTCAGAACGGCAGAATCAAATAAATGTAATTGATGTATTGATCGGCTGAACACGTGTTTTACATGTTAATTTAACATGTTTATACATGTGAAAACATGGCTCTTTATTCACCAAGTGAAGTTCCCATTGTTTTGTTCCAAATTCACTCAGGAAACATGTCACATGGTCATTTCTCATGTTCTCACACATATGAAATTCATGTGGTTTCTCTGTACTGTAAAGGGTCTAGTTTATATATGTTGACGGTAACGCCCACCAATGATTCAACTGGCAGTTCCCTAAAATGATTTCTTTAAATAAAAAACATTAAATGTGGGATGTTTATGTAATCAGTTCAAGTTCGTTTGGTTCACAACCACATGACCTCCTTCTAAACCATAACAATTATTTATAAAAAATAAACCATAGTTTTGATTCTTCAGAAAACAAGTAAAAATAAAACATTGAATGGTTACAAGACAACTCCCAAGCTAACATCCTTTAATGCCAAAAACTCATTAATCAGCAGGGGGCGCTACTGAGTATTTGATGCTTCAGATGTGTCATATACTCTGAAAACCTCATCTGAGCATCACCATCATAAACATGATTCAGAAACTGGAAAACTATTCCCTCTTTGATCCCCAATCCTCAGCCGGTTGGCTCACCTTGGCTGGAGCGTTGACGTTCCCGGTGTGGTAGCCGATCTGTAGGGAGCCCAGCACCGTAGCCAGGATGGAGGCCAGGAGTGCTGCAGTCAAAGGGCTCTAAACAACAACAGAAGGATTTTTAAAATCTATTGCTTTATTCTGACACAATCAAACCCTCCAGAATGACTCGTTTCTCTGGAAATGTTAAGGTTTTATTTACACTCCAACTAGAAAACAAAAGTTCCAGCTAAACATGATTTAGTTTAAAGACACTAAAATATTTAAATCAAAGCAGAACAAGTCAAACCTCTTGGAGTGTCATTTGTTTGGATGAGACGAGGTATCGAGTCCTCAGGGTGTGGGTACATTTATTCACTTCTGAGTCCAAATCTTCTATAAAAAGCCCAAAACATTACAGAAAATCAGTAGTGTAGAAAGAAAAAATATCTATAAAACTAAAAATATTCAAAAAGGTATTCTGTAAGATATCTTGGTGACACTTTAATTTTGGGTTTGTTTTTTTGCTGCATCACATGACACCTTAAAAAGGTAAAGGTCATTTCATGGGAATTGAAGCATAATGTAAAGCAATTTGTCAATCTTTATATTTAATACATAAAAAATTACATTTTAGCTGCCTTACCTGACAACGTTCCTCCAGAAGTGTATAAAGCCTATTCTAGAACCATCTTTAAACACATTTAAGTATTAAAATACATGAGCTGTTAGTATTTCCTCACTTTGCTCCATAAGTGCTGCTCTTCCTCCCTGAGTTTCGGTTTTGACCGTGTGAATTCGACCACTGACGCAGACATCGGATGGTGAGTTTATCCAAGTCGCGCTGTGTTGGGGAATTTGAGGCAGATGTGACAAAAACTGTGGCCTCTGGCCTCTTCGGGGTTCCAGCTGACCAAGGATCAGTTTTCCTTCTGCACCCAAAGCTTGAGACCATGACCAGAAAGAACACAACTGATCTCCAGTCAGATGAAACTGAATGTGGACCTGTGATAAAACATCTTGTCCTTTAGGTGTGTTAAAGGGCTGGCAGGGGGTCGTCTCTGTTTAAAGCTGAAGTCCAGAATACTTATTTATGTATCAAAGTTTATTAGTTTTCAAATGATAGTTCAGCTAAACTATGATCTATGGGTAGAGTTCCACAACATTTGTTATTCTTCTGAAGTCCCTCCTTCCTCCCATAGACCCCTAGACACTGACTGGCACATTTTTTAAACCAATAGAATTTGAGTTTCCACATTTTTGGCTGTCAATCAACATGCATGGCATTGCACAAACCTGTAACGGTGGGGTCATACACAGGACAGGGCGCAAAGTGTCTTCACACTGGAAGTGCATGACTGGTCATGGATAAGTCAGAATACATTTCCGCTAAAAGGTTACCCAGTCTCCACCTACTGAGGGCTGCATCGACTTCAGAAAGAAATCTGAAAAGTCAGGTGACTAAAGTTGGCGAAAACCTCATCAGAGACCAGAGTGATTGTAGAGGTGGGTTAGAGGGAGCAGGAGGGGGGAGAAGAGATGTTGTGGGAGGGGCCTTAAATTTAAAAAACTCTCGCGCGCTCAAATACTCCAGACTGCAGTTTTAATGATAGCATTCTAGAGAAGAGAAGGTTATAAAGTATAAAACACTTTATTATAGCTTAATTCTGGCCATAACAGACACCATGGGGCCAGTTATTGTCATCTTAAAACAATTCATCTTTAAAATGTTAGAGCAATCAAGTGAAGGTTATTTTTCCTTAGCTAAAACCTCAGCTGCCATCAGTTTCCCATTACATCATTTACTCTGGCAAACAATCATTTTGATCAGTCTTCCATTAATTTCTGCTCTAAATCACTAGTTAGTTGTAGATATTGGTCCGCCCAGTGGACCGGACCAGAGCAGGCGGGTCAGTAGTCGTGATCTGAGCAGCATGTTCTAATCTGTACTTCCTGTAGAGCTAAGGAGCTCTGTATGGACACGGGTGGTCAGTGACTTACAGCGCCTCGGTCGCCACCCCCTCAGGGACACTCACTATGGAGGCGTCCTAACCCAACATCAGCTGTGGTTGCTCATGGTGCGCCACCACTCATTTAAAAACCTCAGTGGTTTAGATGAAGATTAAACTATTAGCAATAGTTTTATTATTATTAGAAGTCTTTCTTTGACCAGTCAGTGTTCTGAGTTTGGAATAGAGAAACGCCCCTAACAGTGTTTAATCTTTGAGTGTTGAATCCATTTCAGTGATCATCTCAGGAACTTTCAGGTTCCCTTGCTTTTATTTCGTTGCCATTACAGACTCTGGGAGGGATTGTCATTTTAAAACTAGTTTTTTTCATCTGTTGGCTGAAAAAAGACTAAATCTAATTATTGCTTCTCCTTTAGCATTTTATTTTCATTCACACAAACGAGCATCATGTATAAAATGAGCCGTTTCCTCCTCGTCTTACCTTCAGTTGATGACAGAAAACTTGATCTCAGGCTTTTGTGAGACCTGATGATCCATCAGTACCAGCCTTGAGCAGAGCTCTCTGGAGGACCACCTTAAAAAACAAAACAATAACTGCCATGATGTGAGCATCTCTGTTGTGGATTCATTGGTTTGATTTCATTTCCTGCTCCTCTGTCACACCTGGACCTCAGGTGTAATCATCACACCTGCATCCATTGAGTCATTAATCAGCATATACTTAGTCCTGGTTCTGTCTGTCCTCCTCCACCTTCCAGTCCAGGACAGAGACCTGGGAAATGACCAACAAACCGACAGCCTGTAAAAGCTTTCATCAGCTTCAACGCAATCATTTTTAGTAAAAAAATAAAATGTTTAAATTATTCTTTAATGCATCTCACATGTCATGCAGGTGAGGTGTCGGTTTGGACCTTTGCATGCTGGGACAGCTGTACCTGTCGACTCGTCAGGTGATGACTCATCTACCAATCACTGGCAGTGGCAGCTCGTCCATAGGGGGCGCTAGGGTGCCACCCCACCAGTCCAAGAGGAAGAAGAAGAGGAATCACAATTTTTTTTTAAGTGAAAAAAAACTAAACGATCCATCCATTATATATACAATAAGTACTGTGTATAATCTGCATTTAGGTGTAGTTTTAAAATGTTCTCTCACTATTTTTACCAGACCGAAAGGTTGAGTGATGTATGCTGGTGAAGGTTCTCAGTCATCAGGTCATGATAATCCAAAAAAGGGTTTTAAATAAAGGCAACTGGACTTATTTGGTTCTTTGAAGACGTTTCACTGCTCATCCGAGGAGCTTTGTCAATTCTGTCTGAAGTAAAGGAGAGAGAGACTTATAAACTGAGCTTATCTTCCTCTGTCTGTGACACACCTCCTTCTACCCCCTTGAGGAGGTGTTCGCTCCACTGTATTCAACTGGAGTCCTGGTGAGGTGTTTTGATTAGAGGCGAGAATTGACTGGGAATTAAGTTCGGAGCAGACTGGTAGGTGTTGGAAAGATGAAATCTGAGTGCTCCTCCTCTGTTTAAAGTTGGTTTTTCACGTTTGACAGATGGCTTCTTTAACTCCTCTCTAACACTCCTTAAATCATGATCACAATCTTCATTGGTTGTTCTTCTAAAACCTTTCAGAGTTAGCATGTTCTCCCCATGCATGTGTGAGTTTTCCCAAGTTATTCCAGTTTTCTCCCACAGACCAAAAACATGCATTAGGTGAATTGGTGAGTAAATTGTCCCTAGATCAGAGAGAGTGTGAATAGTGGTTTGTCCCGTTTGTCTCTGTGTGGCCCTGTGATGGACTGGTGACCTGTCCAGGGTGTCCTCCGTCTCTCACCCCTCGACTGCTGGGGATAGACACTCTGAACATCAGGTTAGGTCTTTGCCTAGAACTCTGGACCTTGAATCAATGCTGTCTGTTTGCAAAGTATCCCATGAACTAGTGAGTGGACTTTCATCAAATCCTCCATGGATGTACGTCTACAGCAAATTCACTTCTGGAGTCGACTCAAGATTAGTTTTACAGAGGAAGAGCTTAAATGTGGTGTGTTAGTAGAAAAGTGTCCTCCTCACATCCCAAAATCCAACAGATCGTTGTAACTGTTCGTCCGTCTTTTCTTAATAAAATTCATAAAGTCTAGTTCCTGGTTTCAGACTTCTATTTGTCAGTATTAAAATACATGATCTACTCACTGTAACGACAGCAGAATCTAGAAACATTCCTGTAAGCACTAAAGAGTGAAAGCTTCAGACATAATCCTCTGTGTAACACTTACAAAACTCTTAGTGATCCTACAGAAGTGTGTGAGCCAATTATAAACCATAAAAATAGAGTTTATAACGCTACACATCCCAAAATCCAACAGATTGTGTGAGATTTTCAACATTTGATTCAAACGGCTTTAACTTTTAGTTTCAATCTTTGGCATGAAAATCCAGCAGGACATATGGATTCCTTCAAAGAACACTAGGCCTTGAGATCCATTTTTACCACACTGAAGATCGTTCAAAGCATTATTTGAGGTGAGCGACTCCTCTACAGGCACTAGATACTAACTTCAGCTGCTCCTTGCACACACAGGAACAATAAACAACACAAACATAGAATCAGCTGCTGAGCAACAAGCTGCTCAGAAATGTGCATTACATAATATTTATTTTGTAAGTTGAGTAAATGTAATGCACTTCCTGCACTGACTTGGGATGATGTTTTGCTGGGATATGACAGACCCTGGATCAGTTCATATGTGTGATGGTTTAGGTATATATATATATATATATATAGATACACTGTATATAGGTGATAACTGGAGAAAAAGACTGATGTCTGTAAGGCCTTGTTATGAGTGAACCAACATGAGCGTATACTCACTGCTGTGCATTGATTGCCAAATATTTCATGTTGCTGACATGTTTGGAGCAGAGTAGATCAAATGGGCACGTTTGCTTTGTAGCTGTTTTTCTTCGACTCGTGCAGATTAGGCCCACGGAGCAGCTTTGATGAGTCATCCCGAAGGCAGACAGCGTTCAGTCAGTTGGCCGCCTTAACTTCTCTTTTCTGCCCCTCTCTGAATGAAAACATGCAAATATTGCTTTTAACACACTCTCACACATTATAAAGGGCATCATCTCACAGTAAGACTATTAACTTCAAACTCATGTACAACTAGAAGAATACACAGGCACCTTGTACATAGTATTGTATGAGAGGTAATATTTCTACGAACATGATGTTACAACCTGAAGGAGAGACACACCATGTAAAAGTGTATATAATAATATTTAATATACCTAAACCAAATAACCTGTATCAAACAAAGATTAAAATTAAATGTTACAAACAACACAAATATGGCAGCATATGTGGGGAGAGCAGAGATGGAGGTTAAAGTGAAGCCATGCATTATAGTAAGTAAGTCAGGTTTATTTCTATAGCACCTTTCACAGAAATAAATCACAAAAAACATCAGAATTAAAACATGATTAAAGACAAAGAACACAAAGCATCAAGATCAAATTAAAGACCATTAAACAAAAAATAATAAAATTAATTAAAAAATATAATTTAAAACCCATAATGATCAAAGTACAAATAAAGACGGTTAAACACTAATAAAAGAACAAAAACATTAAACTAGAATCAGTTTTTAATTGGGTCTTCAGCTGTTAGGGACCAGCTGTTTGGAGTGACCTTCAAGAGACATTGATTGATCAAAAACAACACCCAGAATCCTCAGGTTTGACTTTACAGCAGAACTTAAATGACCAATCTGTTGACTGATCAGAGGGACCGTCCTATCAGGGCCAACAATCAGACATTCAGTCTTTTCAGGGTTTAACTGAAGGGAGTTCTTTTCTAACCAGTTAGTAGCTGACAGACACTCAGTAGTTCAGTTTGTAGAACTCTGAGTCCTTGAAGGAACAGCTGAACGTCGTCTGCATTAAGGTGGTAGGAGACATTGTGACATCTACTAATGATCTGTCCAAGAGGATGAAGATATAGTAAAAACAGGAGAGGACCCAGAACAGAGCCTTGGGGTACCCCACAGAACAGATCTGTAGTATCTGACATGATGTGGGTCACAAGTCTCTGCTACTGTTATGTTGAGGGTCAGAAGACAAAAAGTTTGGGAACCAATGATTTAGGGGACGGACCGCCGGAAACATGACAAGATGGCTTCCGCTTGTAGTTCAACTATGCAGCGCAAAATGTATTCAGTAGATTTAAAGGCAAGCATTTGGAAATATTTAGCTTTTTATAATAACATGAGCGGGAAAAGCCTGAGAAGACTTCCTCCTTGTCTAAGTTGTGTGAATCAAAGTCAAATATAATAATACATACTGTATGTGCGTCCACACCTCACCCGTTACCACTGACGGTTCAAGGAGAAGAAGCTGTCAGCTGTTGCTCCAAACCAGCCAATATTTGAGGAAGGATTCAAACACAATTCAGATCAATCTTTAGGTTTTGTTACAAAATCTAATCTACAAACTTACTGAAACAATGCAATAAGATGAAAACGACCTCTATCAATGCCTTGTTTCTGTGTTGACCATGTGGGAATAACAATGATACTTAACATATTAACCATAAGTCAAATGTAGCAATAAACAACTGATGAAAATATCAACCAATACTTTACTTCTTGTAGTATTATTATCAGAAAGGTACAGAACACACTTACCTGGTCTCATGTACACACTCAGCATAAAATAATCAAACTGATCAGGCAGATGGCCACTTCACCATAACTCTGCTGAACCGTTGATTTCTAATACAGAAAAGACCTGCTATTGGCTGATTTCCTCTGTGCATTGGCCAATCAGAACACATCCTACATGAGCAGTCTGCACTACTCTTAAAGGGACACACTGCATAATTTGGACATTTTCAACAAGTCCAGAGCAACTCCTAGAGACCCAGCAGCTGTGCATGACCTCACAGCATGGAGTGAAACTGTTCCTGTACCAGTGGTTCCTCTTTCAGCGGCTCCAGTCAATCCTCCCAGTATCAAACTTTAACTATTTCATCTCTAAATGCAATTCTGGTCTGTTTGACTGCAAAAGTTCAACATTGATGCTTGTTTTACATGAATGTTTTCACATTTAAAAAATCTGTCTCAGTTCAAAATGTTGTGCAGCTCGGATTGTAAAGAAAAAGGTCACCTAATGCTTTTGATCGTGTTTGCAACGTTTTAATTCAACCAGGACTCAAACCTGGTTTCACATCTTTATTGAAAATATTCAGCAGGAGGACAGAGTGGTTCAGCACTCTGGACAGCTCCAAAACCGCTGCCGTCTCATTGGCCTACACTGGCAATAAAGGACAAATAATAAAAACAGGATCATTAACTGTGTCTACAGGTCACCAAGTGTAGAAATCTTTGAAGATTCGATGGAGGAAATATTCTCCAAAACAACAACAACAACAACCATTGATATCTGTGGTGACTTCAGTATTGGTCTGTTTAATTCAAATTAATACAAGATAATAGATGAACTTACTAACAGCATAGAGGATTAATTTATACCCCCAAATCATCAGACCCTGCTGAATAACTCTCAGTGGCGCCGCCCTGAAGGACAATATCTGAATAAACTAAATCTTCAAAACAACAAGTGGAATATGAATCAGTGACACTAGTGATCATATTAATAATTCATTAAAACAATGACGTCCAATCATTCTGTTAAAACACCATTATGAATGATCTAATGGCTCGAAGCCGTAATATTATACACATGAACATAAAGGAAGCCTGTGATGAAGTTAGAAGGATCTTCACTATATTATATAATAAAATACCCAATTAAAATTCAGTAAGAGGTCAAAGCAACCACATCAACCATGGATCACAAAAGATGAACAAAATGCAGGTAAAAAGATACAAAGAACCACAGAGCAGGAAACAAATATCAAATAGGTTCACAATGATCATAAGAAAGACTAAGAAGAAATAATATTCTAAAGTATTAGATTATAACCAGAGCAACAGGAAAGAAAGTATTAAATAATGTCATCAAATGGTTCTAAACAAGAAGCTTATTTGATTGAAATATGAGTGATGTGGTGAACTGTTTGTATCATTCAGTTCCTTATTTTGCACACAAGGGGGCAGCATAGAGCCAGAAGCAGCATTATGGTTACCTTGTCTTTCTGAAGAGAGAGAGAGAGGTTTGCTGATTGCAGCCAGACACCTGATCCCCTTTGTTTGACAGCCAGAGATGCTTTTGATGGGTTTGGTTTTTTGTTTTGTGAAATGATCAAAAATGATCAAAATTTATTTCTTTACTTTTACATTTTGTCCTCCTTGTACAAGATTACATGCATACATGTTTGTTACATTAAGATGCAAAAGTACATAGGACTTCATTCTTATTAGATGTGTTTGTTGAAGCAAGGATTTGAATGTAATGTTATGTAACTTGGTTAACTTGGTCAATGACACTAGAAGGTCACTCCAAACAGCTGGAAAAATACAAACAGCAGAAGTCAGGACAGGAAGTGACCTCATCGACTCCACCTCCAGACATTTTATTAGTGTCACTCATTTAGTCACAGTCCATTTGGTGTTTGATTCTAGTAAATGATAATGATTGTGGAGTTCTCTTGAAGACTCTTTAGTTTTGATTTCATTGGATTCTTTTCTTTAGGTCTGAAATGATCCTGACTTCTAATAGTTTGATTTTCATCTGTGATTCATCAGAACTCCAGTGATAACTTGTGTTGTTTGAACTGTTTTAAACTTTCTAGATTTGAAGGAAGAGTGGAGATCCTTTTCATCTTGGACTCAGTTTGTCACTGTTCTGTTCAACCGGTCCATGTGGCTCCATGCTTCAAGGTCCATTTAGCAACAAAAGATGAAAAACTTCTGAACTTCCTGATGCTGAAACTTCATTCATCTGGACATTTCCAGACATTCGCTGCACCCTTTTACTGTTGCTAGAGAATATATTTGTACAGGATGAAAAGTTAACTCTGTTCTGACAACATGACAAAGTGTGTGAAAACCAAGACGTTCTAACAGGCTGAAGGATAAAAACTGTCCTCATAATCAGTCCTTCAGACTGAGACTCTTCACCTAAAATACAATAAAGTGTTTAATCCTTCACTGGATAGTTTACATGGAGCAACATTTCCTCATCAACTCAATGAAAATCAATGTTTTACAATCATTCTGTTCCAAAGGCAGCCATCAATGTGTCTGATACTGATGACCACAACCTTCTTTAGTCAGAACTTTTTAAGAACGCTGTCATCCATCCACTGCTACGGAAACCCCATCTCAACTCTTCCTTTTGTAGCAGCTACAGACCAGTCTCTAAATGAGCGTTTCTTTCTAAGATCATGGAAAAGGTTGATGCTAAACCGCTCCCAGCAGCTCTGGACCAACACAGCCTCTCTGACAGCTTTCAGTCAGGTTTCCATGGAGCTCCATCCACTGAAACAGCTCTTCTCAGAGTCTCCAGAGATGCTCTAACTCAGAATGATGGTAAAATGGTAAATGGCTTGTATTTATAGAGTGCTTTCTACAGTGCAGAACACCCCAAAGCGCTGTACAACACAATCAGTCACTCACCCATTCACACTCACACACTGGTGGTGATAAACTATGTTGTGGTCTCAGCTGCCCTTGGACACTCTGACAGAGGCGGGGATGCCATGCACTGGCGCCCTTCCAGACCCTCTGACCACCACCAGTAGGCAAGTTGGGTGAAGTGTCTTGCCCAAGGACACAACAGCAATCTAACCCAGCTGGAGCTGGGGATTGAACCCACGACCCTCCGGTTACCAGACCGGCCACTCTACCAACTGAGCTAATGCCGCCCCGGATGCAGGAAAAGGTTCAGTCCTGGTCCTGCTGGACCTGACTGCAGCTTTTGACACCATTGACCATCAGCTGCTACTTGATAGGCTGAGACACTGGGTCGGCCTATCAGGACCTGAGCTGGAATGGTTCACCTCGTCTCTCTGAGTGTTGTCTCACTGTGGCTGTCTCTACAGGTCCTCCTCCACCCCCTTTGCTCACGGGGTCCCACAAGGTTCTGTGTTGGGGCCTCTGCTGGTCCTTCTTTGTCTGCTCCCTCTTCAGCACATCCTGAGCTCTTCCAAAGAAATCTCCTACCATTTTGATGTCGATGACATGAAACTGTCCATCTCCTTTAAGCCCCATGAGATGTCTAAACTACAGCTGTGGTGGTGACTTCCCACAATGCATCAGGACAGCTTCTCATGTGGATCCTGAGACTTTTGTCTCCTTTGAGTCACAGGTGCTCAAGCTCAGTTTTTCAAACATTTTGATTGTGTTTTAATCTGCTGCCCTCCTGGTCCTGCTGCTGCTTTTCTCACTGATTTTACTGAGTTCTTATCTTCTATTATTAAGTTTGAGAAAGTTTTAATGATTGTAGAATTGATCGTTCATGTGGATGATGCTAACTGTAGCACAGCAGCTGACCTTTGACCCATTACTGACTCTTCTCATTTCATCCAACATGTGATGCTGAAATGAGACCGTTAGCTGAATCATCCAGACCTTCTCTAAAAGTGAACAGGAACTTTCTTAAAAGAGCTTTAAAAGTTCAAACGTCTGCAGTTACAAACATCAGAATGGCTCTCCCCCCTCTGGGTATTTTAAGGAGGATTCTCAGTGCATCATTGTATGAAACACGCAGCTTCTGCAGGTCATCTGCAGACATCAGATGGTTGATCAGTGTTTTACCCAGCAGAGGCTCTTCGCTGCATGCACAGATCATCAACATACAAATGACCTTAAACAGAAGTCCTGCCTGTCTAACAGCACTGTTATCACCAAAGGAGGCAGAGAAGCTGCTCCTCCATTGAACTGCATCTTGTGATGAGCGTACCAGTAAGAGAAGAAACCAGGAACTCCACGTTGCTTTAATTTAACAAAAGGTTTCCTGTGGTTCACTCCATCAAAAGCCTTAGAAGCATCTGAGGAGGACAGATGAACTTTTATTCCTATAGAAGTTGACCATTTCCTTCAGGGTTTATGCTCATATCTAGTCCTCATACCAGTCACTTTTCTACAGTTGAACGATGTATTGTAATGCTGTCTTATAGTTGGTCTTTAGCTGTTTAGTTGAAACCTTTAGAGATACTTGAGTTGAGCTTTTCCTGACATCCATCCAGCTGCAAACAACAGACTAAACAATGTTAGCTGTTGCTCCAGACCTTTGCTTACAGATGGGCTTTCTTCTTGAAGTGTTTTTTTTTTCTG